>CM037786.1:43134430-43184430 GCA_021229015.1 Solen grandis | reverse complement strand
CAGGTTGCAGTAAATATGAGATAATTAGCTGATTCAGTGAGTAAAAATGCTTGGGGAATCGCAAGTCTCATAAACAGAGAATATTTACCTCTGTATGTGACTTTTTTGAACTGCGTCGTGAAATTTACCTCGAAATAACAACGATGTTGTTAACTATACTTGAGAAAGGTAACACTGTAGCCTAAGACATTGCTAGGCAAATCAAATCTGTGTTAGCAGTTTGTGGTTTAGCTACTTGGGTAATGTTTATTTCTTTATGGACAATTAGCATTTATAACCAAATGATTAAAGTCTGTTTACTCATGATTACTCAGGCCAGAACCTTTATATTAGATTTATAGAATATATCATGCTCAGGCGTATGCAGTTCATAAGTAAAATAGTCTAATGCATTATTGGTACAAAACAAAATCGCCCAGGTACGCCCTTGATTGTATGGCCATTATTATGCACAGTTTCTTTTATTTCAAAAATATTGATTTTTAAGGAATTCTTTGCACTTTATATAACTAAAACCTCGGCGTTTTCTTTCTTTTGATAAGAGAGTGGGTAAAGGGATACAACTGTAACTCTTTATATGCTGTATTTTGACAAGAGGCCATATATGGTTATTGAAATTATCATCTTTAATGCATATAATTGATTGATTGATTGATTGATTGATAACGACAATCCGTGTGTATTATCTCCCCTATAGACAGCAATCCATACCTTAATGCTAGAGTTAGGGATGAAGGAAGCCATTGATTACCCACGTGTGCATCATCAACTGTATCCACCGGAAGTCAGGGTCGAGCAGCGCTTCCTTCAAGTATGTATCACTTTAACTTCTCGTCTCTCATCTTAAATTACTTAGATAACCTAAAAATCTATACATCTCTCATTCAGTCAGTATTTTTAAGTCAGTCCTGACCGAGACTTCTATAATTACGTGTTGCGACCGACCGAATCGTTACATTAATCCGTAGAGTTTTTCATTTATTTAATTAGCTTGTTTGTTGTTAAAAACTCTTATTTCTTATAATTAGACAGAGTAGAGGATTCCAACAACAACCCATTTTTTCAACGTTTATGAATATATATATATATAGCTATAAACATTCTAAAATATATCACTTTAAACAGTAATGGTAACGTCTTAATAAGGGCTTCAATCACAGCTATATTTTTTAAGACAATTCTTCAAATAAAATAATATGAATCGCTTTCTTCAAATTTAAATGAAATAAAACGCTCTGTGTTCTGGGATTTAGTTCATGTAAACCGAAAAACTACCACCAAGTTAAAAACACTGATGAGGCATAAAATATTTTTAATTGAATCTATATGGCCATTTTATTAAATTATTAAACTTGATGATTGAACTTATACGAAACTCAACAAAATTATTCTCATTTGATATTTAGCTAGTTTCTCTACAATTGTTGTTCATTTGTATTGTCTTAAAACAGGTTCTTGTGGACAAGCTAGCAGAAAAGGGACATAATTTTACAAGTATGCCAAATTCAGGGTCCGCTGTTCAGGCCGTTCTAAACCGAACAAGTAATGAGATATATGCCAGTTGTGATCCAACAAAGTACGGAGTAACGGACGGGTATTGAACACAAAACTAAGTAACAGGACCATTGAAAGTTGTCGACAGTGCAATTTTCTGCGATAAAATTTTTAAAGGTGTAAAGTTATATTTCCTGCAGAGTAGAAATAAAAAAAGCAATAAAGTGTCACAGAAATATTCGGTACAACCACTGCTTCAAATAGAATTGAATCTTCATAGAATATATAAGTAAACTTGTGAAATCATATTAGAAAAATATCAAAGGCATTGGGACGTTTGCAGGATTTGACAGTTTATCATCTCGCACATTAAGAATAATCTTAACCCTTTCCCTCATAGAGGAAACCATGAAAAGTAACTCGCAGGCTGATCAGCTTTATGCTGTTCGCTGCTCCTCAGTGGTCTGGAAATGAGGATTTTGTAATTAAATTGGGTAAGGTTTAACTGTGGTTTTCTGCAGATCAGGCTTTATGTGGTACCTATTGAGTGCGTTAAAATGAGTCTATATGAGGGAAAGGGTTAATTAATCATTAAGAAGCGCATGGCATTTGTTTGTATGTGGAACTTACAAAATGGATTTTCTCCACAGAGTGCCATAAAAATGTTAATAACTAGTGTATGTAATAAACAACAACAACAAAACATAAACAAAATTGTATATATAACTAAAATTTAATTTAACATATTTAATCAAATTTAATCAATATTAACATATCAATTAAGTAATAATCTGTTCATATCATTATTAAGTAAATCAAATTTTATATTTTTTACATGATGAAGTGGTGTGTGTCCAACTTATTTGTGTTCATATGTGGCAAGTCTTGTGATAAATGATGGAGATAATTTTCTAACAGTTGATATGCCTGGACCCCTTGATCATAGTTTCGCTTTGTTTAACTACTTTTATAACTGTATAAACAGAATGGAACACAGACAAAGACGGAGTTTTAGCAACATATTACCAAATTTCATTTTTTTTCTTTGCGTAAACAATATCGATACATTTTTACAAGATATTAATGTATGTGTTACAATATTTATCTATATGTATGTGTATGTTATTATATGCGGACGACGTAATTCTATGTTTAGAAACAGCAGAATGCCTATAAGAATTGATTAATAAACTTGAATCATATTGCTCAAAATGGAACTTACAGGCTTATTCAGACACAACTATATATACATATTCAAGACAGGAGGTAATTCACTATAAAAACTAAGATTTCATCCATTTCAATTATCTGAGATGATCTTATCAAGTGGGTGGGGGACAGGAGGGGGCTCATTTATGCCGGCAACCAGAACTTTGAAAGATAAGCCATTTAGAGCAAAAAATTCAATATATAATTACTCGAGAGATACCAATTAAACGATATTTTTAATTTGTTTGATTCGTGTTTTGTTATTTCTCAATTAATGATGTGAGTTGTTGGGTCATCTAAAGGCGAATTTTCTAGAATTTGTTCATAGTCTTGTAACTGACTGTTGAATGTCAAGTACGTACTTAAGCTATATATACCTAGTTAGGTAGATATGCACTGTTCATATTGCTGTATGATAGAATTAATAAATATTGGCTTAAAGACTGTAAAACACCATAGAAGGGGGGTCACTGATGATAAGAATAAAGTGATGTGGTCATCAAAAATAAATGTGTATCTTACCGCATAATGGTGTAATAATGTTTGGTTATTTCCAGAGTCGGCAAAAATAAAGATGTCTTTATGACCTTTTTAATTCGCTCATAGGCAGACATGGTATTTGTATTTTTGTCAGAGCCTCTTTATATGTCATATTTGTTAAAACCTCATTTATCCAATACTATTAAATGGAATGAGAGAACTTAAGGAATTTGAATTTAATTGAATTGGGTAAGATATAGATCTTTTAAGTTCCCCCTTGGCGGGGCGTCATATCTACTTCTGTAAGAAAACCTTTAACATAGAAATATCGCTGCAAGTTCATAATTCATTCATAGAATCTGGCAGACCTGCACAAATTGATAGAATTGAAAGGAATTGAATTATTTTGTGTGAACATACGGTATTGAATACGAATTTCGTTTTATTCTCATTTGTTCATTTAATACACGTGTAAAAAGAAACACCAAAGTAGTATTCAATAAACCGAATATGTTAAAATACCATGTTGCTTTTGTGTCGATGAATTTGTGTGCTTAAGTCATATAAAATTGTATTGTTTTATATGACGATAAGCATATTCAAGTATGTTGTTGTTGTTTGTTGTTGTTGTTGTTGTTTTTTAAAACACGGGGAAAGAATTAACATGTCTGCGTTAAAAGATTTAGAAAGTTCTGTTCAACAATAGGTTTAAGTGGTATAAAAGCAACCTTTTCATTGTAATAATGTGCTTTACATACCAACTCAATGCATGACTGACTGAAACGTGTGCAGAATGACTCCGTAAGTTCCGCACGTTCGGATCAGAAATTAAATATTTCAAAATCCTTGTAATATGTTGTTCCCGATCGTTTCGGACCTCATTGCCTTTTCACGAAGATATAACCAAGGATTATGTCCATAATGGTTTCATTAGTGGTAACCTTGAGTTTCTTAGTGGATGAAAGAGGATTAAAGTGTGTCCCGACAGAACGTAAGCGAAACCATTACAGGGACTTTTAACACCTATCAAATGTGATTCGAAACTGCTCGTATTCAAACTAATGTATCTTGATTACTATGATTCTTTATATTATTCGGTTAAGCCAATAAAAAGGTAAATGCTATATAGCGGTAAATTATGCTTGTTTTTATAAATTAGTGATTTTAGCTGTTTGTGAAATATCATAACATTTGTAATTTGTATTCCTCATAATCAGATAATGTTTGTACAAGTATTTGTTTCGTATGAAGATATGTCAAACTATTAAAAAAATTAACATACTGAGTGTTGTTTTTTAAATTCATTCATGGTAGACAAGTAACTCCCATTGCACTCAATTTTATTGTAAAGTTGGAGTTTACCGTCTTCTCGATAATGTATTATCTAATTACCGACGAAGAAAAAAAAACGACCCAAGTAAAACAACCGACACACAGAAAACCAGCTACAAGGCTTCCTTACGTATTTGCCTGAAGTTGGCAGCCTCGCAGCTTAGCAGTGTGAAGTTGGCAGCCCAGCAGCCTGAAGTTAGCAGCCTAGCAGCGCTAACTTTGAAATGCAATCAAATTAATGAAATTAGATAAGGAAATGTCAGGGAAGCCTGGTAAATACATTTTGCAATGATTAAACAACTTTTTATTAAAACAGATTAACATTTTTATTGAAAAAATCGATTCTTTCAGCTACAAAAAATGTTTCGACTGCGGCAGCGAAAACTCGATCTCGCTGATCTTCATATTGGTTGTGAACTGTCTCGGAAGACTGAATAAAACAAACTAATTACAGACAGGTTTATAGTTTGTTTTGTTTTTTTTAAAAAGTGCTGGCAGCGTAATTTTTTTTACTATATGAAATAGCATTGAAGAATCTGAATTATATATTTGACCAAAATGAGAAGACCCTGATCAGACAGGTAATTGAAGGAGCTGTCTGGTCAGAGTCTGCTCTGTTTGGCATTGTCTCAAAACGAGTCCATATGAAAAAAAAAGGATTGTATTTGCGACATATTGTACATATGCCAATTTCCTGAAACATATGTATCCTGATTATAATGCAATACATGTCACTAAGCTGACATAATACATGTGTCACTGCTTAGAAGTCTCCAAGTTGTATATAAAAGCATGTCTGGAGTTTATATGTAGTGTGTTCACAAGGCTTAGTGTTTTCAGCAACATATGTGAGTTGATATACCTTTATTATATGTTCTTGAAATGACTTTTATATCACACCTGTTTGTTATAATGAACGTCATTCCTGATATATTGGAAATTGTATTAAGAAAGGGGAAGGGCCGTAACTAAGTTGGATAGAACTTGTAGCCCGACCCTATTTCAAATATTTTTAAATAAAATACGTTTAAACTTAACTAAACTATACATGTCACTATGCCAAGACATATGTCTCAATGGTGTACATACAAAGATATCTCTGTCAATAGACATATACATACATTTCATATATAGCCGTAATTCCCCACGTTATAATTCTTAGAGACAAAGTTCTCATATTGTGTATACCCCTGCATCACATGCCTCGTTATCAAGACATACATATTTATATTGTAAACAGACGCATGTTTTAATGTTGTCTAGACGTGTACCTTTATTTGTCGAGACATATGTCTCAATGTTGTATTGTTGTACATATACATGCATATGTTACATGTCCCATTCTAATTGATCCATTTTATACAGGGCATAAGTATCCACGTTGTATGGACATTTATCCTTGCGAAGAATTTAAATATTCCCTTTCTGAAGAATATAGATACATCCTGCACGCATGTGTATGTATCACGTTGTCCTTATGTCTAAGTATATTTTAATATATCTGATGAACTGCTAATTACAGCTTAAGCAGCCATATGTAGGTGCAATACATATGCCATAAAATGTTATATCATTATTTGATTTTCAATTTGAAAACACAAGAATAATTGAAATATACATTCATGAACCTACATTAATTAAGTAATTTATAAACCATTCTCAGAATTAAAACATCATCTACCTTATTTAAACCACAGATGATTATTGTAGTGAGGTCAGAATCTATAACGATTTACTGCAAATGTTGCCTTTTTCAAGAATATTTTATGTGACGGTCAGTAGTATATATATATGGAACAATTTCTCCTTTTTTATCTCATCATTCAAGCGGAAATGGAGAATATGTCCGTGACAATTTGCACAATATACACTTTTCCTGTAAAGAATTGTAGACTGTGGCATGTAAATAAGGAGCCCAAGCAACATCAGCTGATCCCTTCTTAATTTGGAGCTCTTTATCATCCAGATTCTCTGCCATACCCAAACAACCTCGTTTTAATTACACCACATACTTTCCTGAAATATATAATTACCCGGCTTCTTAAATGCAAACAAAATAGTTACCTTTAATAGCACTAAATCATTAAGTGATTGTCCAGCAGATCAAAATTGCTGTACTGTACTAATCTCAACACAGTTTTTCTCTCCTCGGTAGCATACCTAACTACAAGGTATACAACAAGATCAGTTTTATTTCATCAATCTTCGTTTCTTCACAGTCCTGCACTCCAATTATCGTAGTCCTCAGCATGACAACTTCATAGCCATGGTTTATCACCACGCTCTTTCTTACTACCATCTTAGATACAGGAATAAAGACAGCCATGTGTTTTATCCTTTAGAGGCGGCTTCAGAAATCTGGCATGTTTTACAACACATCTTCAAGAAATATTCTCTGTCACAAAATCGGAATTTCAGCACCAGAGGACAGTAGGCGAAATTGTAGTTGTCAATACATTCTGAAATATATGATTACATACCACTGACAACCATTATTACAGCAGTGACAAACAAAATTACTTTTAAACTCGGAAGAATCAGCATAAGGTGATTTAAAAAGAAAGGCAGAACTGATCTAAATGTATTGTTAAAACAGTCATAATGGATAGGAAAAACTACCTGAAGACGTTGTTGCCTCCTCACACGACATATCACAGCTTCGGACGTCCTCGGGGCGGCTGTTTATGTCACATTTCTCGCTTACCTCCCCATCGTGAGTTTTACACTCCACCAGGCGGCGCTGCGACCCACTATTACAAGTTCCGGTACACTTAGGTCAAACAGAGAAAATAATCATCTAAGACTAAGTAATACAGTAAAATCACAAAATAAGGACAGTCAACAGATCAGAAAAAAAATAAAAAGTGGAATTATTTAAATCTGTTGTAAATATTACTCTTATGTTTATAAAAAAAATATACACCTGGAAAAAGGTACCTCCATATATTTGGTCTATTGTACATTACAAATCAACGTATCTTAAATTTTCTTTTTGCAGTTGGGCTATTCCGTAAATTGGATTAAAACTTTGTTACACATTGGCAATATTTGTACACGTAGAAATAGGCGAGAATATCATGCATCCCATGGTTTTTGCAAAGAGTAGAATTTTTATGTGACATATTAAGTACATGTAACCAATGTAGGAAGCAATTTTTGCAACGTCACTTATTGAAACACAATTGCGAACGTACACACCGGAGGAGCAGAAAACCTGCACGAACCGGGTAAGTTTTTCTAATTTTTAAACAATATTATCACGCTCCTAAATTTAAGACGCGTCTACCGACCGCACCAGCACATAAACTTTCCAAATATGTATGCATTGTCTCTTGGCACATTTTAGTTTTTGATAACATTCAAACAATATTTTCTAAACACGGTATGTAAACGCACACACTTCGGATTAAATTCTAATATAAGCCACCGAAAGTACCATGCCTATACGTTACAACAGTTTTGAATACGTCTTGAAGGTGTCAAATGCGCTTTTACTATTCCTAGATACTTTCAAATGCAGGGATTTACATAAAAAAAATTGAAACCGATAGAAGTGTAAGGATGTCAATGTACACACTAGAAAAGGGATTTATTTGCTAAGGTTAAATATGTATATTCTATCTTGTTATATAAAATGCTTTTCGATGGATTTTAAAAAATATCTCTTTCAAACAGTGAATATTACCATTTTTAATTTTCACTGTTTAGTAACGAAAGACACTATCTTTTACGACATTCCAATTGATTTCTACATTTAATAAACATTTTCAAGAACCAGTGTGGTCATATTATGTAGTATATGACAACATTTTAACCTATCACAAGCAGCATAATTTGCCTCGATTCATAAAGAAAACTTCTTTAAGTGTTTTATTTCTTCACCAATTTTAATGATATAAAGCGCATGCGAAGCGGAAAATTGTGCACTACACAAAAGCCCTAATGATTCTTTTGTCGGATGAACAGTATTTCCTATTCGGAAAAAAACATTTTTTGCGATGTGCTTTACGTGTTAGCAAACATAATTTCACTAACTCGGAAAGTTTTCCCGAATGTTGAGATTCAAAGCGCTCAATGCGCTGAGAGACGGCGGCGGGATTTACATGAAATAGCTATAATTCTAAACCCAGCGTTTCAATAGTGATTGAAGCAATAGAGACAAAGGCCATATCCACACGCTTTCCTGCATTATTGTTGAAATATAAGACAAACTTACCCGAGTAGTGCAGGTTTTTTGCTTTTCGGGTGTGTACTTTCGCAATTGTGTTTCAAAAAGTGACGTTGCAAAAATTGCTTTCCCACACTGATGTAACGCATATTTTTTATTGTACAGCAGTGATAACATGAAAGTGGCTAGAAGACGACTATCGGAAGCGCAAATATGGCAAATGTCGGAATGCACTCGACGGGAATGTCTTTCAAAGCGATCGGGTGTAAAGTTGGCTGCCACTACACTGTTCTCATCAGGTTGATAAGAACACATCGTCAGACCAATGAAGTCAATGATTTACCAAGTTCAGGAAACTCAGCGTATCATCACAACGAGAGGATCGAGCCCTGATGCGGGTAGTACGACGACAACCCATTTCTGCGAGTACCCGTCTTAATCCCCAATGGTTACCTCACGGGACGACTGTCTCTGAAAACTCTTCGAAATCGCTTAAGGGTAGCTTGGCTAGCCTCCAGAAGAGCTACAGACGAGCATCAAACAAACCGTTTGCGGTGGCGAGACTGGAATTTGAGGACATGGCGGCGAATACACCGGTTGGATGAAAGCAGGTATTTGCTGCATATTTCGGATGACCGAACAGAAACACAGCTTACACGCTTAACACCAAGGCGACGGTTCCTTACGGCGGAGGTTCTGTAATGGTGTGGGGTTCCATATCGCATGCCGACAAGATGAACTTGGTGACCATACAGGACAGATTGACAGGTGAACGTTACTTTCACGACGTCCTAGAGCCGGTAGTTGTACCTCATTTTGAGAACCATCCACTTGCTTGCTACTAGGCCTGTGTATATGGACGACTACGCTAGACCTCACCATTCAGGGGTAGTGAATTGCGAGTTATGACTCAAACTGACATTTTTATCACGAAACTGTTACACAAAATGGACTAATGTATTCTGCAGCTTCATACTTAATCCGACGTCTGTTTCAGGGGAAAATGATACATCTTAAAGACATAAAATTTTGATAAGAAAGACTGCATTTCTGATTAGTTTTGGCTTTGTTATGTTAGCCATAGTGTTGATAGTGCGTAGTGTACCTTTGTTTTATTCATTTTGATATCAATGTTTTCGTGAGAAAGATTAATACTGAAACCAGTGGAAAAACCCAGGGGAGTGCTAAAAATTTTCCCAGGTGTATATTATTCGATTAAACCAGCATGTGTTATTAACTGAAATTTCCGATTTACAAAGGTTCGAAAAACTAAAAGTAGTCAAAACAATCCTTACTTCTGACCATTCATGAGTTACCCATGATGGCACTGGACACGCCATTTTGACACAGGAAGCGATGGTGGCTGGTTTCCGGTTTTCCTCACACTCGCTGTCGTCAAGGTACATAGACTTGTCACTTGTCATACAGTACACGTGGCGTACCATCTCGCCACGCCCACATGCTTTGGAACACTGGAAAGAAATATGTAAAGAAACGTGCATTTTTATATGTTCACCATATTACTTTTTAAACATAACCTTTGTTGAGTTAAATTTCTAAACAACTGTATTGTGTCGTGACTGTAAAAACTCAAATTATTATTTAAATATGAGGAATAATCAAATGAAGAGAACTGAATGAACTGCATTTTTTATAATTTGTATTATAAACACAGCGATACGGGCGTCTTCATCAACTGATTGGGCATATGACTGGATGTCATTTTTTATTTCAAACAAATATAGAAAAACACAAATTAGTACCCGCATAAACCCTTGTCCTAAAAGTATATAATTCAAAACGACATTGCAATAAATACGAAGTGCTTATAAACAACTTTTGTCCTTAAGAATTAATGAATTAACACTCACCTCTGTCCATTCTTCCGCAAACCACATGGCCGGGCAATTGCTGCGTTTACACAGACGTTCGGACACCGGCCGTTCCCCGGGACATTCCGAGTCCTCCAATACGAGATCCTCCTCCTGGTTGATCCTCTGTTTACAGACCACAGTCCGTGTCTTCCTCCCGCCCCCGCACGTCTGACTACATCGGCTCCACTCCCCTATCTCCCAACTGGCAAGTAAAAGATAAAATATTTCAGTGAAATTATTAGGACTCGAAGATTATAAGAATCCACCATGAGTATTCATGAAGGATAGGGATATCTCACCCGAGGGTCAGAAATTTCAGGCAGGGACGAGGCTCTGCCGAGGGTGAGATATTCCTATCCTTCATGAATTTACGAATGATGGATTTTTTTTCTCCCATGAACGATTATTAGATCTACAAGCCACAGATCGTCAGCCTCGATTTAATAAACATATCGCGCTTCCATTCATTTTTTTTTCAGTTAAAACAATAACATGATGAAAGAAATCGGCATTTTAAAATACATGTATACGAAAGTATATACTTAAAATCTGATGTTCGGTTTAATTGGGAATTACCATTTGCTTAAAAATACCACTGTCCTCGACCGTGCGTATTAATATTCCTCTCGTAAAATATATTAAGCTTTATTTCACATTCGGAGTTGTAAATGATAATAAAGGGATAACTAACTAGATATATAATATTTTCAAACATATTCACATGAATTACAACAAATTAGTTTTGTGTCTTTGTAAAATGTATAACTTACAGTAATCATTGTTTATTGACTTTATTCTGGGCATTATTTCCCCAACACTGTACATGTAGACTATGCTGTCCTTCTACACATATGCATAGATCTATAGATTTTAAATAATGCATGACGTCACAAACAAGTTTAACTCTTGATAAACTATGAAACACACAGGAGATTTACATTAGGCTACTGTACAGATACCGTTTTTTTTTCAGTCAGACCAATGTTTTATTCAGTTAATTGGGCATTCTTGGCTGCGTCGCGAAGTGGTGTAGGATTAATGTTCAAATTAAATGTACAGTAACTGAACGTGTTACCGGAGAAAAGACTGTCAACGAGCTTCTTTGGACTGCTTTAATAAACCGCTGTGTTGGAACTTTGTTGCGTGTAGATCTGCATACTGGTAGATGATTGTTGATCCATCAATTGGGCCTGAGATTCATTTGGGAACTTTATTTGTCTTGATTCGGTGTGGACTGCATTGTTTGACAGAATGTTAGAAATTGCAAATTTATGAGAATCATTCAGTGTCCTGTAATTGTTCAAAGAAGAAGGGTTCTTGTGACCAGTAACATAAACCTGCAAGGAATCGGGAACATTGCGGTTGGTCATCTTTTGGACTAGAGTTTTTCGGACGCTGGTGTTTGTTATTCGCTTGTTATCAGGTAAGCCAGCATTTTTTGCCATTGTTCTCATCAAACTTTCAATTTTGTTTTTACCAATGGGTCCTCTCAAAAACCATTTTTCAGAGACAGATGGCGTTTTATTATTTGTAACCACCGCAAGGTAGAATGGATCGTCGGCATTGCAATAATCTTTGGGTCGTTTAGATTGGTAAAACATATATGCGTGTACTGGGCATCTTTCTCTGTTGTCAGGTGTAGCATACATTCTTGGGGGACATAAACGTGTATTCCTTAAGTCCTCTCCAGTTCTTGTTTTTGTGGTGCGTTCGTGATATTCTAGATAGTCACAATTACTCATCGGGTCATTTTTCAAGATAATATCACCCCAGCGAATATTCCTGTGCTCTTCAGCCCCGCCACGGATACCAAAATGTAAAGTATTCAAATACCAAAGAGTGTTAATTGTGCTGGATGGTGTTTTGATTCCTAGCTGACCACATTCATAGAGCTTATTTATGTCGTTGTCAGACAGACGATCGGCCTTCAATGGCTTTGAACCTTTTCCTTGGGCTTTGAGATTCCGTTGCTTCATTCGCAAAGCATCTCTAGTTTCAGAAAATTCAAGTCCACTTGACATAATCTGACAGGCATATCTGTGGCGTTTTAGGTGACGATCAAAACTACTTACAAAACCTCTTAAGTAGGACGGTTCGTACTCGCCACCATCGGCCTTACGGATATTGATAATAAAATCAGCAATGTATTTGTTCAGTTCATTTGGAGGAATCAATTGCAGAGGCATATTCACCTTGTGTTTCGATTCAAGAAACCCCCGTAGAAGATTCACGTGAGCCAGAGTCTTTTTTAGCGTATTTTGGTTTTCATTTTCTCGAATGAAAGCTTCCGTATCGTAATTTGCGAAGCGACTCGCCATTGTTTACATTTAGCAGACGATACGTCAAGTTAAAAATAGTTCGGCGATCACATGACATGGAAGAAAGCTGATCACGTGACATGGAAGATAGAGTTTTCTTCCATGAGGGAAATCCCTATCTTTGTATGCTGAACATGGGAGAAAAATGGGGCGAAATGTATCGTATATACGATTTAGGTGACAAAGAAGTAGAAAAGATAACCTTGTAGGGCAGGGTTCCTGGTTGCAGTGCTTGAAGTGGTGACTAGGTTTCGGCTGTGGAAAACAGTACCCATCGTCCACGATCGTCTGTCTGTACTTGTGTACACACACGGCATTAGAGGTGCTGATACCTAGTGCGAACAGGTATTAATCTAATTATATACATTATGATGGTCATACAAGGAAATATGCCAGTGAAAATAGGTAAAATATAAGGAAGTGTTCATGTTGGAAAATTGAAAGATTTATAAAAAAAAATGTCAAAGAACAAAAAATATTTTTATTTGATGCTTTAAAGGCCAGAAATTAGATGTGTTATTCATAAAAGACGTTGAAATTGGCGGGATTACTTCGCGTGCGTGACGTTATCAATGACGTCATTTCTTGCGTTAAAACACCCAGCACAATTGACGCTCCGATCAGTTAATAACGTAAGGTCGGGTTCAAGTTCCTTATTATGTATAGGTTAGTTCATAGTTGCCTCGTTACTATATCGTGTAGTTAAAGGCAACTATGAACTAACATTTACATCTTCTAAACGGGAGATAATTTTACCAATATAAAATGGAATAAATAAAAACAAACTAATATCACCTATATATACGCTGGTTTCCGGATATTTACCTTTGCCACAGGACTGGGAACAATGGGTCCAGGCGGAATGGGTCCATGTATAATGGGATACATTCCGGTTCCCGGCCGAGGCGCTGTACGGCACGTTATACTCGTACTGCACACCCTGGTTGTCTTCTTGTAACAGCAGCTGAAATTATTAGGAAGTGAATTATAGATATCGCCATCTTGCTTTGTTTAGTCATTTAGAATTAATCATTTTTGTTTGTATCTAAGTACTAAGTTAAACGAATTGTGATTTTAAGGATACAATCAAGTAATTTAAGTATTTGATTAAGCTGAGTGGAATTAAATGAAATTATCCTATGCTTTTGAATGGACTACTGCGATATTAACAAAAATGATATATGATATTTATGAAAATATGATTTCACCCTTTCTATCATAACATGGAGTGGAAGATGCAACACTTTATTTCATAAAACACGCCACAAGTGAGAGAGAAAATTTTCGAAGTTCATTGTCTAAAAAATAAACCAAAAAAATATCCTATTTATGATTAACATCCGCACATTTTTTCTCCTTTTATTAATTTATTTATTATTTATTATTTTTATTTTTTATTTTGTAAAGACATATATTTATAGTCAGTTGATACTCTACTGAATCTATACGTATGCATGCCTTAACATGTGTCATAAATTTCCATTCCATAATTCATCTTTTATTAAATGTACATGTTATTTTTATTACCATGACAACTAGGTTTTCGCTAGTTGGTCCCACCGCCCGCATTATTTCCGGCGCATCGTTCTGTCGCTCATAGTGAAACACGGTACCAGCCACTGTAAACTTCCGGGGCCAGTCAATGGTCCAGTCTCCATTAATATAGAATGGACCATTCTCGCTTTTTAAAGCTGGAAAGGTTCAGCAGACAAACTCTACTATAACATTAAAGAGTAATTTAGACGACACTTACATACATAAATTCGTGCTAGATATAGAGGGTATTTGTTTTAAGTGGGTATGGAATATATCCAATCTCGAAGTAGTGAAATTTTATATTTTTATGAGCGCGTATCACTTCGAGATGAGACATATTCCATATTTACTAAAAAAAACAACAACAGATTTTCCCATTAGAATAGACCTATCTTGTGTAGTCTATCTTATTCACACACGATGGAAAGCAAAGGAAGGCAAACAGTTTGTTCACTTGTTCTTGTATGTTTTACGTTCCGCCGACAGTATTTCATTCATTTGGAGACAAAGTCTACTTCCAACAGATATAGTGCTGTAACACTGTAGTATTGTGGCGTGTAGTATGAACCACACCTAGACACCGTACCTTAACACCGAGCCAACTAGTCCTGGAACTACCCAGATATGATGAGCGCCAAGTAAGCTATACCAGTATCATTTTAACGACCTTGGTATGTCGCGGCCGGGGAGCAACTGCTGAATATTTGAGTGCTACATACAAATGTACATACCCTTGATAAATTAAAAAAAGTCCGGCAGGCCTATATCACTCACACGGTAGGTGATATGGCTTTTATGTCACTAATAGAACACAGCATTTCATCTGTTAGCATAAATTTAAAGGTATTTCAATGGGATCATTTAACTTATTTCATTTAATGCAATATAAACCCTTTTAAAAATTTAAAGTATCAAATTCTGCTTAGTGCTTACAATGCATTTGTTCGCTACAGCAGGAAGCAGTAAAAGAAATCACAACTCAGAACAGGTTTATACGTCATAAGGAAATCCTAGTTACCGAGATAGTTCACGGATTCATACGCCTCCTGTATCTGTATGTGCATGGCCCCAGATGGTATCTTTAGAATCTCTTGGTATGCTAGTAATAAATGACAAAATGTCGCAAACATCATTTACAAAATAGGGATAAACCTAACAATTTTATCGGACTATCAGAGTTCTAGTGGTGTAAATTGCCTACTCAGATATACAGTTGAATCAACGATATTTAATGATATACGAAAGTTAACCTTTTGAAAGGCTATTGCAGACAATTTCAATATTACAAATTAAAACAATACTGTCAGTCTGAATTTATCAATCTGACCCAATCACTAAGACGTTCTGCATAAATAGAATGAAGCTATTTTCGCATAAATCGCTGAAATCAAGAATTACCTCCCTTCGGCATGGACTTGTTGACCATGCCCGAGATGGTGTGGCACGAGCTGCCGTCCCCTGCACACACGCGACACTTGTCTTCAGTAGCAACCGAACCCAACTCACCGTCACAACCCACGTGCTGAAACAACATCCGGACAACTTCAGCTGATTTTAAAAGCACTCCCGTTCTTATTACCCCCTTTTAAGAGCATGAATCATTTTGTCATCAACACATTCCTTTTTATATTGTGTTGTTTACAACGCAACATATCATGACTAGTCGTGAGAATTTCAAAACTGGATATCCAAATTCAGTGCCAACTAGCGGACAAGCAATACGTACACCTGTTTGCCTATACAATGGTTATACAATAGATAAACATGAAGGCATGACGAGCCCCGTTAGGCGTGGAATATTTTTACATGTTACATGAATAAAATGCACCACAATCTTCCTTGTTTGGTTGTCACGACACAATGAACGTTAACTCTGCAACGAAGCATAAGCGGGAAAAATCATAAATGAAGCAAGATACTAAGATGTAAGCAAGTGGATCGCCCATACATAATGTGCGACAGTTCCTTCTCCATGTACGAGCACATCATTGGTTTATCTAATAGGTGTATTGCAACTGAAATCGTGTCAATCATAAAAAAAAATTCAGTCCTCACAGTAAAATAATGCAAAAGCTAAAAGATCCATTTGACCTGTAAAATCATTAAAAAAAACAGGATCAGTTTTAAAATCCACTTATTTTTTTTTCTTTTACTGTTCCAGTTTACGCTTAACGCAATATTAGGGCGCTCAGTTCTTTGATTAATGATATAGCTAGGCTTCCTTTATATTTAGATAAAAGGTATGGAGCGTTACCCGACACTCGCCGTTAATACACATGTCCAGTCTGTCTGGATAGCACGGGGTCCCATCCACCACTTTACTGGCCCGTTCAGTGTAAAAGTTGAACCCGTCTGCCATACAGTTGAGTGCGCACGGGTTGCTCTGAGCTTCAAAGAATGGAAAATTGGAAAACTCTTGATCATGTGGAACCAACCTTTAAATTAATATTTATGTGTGTGTGTGTGTGTGTGTGTGTGTGTGTTTTGTTGTTGTTTTCTTCTATAAGTCCTTTATTTACATTATTTTAATAATCAGAATAATTAAGATTTATATAATTATTGGGATTTCTGTAGCAGAGTGGAAGAAGTCACCGACACGAACTCTATTATTTAGCCCTCACCGTTTTTATTTCAACTACTGGTCCTTAAGGTATGAAATTTGATGGTTAACTCCAAATTCAATTATGATATTGAACTACTTATTTTTAAGGATAAGGAATATAAAATATATATATATATATATTCTGTTGTTGCTGATGGTGATTAGTTATTTCAGGATTTTGAAATGTATTTAGAATGTGTGTAGAAAAGGTCAAACAAAACTGTGAGAGAGCCCACACCACCAGTAAACGGCACCCATTTGAAGAAGCGGCCTCGGAAGGGGATAGTGTTGTATTCAGCGCACTGAGTCACCCGGAAATCCTCTGACCCGGAAGCACATGGCTGGAAAAAAATAATTCAGCCAATATTCGTGCAGACCGTAACATTTGAATTAGAGTTACCTTTGTACATATACGTGAACCTTAAAAAAATCAAGAATATGACTAACGAGTGAGGAGGTAGTATTTTCTTTAAATACATATAATTAAATCCTGTCATGTCATGCGATTCTAAAGCGACCAAATTAAAACCAACAGTTTCCATTGAGATCGACTTCCTATTGCCATTCCGCTCGCATGTGAAACGTATACATTATTTAGTCTCAATGGGCTCGCGTTAAGCTCGCCTTACTGTACCTACTAGCTCGCAAATCTTACAATATGCGACAATACAGACAACTGCATTATACGTAACTTGCGAGCCTGTTTCGATCAATGAGACCGATCTGCGAGTTGCGAATTATTCGTGCCTATTGCGACAAA
The DNA here is from genome assembly GCA_021229015.1 of Solen grandis. Classification (NCBI taxonomy): domain Eukaryota; kingdom Metazoa; phylum Mollusca; class Bivalvia; order Adapedonta; family Solenidae; genus Solen; species Solen grandis. The sequence goes on along the minus strand of CM037786.1, from coordinate 43,166,657 downwards.
AACGGCGATTCCATTGCGGTTTCCCCGCTCGCACAACTTATGGCAGTTCAATACACACAGTTGTCTAAGTTGTCTAGAGTGATAGAGGGCAAGAGAGATGAATAATGAGACTATGGATACTGATGAGTGGGGGTGGGGGCGAATCCTTCTATTGGACGCAAGTCACTCGCGATCCCGATGTAAATAGGTTGTAACTATTTTTGGTGATTTTTATGACATTTGACAACATGTAGTTACAAATGCTCACTTGAAAAGTGGCTGAAAATAATTTCGAACATTTAAACAGAGGTTATGGATTTCAAAAAGCACAGAGAATAACCCGGGAACCAGCCTGGTGGAGTATCAGGTTTGCTACAACTAATTCACAACGGCAGCATCTCCATCGAAAAAACTATAGGTCAAATGTACTTAAGGCTACAGTGTGAACATCTAGATTGAAAGTATATACGAACTACCTTCATATTGCAGGAGTTATACTGTTTCCGGTCTCCGACACAGTATCGGCCACCATGTTCCGGTCTAAAGTTAGAACAAGAATTGATTGTGTTACTGTTGTCATGAGCGATCACAAAAAATTCCGGAGAAAGGCGAAGTAACACTATTGTAAGTTGTGCATATCGTCAATACATAGAGCTAAGCATCATTTAATAGGTTATTTATTTTAATAAATTTGAAGGAAATGTCATAATTTTGTTTCGAAATAAAGATTTTGAAAAAATGATTTGATATCTAACTAAACATTTTTGCAAGTGTGCTTGTTTTTAGAAGTCTGGTATCTTTTTCAATACTTATCTAATACAATGAAGGAGACCATACACAAAAAACTCACTTGGGATTGTTACACAGTCTTTCTTTTGATCGTACGCCGCCTCCGCACGAGCGAGAACATTCAGAGAAACTGCTCCACGTGCTCCAACCACCGACGACAGGTTCTGGTCGAAAATCAGGCGACCGACATTTCCGGCGGTAACAATACTTATGGTAAAAGATAATTATTATTCAGCCGCATATGACATTTAGCCTATTAAATTATATATATGTCATTTGGAAATATGTGATACATCTTCGTGTTAATTGTTAATTAACCTAGCGCGCTGCCTAAAATAAGTTATTGTTGACTGCATGATTAAAACGGCCAATGATATAGTATTAATTGATTATAACTTGAGATAAGAGCATTATGACAGCTCATGGTAGCCACCAGTCGGAATAGCATTATAAAATATAAGACGATACTCTTTGTGATAGCATAAAGGTTAGAAATAAATCATAGAAATACATACGAGTATATGACAACCGAAGCAAAAGATCGAAAATGTTCACTTTGTGTTATTCGCATTGACAAATGATATTATACATGTACTAAAATAGTGATTTTCTGAGAAAAGACCACGACTGCAGAATAAACAACTAAAACTGTATGCACTGATGAGACGTTTTCTTTCCAATTTAAATTTCTGTATCAATAAATCGGAATAAATCCATCATTTAGTAAATCAAACTATTTGTTCTGTGCATTATCTAGGTTCTCAAAATTCTCTCCTCTGCAATTCACAATGAGAGATTAAAGTGTCGGGTGTATAACTCCAATGATACATACCCCTTGCTGTCTCGTGGTTTCATTCATGCACGGCGTACTATCCCCAGCGGGGATACTGTTTGTGATACACTGGTCCTCCTCGTCTAGACACCAAAGTTCCTGACACATTTGCTGCAAAAGGTTATCAACTTATGGAGAATGTTGATTGTTACATCTCACTAGCAGACACGAAATAAAAAAAAAGTTACATCGATCGTTTGATTGGTTTTAAAGTCCCACCGAAAGAATTTGGTATATTCGAACCCTTGTCTTAATTATACATGCCACCAGCCTATAAACATGTCATTAAAATCTTATCGTATCCCAAACTGATGATAATCTTCCTAATAAAAACAGCCATCACACCTGTCGAGGCCAAGGATTGAATTTACGGACTCCCAATTAAGGGACAAACGCGACTGACATTTATTTTTTATTCTTCAAGATTAAAAATTTGATACAATTAAACCACTGACATTTACAAACTATATGCAAACATCATACTACTCGATGACATAAATAATAATGAAATATTATCCCGGTACATGTTAAAATTGTGTCCTCAACTGTGTTAGAAAAAAAAAGGATAAGCAAGCATGAAATAAAATTCATAGATAATGAGTTTTACCTTTCATTTTCAAATAAATTTAGTCTTCAGGCTGGTTTAAAGTTATGTCGAAATGTGTCAAATGGAAAGAGGGGCATATCTGATATTAAGATATTTTTTAATTATAAACAACTATTCAAATGAGTGGAGAAAAATCATTAAATAAAAAAAGTTTCTTTAATTTCTAGCATTCTATGTTTTCCAAAAGTAGTAGTATGTTAAATAAGACAATGCTTTGTCAGTAAAGCAAGCAGTACTGCCAGGTGTCCTCACCGATGTAAAACACCCAATAAGAATGTGTGCTGGATAGGAACAAGAATGGTGATGGGTTATGATCCCCGAACTGCACTAACCTTTCAAGCGTGCATATGGTGGACATGAAAATGTAGCCTATGAATACTAAAGACAACTTAACTAACAGCTCCTTTGTCCTTAACTTTCAAGTGTACATATGGTTGATGTACGTGACACATCTTTATGTCATAACAAACATAGATATGGAAGTTATAGAGCGTCATGAAAATGAGGCCTTTGAATACAATTTCTAACAACTCCTGTGACGTTGACCTTTCAACAGCGCCTATGTTTATTGCACAAACAACACATCTTTATGTAATGTCAAAGACTTTTGTAAAGTTAAATAACAATCCATCCATAGATATGGAAGTTATAGAGCAGACACGAAAATGTAGCCTCAGAACACCAAAGACAACCTCTACCAACTCCTGTGACCTTGACCTTTCAAGCGCGCATATGGTTGATGCACATGACACATCGTTGTGTCATAACAATCACTTCTGTAAAGATTTATGAAAATCAAAACATAGATATTAAAGTTAAAGAGCGGACATGAAAATGAAGCCTATGTATGATTACCAAAGACAATTTTTATCACACCAGTAACCCGGACCTTTCAAGCACGCATATGGCTGTTGCACCAATTTATCTTCATTTTTGTCAGGTTTAATGAAAATCCATTCTCAGATATTTAAGTTACAGAGTGGACACGTAAATGTATCCTATAAATACCAAAGAGAATATCTATCAACACCGGTGCCCTTGACATGTTAAAGCCCCAGTGCGTTTTAGCTCAGAATTTGCAAGGGAAAATATATTTTTCAAAATTTCTAATTAGCAAATTCTCAAATGATGTTTGATTAACTTCTTAATGTTTAATTAAGCCCACAAAATGAAATTCACCGAGAAGCCTTAGTTGTTCAGACAGGACAAAATAGTGAGAAAAATGGTTGGAGCTTGTTCTGAAACACACTGTCTCGGTGTACACTGGGTGTTTCAGAAGTTCATGGACTTTTTCTATAAACTGGATAAATATTGATACACGGTAACAGATGAGATAGGAAGAAAATCTACTAAATTCTGAAGAAAAAAAACCTTGTATGTTAATTTTATGCTGTCATTGTTTTGAGGACGAGAAAACCACAATATTTATTTTTTTCTAATAGAATCTTTCCTGTAAATTAGGCATTTTTTATGGCAGTGATGAAATTAAATCTGAATTATATATGCTGTAAGTGAATTCGGATTTAGGTCTATCATCTATAAGATACTGGGATTTTAAGAGAACGCATATGTTTGATGCGTGCGACACACCTCTGTGTTATGACAAACACTTTTGTAAAGTTTTATGAAAGTCCAAACATAGATATGAAATTTGTATAGCGGACACGAAGATGTAGCCTATGAACACTAAAGACAATTACTGACAACACATGTGACCTTGACTTTCAAGGTTGTATATGGTTTATATGCGCGACACACCCATGGGTTATGACGAATATTTCTGTCAAGTTTTATTGAAATCAATTCATAACTGTCCAAGTTAGAGAGTGGACACGATAGCGGACGGACAGACAGAATGGCGGACGGACGTGCGTAAACCTATAGTCCCCAGCCGGTTTCACCGGTGGTGACTAATAAATAATCGTATCGATTAACATATAGACAAAATATCTCCATCTCCCTCACCATAAGCTTACACGCTCTTGAAGTGTTGTGAAACTGCAGACGACATTGTTTGTTTGCACTATGTTGTATGACGTATTCAGCACGTGGTCCGTCTGCTTGATGCGCATTCGCAAACCGGTTTTCGAGACAACTGCCGCGACCAGATCTATCAACCATTTTGAAAAAATTATTAAATAAACTTTATAACTTTTTTATTTATATAAATATTTATATCGTATAAATATTATGTGACGGTTAGCATTAGAATAATGAAGTAATGCAATCTTATTTGATATGCCCACAAGGACTTGCTCCTATGTCAATGAAAACAAATACTACTGTTCACTTATTGATATTTATGTGTAGAGTAGGATCTTTTTTCAATGATATAGGTGCAAGTCGCTGTGATATACCTCAATTTTTTCAGCATATCTTGATGTATGTAGGAATAATACCCTGGTAAAAAATTCTCAAAAAACAATTTGTTGTTGTTGTTGTTGTTGTTGTTGGTAAAACAAACCTTTAACTGATTCAAACGCCACTAACTTTTTAGAATCTAAAACATATGCAATGATTTATTCTTTGTTTATTTTTGTTTATGAAATCTTTAGCCCGCCGAGATATTCCCTTGGCTTGCAAGTCCAGGTCCCAAGATCATGCACATGCGTAATTAAAATGTATAAATACCCTGTTACTCTGTTACAAATACCCAATAACTCTGTTACTGCTATACAAAGCTTCACACTAATGACCATCTTATTTGTTTTGATGTATTCAAACGCTGCATTTGAATTTAGAGCTCCCATATTACACTTTTCTTTGCTATCATTTTCTATTAGCCGAATATACTCCACACATACACACACACACACCAATACCTCCCGCTTCTCTTTCAGTTTACCAGGGACGTATAAAATGGGTGAAATGATGAACTACTTACTCTAAGAAGTCCGTAATATACTGCCTACTACAGTTGGACCATAAGAAAGGATCCGTTTCACTGGTCAGCCTGGCGGCCATTATGCGGGCTGGTTCTTGGCCCGGAGTTCCGCACAGGTTTCCGGCTCCATCATGCTGCATACCAAAGCTGCAATACACAACGTTAGAAAATATGAAGAAAAAAAACATGATAAAGATCACACCGAAATCACTGCTTTATATCAAATATGAATTACATGTTTTTGGTAATACCGTTGTAAATCAATTAACAAATGAAGCATAACTGTCAAGTATTAAGAGACTAAGCTTATAAAAAAAAATCCTTCATGACATTCTCGGACGAAAAGAACTGGTCCAACCCAGCAGAAGTTGAAATGTGTATAATTTTTTTTCAAATCGATGTAAAAATAAATAAGTTTAAGATCCGATAGCCTTTGGCCTCAGAAGACAGGACATATGAACTCAGATTAGATTTCGGGTTAGAGGACACGTGAGCTCTTTCATTTGAGAGGTTAGAGCTGAGAGATCATTACTTATGACCCAGGAAAAGGATTACTTGTTTTCTTGTAACTTAGGGCTAGACAGAAAGTATACTGTTTGTGACCCCAAGAGAAACGACATGTGTAATTTTCTTGTGCTCTCAGAGGTTAATTGTACTTACCTGTGATCCCATGTCATTATACCTAAGGTGAGAGGATATATGAACTTACTTGTGACCAATCTCGTGGGCTATCGTGAAGGCTGAGGCCAGTCCAATGTCCTCATTGATACTGCAGCTCCTCTCGCCCTCACACATGCCCGCTACGGGAGCCAGGCCTGAGGGCATATCAACAGATTTAGTCTTGGCAAGATTGTGTAGGAATGTCATTTAGGTCGAAAATGATTTTTTTTTCTTAAATTTCATCAGTATAAGACACGTTTGACAGGGGCGGAAAGGTCTACTAAGCTTGGTCATTGTGAAAGATTTTAGAGTGACAACATTAAATGAATGTTTCAAAATATGTCAATCGTCATTTTATTCTATACCCAGAATCCACAGCATTACGTGCACGCCGGTTTCATGTTGCACCACTGACGTGTCAACTATAACTCTTTTCCATAGGTGAATTTACGAGAGCGGGAATGGACCCAAGATGGGTTTTCTGCGAGTATACATTAATTCGCATATTAACTTTAAAATCAAGTGATTTTGCTATTACAGAATTACTGTATATGTTTTATAGTTGACGGGATTTTTAATTGGCGGTTCTTCACTGGTCCACCAAAATGAAGCTCTCATGTAGATAGGCCAGTGATGTTCTATAGTTTATATTTATTTAGGGGCATCCAATGAAAACCGCAAACATAGCCAAAATAAAGCCGCCGTTGATTATAAATAGCGTTATAAAGCATACTCGTATATTTACAATAGTTTGATATGCGTTGGGGCAGAAATCGTCGGATAAACTTCGTTTATGCACTTTGAAATTTATTTTCTTATACAATCAAATTCATCAAGTTAATTTACATATTTACAAGCTGTATTTTTTTAATTTTGATTTGATAAACAGTGATAACTGCATGAACTTAGGGATAACAGTAGAAACCGTAATTTACTATTACTTCTAAACTCGGTTGGAATAGTGCATGATAACAACATGATAACAACATGATGACAACATGATAACAACATGATAACAACATGATGACAACATGATAACAACATGATAACAACATGATGACAACATGATAACAACATGATGACAACATGATAACAACATGATGACAACATGATGACAAGAAAGGATATCTTACCCAATGTTCCACACGGCTTATTCTTATACGTGCAAATATCGTACCTGTAACATAATGAAGCTACCGAGGCAACTGACGAAAGTTACTCGAAAATGTATCAAAACGAATTATAACAAAAGTACAGTAGAGTGGAAACATGCTCAATATATCCTGAGATAACAATTCAAGCTAGAAAATGTATTTCTTTCCCTCCCCTCCACCCCACCACTTCATTTTTATTTAATTCACTTGTCTTTTTATTTATGCGACATCGCAATATATGAAATATATCACTTGATTATTTTTGCAATTCTTAATGTGCAATAAACAACATGATTTTAGATCTATGACTTTTAACTGCGTAAGAGTTACTATACCTGGTGATGAGCACGGCGTTATCGTGCGTCTGGGCGCTGGTCCGGTTCAGTCTAAACTGCCACTTACAGAACCAGAGACATGTCGGCATGGTGACTTATAGACAGGTTCGTCTGCAAGATTTTTTAATGAAAAAAACCAACTCCAATTTAAAAAACCGGTAAAATGGACAATTCAAAAAAACTAACTCGATGGTAGCCCAAAATCATGAATACCAATGCCGAGGCGTTCGGGACAACTTGCCAATTTCTCTGAAATACTGCGAATTGCTTCATAAAAATAAGATACATTGCCTTTGTGCCTGAATGTTACCTGATAGCAAGCATTATTACATGAAGTCCTTTTCTTTAAAATTATAGATATTGCCTACCGGGAATTGCCGAGTTGATACGATAGCCACTGAAGCCTTTCCGAAGTAGTACTTGGAAACATGTTTTTTACAGCTACAAAATTGTAGGAAATATAACACTGAAAAAATATCTTCGTTTAATGTGAAGTTTTTTAAACAAGAAAGAACAAAGCATAGTTCATGCAATACTTTTCTAAAAACATCCAGCACGAGTTTAAACTTCTCCAGAGATGTCCGTATGTACGTGTACCTTATCCTCAGTCAGGACCATGAGCCGAGTGACCTCTATATTGATGTTGTTTCCGATACTGGGATCTCGATATAGTTTTGCCACCTGTAAAACAGACTAGCTCAAAACTCCTGCTAGACAATTATCTCACATGGCGAATAAAGCATTCCGAGCACCATAAATTCTGCTATAATCAGCAATTATGGCTGTTGGTAACATTTAACTCAGCACCATTTTCTGTTTAATGGCTTTTCTTCAGACAACAGGTATTGTGCAAAACGGTTTGTACTCCAGACAGTAAAAATCGCCCCAGTTGTGTATGAACTTTACCGTATGGGAAAAAATACAGTATTCGAACCATTGTTAGCAAGTGGCAGACTTCTGCCAGATACAAATGAAAATCGAAAGGATATATAAAACCGTCATTTCCGTATATTCATTGTGTGTATTGGTAAAACAGCTCAATGTTTTGTCCAGAATCAAGGAAACTAGAGCGGAAATAATAGTGCACGTGAAACCTTGAATTATATTACAAGACTGTTTCTGCTACCGCTGATAAGAAATACGTACCCTGCTTTGCCATTTGGGTTTTATAAGCAGCTCTGTTTCTACAAATAGATTGTTGACTTGACTTGACTATTTGAGTTTACCGCCGCTTCGACAGTATTTCAGTCAGATAGCGATGTCCAGCTAATAACAGGTGGAGGAAGACCCCATATGCACGGAGGCATTCGGGTTGAACAATCGACCTACCGCAAGCCAGCTGGAAGGCTTCCTCACATAAAAATCCGAATGACCCTGCCGGGATTCGAACCCACGCGGTGAGGGAATGAGTGAGTGCTAAAGTCAGCGACTTTAGCCCTCTCGGCCACGGAGGCCTCAAAAATATATTATTGCAACAAAATAAATTCAAGAGACAAAAATACAAATAATTAGAAAATATATAGAATTCAGAAGAAGAAAACGAGTATATGATATTGTCTGTTGTTACTTACTATGTTCATTATCGTCAAAACATAAGGTTCCAAGATATCATCTGGCTTGTGAAACTCGTACATTCTTTTGTCAATGACAACCAGCGTCTCCACGGTTCGCTCTGGCATCGTCATGGTAACAGACCGTTTATGCCGAGCATTACCAGATTTGTCGTCTGGCGAAGAATGGTGACTTCCGGCGATTTCGTCTGCAGATTTTAGATCTGTCGTCTTGGTCTTCCTTTTAGCAGACGGAAAGTCGTAGACCTTTCGTGGCTTAAGATTGAAAATTATAGAGCTATGAAGCCCGTCGTCAAATGTCGGTTGTCTGGATCTGTAAGTCCATGAAGGAAGTTGCCAGTGTTTCCGTAACCAATGGTTACCAATGTCGGCTGCAGAGTTTCGAGATTTACTATCTAGATAAAAGGCATATAGATATCTATATAAATTATGTTATTGTATATGCAACAATACGGGGAAAATAAAAATAGAGAAACAAGTCTATAATTTGTGATATCATATTGCAATAAAACTGAAACTTGCATATGGTCATACGATTAATTATTTGAGTTACCAACACAACCGATTGTTTACCCACTTACCTTGCACCCCGCAGTGAGAATGCTGATTAGGTAATTTTAGAGATGACCTCTTATAGACCACGTGCGGATGACCTTCATGCTCCACGTGATTCGTGTGGTTCCAGAGAGGCTCAACGAAATAGTCTTCGTCTGCTGTTGAAAATACGCCGTGCTGTAAAATTGTCAGCAGACGACTTTATACTTAGCTACGTTTTTTACTTGTATATAACATGTGACAGGTATTTAATACAAGTATAATATACAAAAACGGAGCTCAGAGTGTACTGAAAGTAAATTCTAAGATAGATTTGAGATAGTACGGTTCGTAAAATAAACATACACTGATAATGTTAGGAAATTCAGCATTACTTTAATGGATACCTCAAGTTAAAGACTTGCGGTAAGAAATCTAACGCCAAATATATCTACCGGTAGTGCTTTTTTAATGCATGTTTTCTTAAGTCGCGTGAAAATAGAAATAACACTATGATAATGAAACTTTTATGAAGCAAAGGATAAAATATCTTGCAAACCTAAATATCTACGGATTTAAAACAATAAAGATCTTTGCTTTTCTTAAAAATATGGTAGAACGCGAATAGATATATATTATATACATGTATATATCATTTTTCGAACACAATGGGATCTTCCAAAATTATGCTGTTTGAACAGGGAGAAAGAGAAGAATGAATGATTTATGGCCGAAGGATTGCTCTGTTGGACGTCGGCAGGTTCCTTTGATGTTTTAAATGAAAGGAACCGCCACATTCTTACTGTAATGTGTTTCTACATATTTACTCACCAGTCCGTAGCAGTTGCTAATGGCCGCCGTGGATGTAAATGGTTCCCTGCTCTGCCCAGTGTAATAACAGTTATAGGTCCGGTCGGACGCCACTGCAATACCGGAGTCGTCATGGTACTCCACGCGGAATTTGGGCGACAGGAAATCCGTATTCAACGTCAAGTCGAAATGGAATTCCTTACCGAACACAGAAAACCTATAGAAAATTCGGTATTCAGAAATGTCCGAGTCATCAATTATCTCCCTTTGTTCTCTGGCAGCGCCCCGTTTATACCTGTCTGAGGTGCGAGCGTCTGTCTGCACGTTGTAACTAAGGAAAGAACCTTGTTCTGTTACCTGCTGAGGTATGATGGTTTCGAATTCAGTCACGCTTTTCAACAAGGAATCTGAAAAAAAAAAACAATTACACATTATTATAAAATAATATATGAATGAATCTATAAAACTCAATTTAACTGAAACATATTAACCAAACAATATGGGTATCCAGTATACCCACAAAAAAAGCACAACAACAATAGCATAACTTAACTCTACTAACTGAAAATCATATGTAGTTGCGGCCATGTTTTCTTGCGATATCGTTATTTTGTATTCAACGAGTGAATTGTGATATAAACATACTATTAAAAGCGCTCATAAATTTACAAACTTATATTACATTTGACTCTTATCAATTAGAAAATGAGAAAGTTTAGAATGCGTTATATTGTTTACATATACAGTATTTCATCGATCTTTATCTAATACCACAACAAATCGTTTTGGCATTTTATTGTGCCTTTGAAAATATACAACAGGTAATACTAGATGAAATATTAAGGATCAACTATGTTTTGTTAAATGTGACCTATCTGAAAAACACATTATATGCCCATGCATTTATTTTTTGTGTGATACGACTTCCATACGTAATAAGACAAAGTCACTTAAATGACGCCGGGTGAATAAAACATAGAGACTGATAAAAGAATCAAATATTTCTTACTTTTTCACTGATTAATGAAAAACGCAGTTTTTTTTTTCATATACCTTTACTAATTTAAACTAGTTTCGCCACTCTGCTCAAATATTATTTCAAATTCCGTTATCCTTACATCAACACGAAATATAACGATGTCTGTATATTAAATAGACCTAAGCCACCTGTTCTGTGCTGATTTGCGGACATTTGGTTCGTTCCACTCCGACGCTCGTCTGCTCCCGCAGCTGGTCCGCCTAGCGTCTGTAAAATGCATGGCAAAAACAGCAGACTGCACAACGTACTAATCCAACGCTTTAACATCTTGTCCTCAAACGATTTGCCATCCAGATTTTTTACCACTCAAAATTAATATAACTTTCAACTTTCTATTTTACTACCTATCACACATTTGGCTACCAAACATTAATGGTTCAGTTGATGTAAATATTTTATCACACACATGAGTCCTCCGAAGTATGATATCCTCACAACGAACAAAATAAACACAAGTCCATACATCCGAAGTATTAAAGTTTCCGTCAATCGAATTTCAGATACCCTTCGTTACTGGTGCGTTTGTTTTGGCATAAAATGCTGATTGCATAAAACTTTTTCCCCGTCCTTGACCGATACGCAAGGTACCTTCCTGAAGTGCTCCAATTAAATCCGATATGCCCAAGGGTGTTACACTAACCCACTGGTCTAGAGGTATCGTTTCCACTTCCAATCTCGCTACATCGTAATTAGACATCCTAGTGTATGCTAATTAATAAGTGACGTCAGCTCAACTGTTTAGCAGACGGCAATTTGACGCAGACGCAAACTGTTTCACAGCGGGAAAGTTGCACATTATTACAAAGCGGCAATTCCTGTTTTCAACATCCCTCTATTAATTTAAATTGAATTCAAAAGATACCTGGTATATTGTATTACCTTTTTGAACCAATTATTATGTTTATGAATGACAAATGTTCATCCATTTAATATGTAATCCATAGTACAAAAGCCGATTGTTCACTTTAAACACATTATTTGCACATATTTAGATTTTTAATAAAATTGCCTATTTGCACATAATGTCAACGAAGTCTCGTCCTCCTATTTCAAGATTTAAAAAATAAAATACGTTGAAAATTGCGTGAAACAGCTACCTTGTGATTTCGTATACCACACATTGTTCGATTTTGTTAGGCATCATTTTTCATCGCCACATGATGCTCTTGGTATACGGGCAAGGTGTTTCTTTGTCGAAAGCACGAGTCTATCTGCTCCATTAGCACCAACTCTGTATGATCATTCAAACTCGTCAAAGCCCCAATTACCATTGTAATGCTCGAAGTGGCGAGGGGCGAATTACTGCTGTCTCCGCATGGGATCTCGAGATTGCCCCCTCGGAAACACCGAATGAATAGCTGTCATCTTGAACATAAAGTGTTCCTTCGCTTACACATAGTCCTCATTCAAATAAAGTTACCAATCATTAAATACGTTTAATTGCACCATTTGATAAGGTAATGCCATTTAATAAGAAACTAAAACTTAATGTAATAGGCAATTTATCGCACGTTAATTCGAAGCCGTGATATCAAAATGTCTGAGTCATCCTTCAACAAGATTGACTTTGATCCTCATATGTATATTTCTATGTTTGTTCGTCCGACCGGCCGGCTTTCCGGCCGTGAATGCTCAATGTTTGTATACCTCATTTGAATTGACACGTTTCTTACAAAAATGATTTTTTTTAATGCTCCAGCAATTATATACATACAGTGTCGTTTCTTCCTTCTCTAAAACAGGGCAATATGTTTTCATCACTGCCAAATATTATTAAATGATATTATAAATTAACCAGCACAATTAAAACATTTACCTGAGTAGGTCAAATATGCGTTTCATCTTAATTAGGAAAAAAACATATTTACAATTTTAAATACATATTTGACCATTCTATTATATGTGTTGTTGTGTTTTTTTTGTCTTTTCTTTCTCCCTTTTTTTTTTTTTGTTATAAAAATATGCTAACTGTATAAACGTTTAAAGGAAAGTTTAGGACACCCTACTTCACAGATTTGTCACATTATGCTAATAGTTTTTTTTTTTGTGGTTTTTTTTTTGTTGTTGTTTTTTTTTTTTTTTTTTTTACTAGCGGCCAGTCTATATTTATTTACATAATTATTGTATATTGTACACGTCATATTTAATAAAAGAAAGTTCTGCACTGTTCTCAACAATCGTTCAATTGAACGTTATCAGCACAATGAAATCCTGTTTACGTTCCATTCAACACTCACCTGCATACAGCGGATCGTGAATTTATTTTTTATCTTAATTAACTCTGATCGTTTGAATCAAGTCGTGTTCATTAATATGTATAAGTGTGTGAAAAAAAGGAAAACAAAAACGATGACATCTTGCCGTGTATATACTTTTAGTTGTTCCACATTTGAGACAGCAATACATGCGCATAGGAAAGTTGACAATATAACGATTATTTCAAGAATGAACGACTGTTTATTAAAGGGCGTGAGTGAGTTAAATTAGGATAGAGCAATAAAATCTATTGAGTATCTTTCCCTTGAATACATCCGAGGCTCTGACGTTAGGGAACTACAAAAAGATATCTTCCATCATTCTCTAAAATGATAACAAATAAAACAAAACATAATAAAGAGCAAGAAAATCAAATAAGATATCCGCTAATATCTAAATAGTTATGACTGAGTCATAAATAACATTTAGATCAATATTTCAGGCTCGAATTACACCAACACTACTTAATTGAAACTGGTAGGTTCGTAAATGAACCATTACATGACAGAATATGCACACAATGCAATAGTAATGAAATTGAAAGTGAAATACATTTCTTACTTTATTGTACATTGTATAATGATTTACGATCTGAATTATTTGGCGATTTATTCTCTCATCTGAGCTTTTTAAATTGTACTATCAAACAAAAACTATGTGTTTTATTCAATGACAATATTCGTAAAACAGCCAAATTTATTGTGAAGGCACTTATCATACGACGAAATCATTTATATCTGTGATTTGATTTTGCATATTTGCATGTATCACTATCTTGACATTTAGCCATAATCTTTGTGTATATTATGTTTGTATATTAATACTTATACACGCCTTATAATTAATTCTTTTTTTCAAGGTGACTTTTAGGCCCATGGGGCCGGGTGTTAATTTGTATAATCTTTGTATGTATTGTATCACATTACTTGTAACACATGTCACTATAATAAAAACATTTACTTACTTACTTACTTACTTACTTACTTACTTACTTAGCGCTTGGTATATACTTGAATTCTTATATGCGTTAGAAACACATTTCACCATTTTTGTTTTACGAAATATTCCAGTATATGGCTAACATGATATACTCACAACTAACATTTTTGTTAAGAAATGAAAAAGTAAATTTTATTAGAGAAAAAGAATTTCGAAATGGGTCCCTGAGTTAAGAATTCCTTAGCGTTTAGTATGGTTGCTTGATTATCCAAACTATTTTTGAACTCTTAAGCTCTTTCTGTGGAACTTGCTAAAGATGGTCGGAATCTCCTAAATACACGCATAGTTTCAGTGCACTGCTTTTAAGATGTGTGCATTTTTAATAACTCCTGGTGATTTGTACCGGACAGTGAACATGGCACCTATGGAAACCATGACAACATGCATTCAACTGCAAACCCTGACTGGGCTGTAATGGGTTTACACTTCACCATGCGTTGCTCTGTTTTCACCAGGTGGGGGTACTCTGGAAGTTGTCATAGTAATTAAACATACATCACACGCATGTATACAGCCTCCTTAAATATATCTCAACAAAGCCAGGTGGGAGAGCATACATCTTTTTTCCAAAACTACAAATTAAACGGCCAGTTTCATATCATAAAAGGAAATACATACAGTTTTGATAAAATTCATCTGGAAAATAGTGTCTGGAATTGTCAATGTGCAACTGTGAAAAATGGTGTACTATAGTAATGTTTTATATGTTTATAATAGCTTTAAAACGTTCTATGTACATGTATAAACAATGTATTTACAAAAAGCACATGTTTTGGATGCTATTTACGGTCCCACTAAAAACCACTAAGAACTACTAAGTTATTTTAATGATAAGGCATTCTAAATTTCCTTCGTATAGCCATCTCTTTAGTTCTTAGTGCCTTCTTAGTGGTTCTTAGTAGTTCTAAGTGGTTTTTAGAAGGACCCGCTTTAAGATCACACAAAAACTTTACATCCTAGGGATATTGTGTTTACATATTTGTCTATAGTTTATACTACTTCAAGAGTATGCTGGGGCCGCCGTGGCCGAGCGGTTACAGTCGTGGACTACAAATCTCTCAGCCCCTCACCGCTGTGGGTTCGAATCCCGGTAGGGACTTCGGATATTTCATGTGAGGAAGCCTTCCAGCTGGCTTGCGGTAGGTCGGTGGTTCTACCCGGGTACCTCTGTGTGCTCGGGGTCTTCCTCCACCTGTAATTAGCTGGACGTCGCTATATGATTGAAATACTATCGCAGCGACGGTAAACCCCAATACAACAAGTTGTTTTTTACAATATTTATTTTTTAAATTTTATAACAATGATTTTAGTTTAAATTATAAACATGTTTAGTTCTGCTATTTTATTTGTCTACATTTAGATGTGTGTTTGATATTCACTACTTTACTATTAGTTTTGAGTAATCTCCCTTTATTAAAACCCAGTGGAAAGGGATACGTTTTATATACTTTTGTTTTTCACTTCACCACCTACTTTGTGCCTTTACTATATAAGTTGCATTGAGAACCTGTGAACCGTCTTCGGCGATAGCTTCGTTAGGCGTCATGGAGATGCTGGCGGAAAATATTGGAAGGTCTCCTGAGTTTGGTTAGCTGGTTTCAGGCCAGGGGGTGTCTCGGGTCTATGTGACCGAGATACCACGCAGATTCACACTCTCACACATCGGCTTACATTACATTCAGCTCTGTAGTGGGCTTAGAAAGTAGTTCCAAATAAATGACGCCATCCAGTCTGTTTTTCAAATATTAAGCACCACTGAACCTTATCGGAATGGTCATTAAAATTACTGATTATGAAAATAAAAAGCTGGTCTTAAATTACAATATCCGGCTGAATCTGTAATATTTACAGTTGCAGACGAGCGTTTGTGGAATTTTCCCATCTGCGAAATAAGGCATGAAATAGTTCCCATAATAACAATCAAAATTAATATTTTACAGGCGTTTTATGATGATTCAAAAAGTATTTATTCAATATTTCTATACTTTTGATCCTTAAAATACACTTAAATCTACGTTTAATAAGTGTTTTTTGTTTTGACAAGATTCTTGTCATTGAGCCCATTGCAGAGATGTTATGTGAGGAACGAACGACAACTCTGCTCGGAGATTGGCAGATTCAATGTGAGTAGGGCCCCAGGGCTGACCCGGAAGAAATATGATCAAGAAATATTCGTTGGCGGGTCAACCAGGGTTTGATGGCAGCCCTTGGGGAAATCTGTGTCAGGCTGCGTGATTTGAAATAGGGACACCCACTTATGAGCCCCAAAAAAGAGGACGCAACCCGCCCTATCCCAAATACCACAAAAAAAATCTAAATTTTCATATAAAACTAATACATATGAGCTCTTGGCGATCCCACAGATCACCAAGAGACAACATAGGGCTCTCTCCTACCATACCTCAGCAAACTAATATTTCAACTTACAAATTAGTCTCAATTCAGTCACAACTAATCCCAAAAAACTCTCGGTCCCCTTGGACTTCTACCCACCCCCCACCCCTTTTTATTTCCGTTGTTTTGGCAAAACATATTTGGCTGATTAACACAATAACACATAATATAAACTCTTAATATTTACTTTTTAAACACATCCTCTAAATATAAATCTGGTTTATTTGGCAAAACAATTTTTAGGTAAATTTAACCTTGATTGAGTGACGAGGCTATTTGTTTGCTAGCCATAAAGTGGTCTCACCCGGCCTAACAACCTGAATCATCCCATGTCCCAATGTCTAATTTAGTCGGCACTGAAGAGACGGTTTTGCGGTCTCAGGGGGAATTAGAAGTAATGTTACTACCTTGTGTCTCCCGAAGGATTCACCACAAGACGATTCGACATCGTAACTAAGGGGGAATAACCGTGGCACCTCAAGTGCGCGGTATATCCTGGCGAGACAGAAGAAGAAGGAAAGTACAGTTCACCACCAACCCACATGCCGACTAATTCACAGACCACATGAGCAACATGCAAACCCTTCCACATCCAAACATGTTCATAATGGTAATTAACATCTTCAGCTCAAATTAGCTTAGTTAATTACCAATTCTCTTTAGACACTAAAACAAATTTTGACATAAATAAAACAAAAACTGTAAATTACAGGTTTTCTTTAAGATATGACCCTTTGTCGGCTTCTAAATTAATTTTTTTTTCAGGAGTGAGGGGTCACACTCCGGGGTCTGCGCACAAAGCCGGGCAGGCAGCCAGACCCTGATTAAACAAGACATCAGTCAGTCAGGTACGGATGCCAGTTCTGCGTTCACCAAGGTTTGATATCAACAAAACGTTTTAAATTGAGAGGAGTACAAGTTCGTCATGGAACGATAACTTAATGATTTCTCTTGAAAATTGCCTATAAAAAAATCTGAATCGGTGAATATTTTATTTTTATCTCAAGTGTCAATGCCCTAAAGCTTATTGAGATATTTGGTGACACTTGCATATATTTCCTATTTATATGTCCAGCGGTAGAGTACTGAGTATAGATATGAATTCGGAAAAAAAATGGCCGGGGTATAGTTTTTATATGTACCGGGGATAGCTTTGTCTGAAGTCGTGGGGGGTCCATTGTTATTAAAACGATGCACGTAATAGGTATTTAAGGATATGGAAAGATATGATGGAAATACTGGGACATACTTATGTATTAAAGATAAAGATATGCGGTTTTATAAAACCACTAAACGGTTTGTTGCTAATGTATATAGCCTAGGTAAATAACAACATTAAGCTCGACTGCTTCATGCCTCCATTCTTGGCAAGCCTCTTGCATTGTCACTGCTTTCACTGCCAGTATTTTTTTTAATATAGCACCCCCTCCACCTAACCTGAACTTCTTGATCCGACAATAAGTGTTCTAAAGCAAAACATCTTACAATATCGAGGAATAACAAATATGGTTTATTGTCCAGGTGAACCCTTTATTTAGAAACGAGCCTTGTAAATTCAACAAAATGTCCTAATTTTCCACATTTAATCAGAGCCTGAGTAACATCAGGATATTTCTGCACCAGTTCATTCCTCCATAACCTCCTTACAAATGTCTGAACAGCAGGTTTCTTTTTCAATAAGATTTGCAGTTCTGGTATTTCTTCAGCAGTATTTTTTTCTGGTGAGACATTTTTTCGTGTTCGTGACATATGCCCGTACTAATCTTGTAACTGATTGTTTTTGTTTCATTTGATTTAAAAGTTTTACTTTTATTTCGTTGCTAGGGTGTTGCTCTATAATGTTCTGAAATGTGATTTTGAATTCGTCCTCGTCTTGAGCACAGAAGTTACATATGTACTTCACGTTATGAAATTTAAAAAAATAACTTATTGGAATCGTTAATAAGATCAGTGAAAACATTGCAAATGGCAGACTCGGTTTGACTGAGTGTTATCATGAACAGTAGTGAACATTGCAACCATGTGAGCACATCCTAGTGCAGATTATATTTAATTTTTCAAAACTAAATGTGTTGAACTCCATGATCTCGAAGAAGCGGAAAGTATAACATTGAGATGAAGTTATATCTCGCAGCACTTAACACCACTATTTCTGGAAATAAACAACTAGTTAACAGCAGAAAAGATCTACATCATATTAAAAGAAGATGACGCCCGTTTAAAACATCAGCGACTACCAAGACTAATTTTTCGTATGACTGCCACCAATACACTTATTTCTTGCATAAAGCTATACCCAGTACAAAAATAAATATATCCTGTACACTCTGGAAAATTTTTTTTCAAAGGTATATCTTTTTAAAGAGAAATCTTTGTGGACAATTTGTGCACATAATACAACTAAGAAAAAAATTAATCAGAATTTTATTATTAAAAAATAAATGAGTCATGTTTAAGGCATGTGTTCCATCTTAAAACGTAGCTGGAAGTTTCTGCACGTTTACAGAATAAGTACACTTGCCAATATTAATCAATAAGTATTAATGTCTTTACTTACTTAAAGGCATACGTGCACAATGCAGTTATTTTCTATATAGACAAAAAAAAAAAAATTAGCCATAATAATTTTCTAAAAATTTGCATGATTATAGGAAATTACACTAGAAACAAATTTATGGGGGTGGGGGGGATGGTGGTCAAAATTTTTTAGTTATCTGCCCCTAAAAATGAGTTGTTTTTTTTTTGCTCTTTTCAGTCATTTTCAAGGCAGATAACTCAATATTATGGGCTAGCAACATTTTATCTAATTTCAACTCTATGCTTGGTACTGTATTTCTGCCACTGTGTTAAAGTTTTAGAAATTCTATGAAACATATCTTATACTATAGTCGCAAACGCCACGAAACAACATTATATCTAGGTATTCACATCTCTGCATACACGAATATATAGACTTTTTTTCCCCCAAGAAAAACGCAGTGTGTTTATTTGCTGAAGCATAGTGAAAAATCTATTGATCAGAATAGTTTTAAGCTTTGCATAGTGACTAGAAATGAAACAACAAACAATAATGTGAAATAAAATAAGGTATCATTGACTTGATTTTGGGTTATCTGCCCTTGAAAATGACATAAGAGAGCCAAGTAAACTCACTTTCAGGGGCAAATAACGCAAAAGTAGAATGGTGACCCCAATTTTTCTACTTATTTGTTTCTATTTAATTCTCTATAATCATGCAAAGTTTTAGAAAATAATATTATCATGACTAGTTTTAATTTTCCTTCTTTGTCTGTATAGAAAATAACTGCATTGTGCACGTGTACCTTTAATAACAGAAATATCGCCTTAGATTCAACAAAGTGTCGACTTGGTTTGTTTTCTGTTCAATTTGGCTGCTATATCCAGTGTACGATGATCAAAACCAAGAAAGGTGGCAGTGTTTTGTCAGGGTCGCAGTTAGAACCTCCGACGATATATTACCCTAACAACAGCATTCATTGAAATGACCACGAATAGTTAATATATGCCGATGGACGAATTACCGCATAAAACTATATATTAACCCGCTTTAATTTTTAATTTTATTAATATATTTAATTGTTTTTATTATTATTATTATTATTATTATTATTATTTATATAGAGGCAGTAACTGTTCAACGTTTAGATTCCGCAACATAAACTTTTGAAAGCTCGACTTACTTCCGGATACAAAGATGTCAAGCTTCACAAAACAAAAGCTAAGCAATCTTGAGAAACCTCTGAGTAAAGGAAAGGCAGAGGTGAAAGTCAAAAATGTTTTGTTATGTTCTGATAAAAGATTCCTTAGTTATTGCAACAGACCAGTTTTATTTCGTTTTCATATATGTACTGTGTTAAAGTGTCACTATTTCCGACCATACATTTTTCGGATCAGCTTCATTACCTTGGTCTACGATGTTTTTACGAAGCCCTTAGACTACCAACCCATGCGGAGGCAGTGGCAGCCGGGAGAATTTCTACAGATTCACGGGCTGCACAGACTCTTCGATTTAAAAAAAAAACCAGTAGACATAGCTATCACAATCATTGCACGGGCATCTTGCGACCGTGCTATAATCATGCAGCAAACGTACGATTTTTGGCAATATGGACAAAAAAAACTAACCTTACAGAGATTGTGGAACAGTGGGGAATAAAAATTTAAAAT
Source organism: Solen grandis (assembly GCA_021229015.1). NCBI lineage: Eukaryota > Metazoa > Mollusca > Bivalvia > Adapedonta > Solenidae > Solen > Solen grandis. The sequence continues at coordinate 43,145,626 of CM037786.1, read as the reverse complement.
ATGTTTTTATAATTTGCATATATGAAAATTGTGTGCATTCTTTTCTTTTTTTTAACCATTTTAAGAATGGCAATTACCTGTTTAAAAAAAATGAATTTTACATTTTGTACTTCAGGTTAATGTTGCAACATTTGCCCTGCTGTTTTCCGAGATTGTCCAGTACTGCCAGAATAGAGTTTACACTGTACCAGAACTTCAAAACAAGTAAGCTTTAACCAGTACAAATACAATAACTATGTCTCAAGAATTGTTTAATAATAGAAATCAACAACAATATGCACAAATTTATCACTATATATATATTACAATAATTATTCTTCAACCATACTAGATCATTAAGTATCTCTGATTATCATTTGTTTATTGTGTTTAATGTCCCATTGACAGTATTTCAGTCAGTTAGAGACCATGTCTCCTTGCTGCCTCACTGCAATATCACAAACATGTGGCATGATACCACACCCAGTCATAGTATCCTGACACCTGGCCAACCAGTCATGAGACTAGCTTTATATACTAGTGACATGCAAAGGAGCTATTCAAAGATTCAAACCCATAACCTCCTGATTCTGGGGCAGTTGTTCTATCCACATGGCCACTGTTATCAGTGAGATGATAATTTGTCATTTATTTTACAATTTGCTAACAATGATGTGCAAAATGCCAGTGACTTCATAAATGTTACGGCAGAATAAGTAGATCAGTAGATATAAAAATGGAAATTGTTGTGATAATGAATTATGATTTTGTTGATGTTGGTTCATTTTTAATGACAATGGAGGAAGTGGTTGAAATAATAATGGTATTTATCATTTTTAAAGATGACTGTTAATGTTTGTTCCCATGTCTTCATAATGATGTGTTCCATACTAACTATTTGATATACTGGTTATTTCAGATTGTCAGATTTGGGCCAGCATGTTGGGAGCCATATCTTGGATGTGATGTTCCTCAGAGACAGGGGCTTCAAGAGAGAAATCAAGCTTCTCAATATGCTATTGTTTATTAAAGGAAATTTCTGGAGGGTATGAGTCCTTAACAACAAGATAAATGGAGTGTTTACTTATTTCTTTTTCAGTGGTTATCAAGATCTTGTATCTTAAATCCTTAATTTGACCAGTACTTTGAGTTTGATGAGATGATGTAAATTGTAAGAATCTTGTAATCTTTGTTTGAGGGTTAAATTAAAACCTTAGGAAATGAGTCCTGTTTATTACCAGTTATATAGATAATTTGAAATGTCATACATTTATTTAGTCCCCTACCGGTGTTCACACCGGAGGGGACTATAGGTTTGCCCTCCGTCTGTCCGTCCGTCTGTCCGTCTGTCCGTCCGTCTGTCCGCTCAAATCTGGATCCCGCGATAACTTAATAACTAAGCAAGCTAACTTGATGAAACTTGGTATATGACTAGATGGCAATGTGTAGATTATGCACGTCATTTTATTTTTGTTCTTCGACTAAAATTGTGGTTGCTATGGTAACGGAAATAGTGAAAATATGGCAAAAATGGGATCCCGCGATAACTAAGCAAGCTAACTTGATGAAACTTGCTATATGACTAGATGGCAATGTGTAGATTATGCACATCATTTTATTTTTGTTCTTCGACTAAAATTGTGGTTGCTATGGTAACGGAAATAGTGAAAATATGGCAAAAAATGGGATTGATTACCATATTAAGTCAAGGTGGAGCCGGTAGGAGACTTTATGTGTTGCATACAACACCAGTTACTTGTTTTATATGGTATGTATGTATATTATGATTGATTTTTTCCTTAAATTAATTTTACTCATCAAAGGTCAATAATATTGGATTAACTCTTTCACTGCCAGGTCATCTATCATATATCAACATGCTATGTGCCAAGGAATATCTTAAAAATTTCCTAGAAATAACAGGCTTTTACTGTAATAACATAATGTAGCTGCCAACATTACGGGTAACCTGTCCCACGCATGAGACAGTGTATTTGCCAACAAAACTAGTTACCTGTTATTGAGGTTTCCAAATGGGAAACCCACCAAAACAGATGAACCCGTCTTGTTGGCAAATACGCTGTCTCATGTGTAGGACGGGTTCTTCCGTTCTGTAGGCAGCAAAAGAGTTTATTAAATTATTGTTTGCTCTTTTAGGATACTGTTAAATCATTTATTTTTTTTTACATTAAATTTCATTGATTATGTACCTATGGGAATATCATTGGTACATTTATTCGTTGATCTGTTCTAGAAAATGTGAGGTCTAAGTAAGAGACAAGATTTCCTGGGGATTAATACTCGTAGATAAAATTAGTGTCCCACGAAAATTATTGATTTCACAGTAGAAAGAAAAACTAAATGGTCAGTCGTTGGTTTTTAATTTACACAATGCTTAAAAGTTTACATCAAATATGTAAAAAAGGAAAGATAATGTTGCTAGCATTAAATAGCATGTTTATTTTCACAAAACTGATTGTCTATTACTGCTTACATATATGCTATATATCTTATATTTATGTCATAGACACTTTTTGGGAAAGATGCAGACAAGTTGGAGCAAGCCAATGATGATGACAGAACATGTATCCTTTGTTGTCACAGTACCCTGGTGGCTTAGTGTTGAGTGTCAGTCTCAAGAGTGAGAGTCAAATGGTTGATCCCAAACTGCAACATACGAAACTCATTTGACCTTTATCACTTCAGTGCTCAATATAACATGATGTAAGACTATTAAAAAAAGGAGACTTGATGAACTTCTCAGTCTGATTAAAATTTTCTGTGTTTTAACAAGAAACAATCAGTATAAAAATCTTATCAGCCTGTGATTTATGTGATACTTTATTAAATATTTGAAAATAAATGGATATATTTTTTTATAAATTGGTTTCATCATCTAAATGTATGCATTTAATTAGTTAATAATATATGTGCAAGCATGTAATAAGTTAAAATGTTTAGATATCTTCAATATTAATTCAAAATATTGAAACTGTATTATTTCCTGAACTGTCCTATCAGATTATATCATAGAAAAAGAGCCACTAGTCAATAAATTCATATCTGTACCAAAGGACAAAGGTAAGAACTCAGACAGCTGTAATCCTTGTGTTAACTAAAAAAATGCCGCCACATTATTTTTCCCATATGAAGAGTCATTTTAATAAGGTAAATCAAATGTGTAAATATGATGCCACATTATTTTCTACTGAAAGACACTGCATAGATGGTTCTCATGTAAGCTTTTCATTGTTAAAACAAAATTTTGTCAAACACATTTCTTTTATATGTTGATTGTGAAACAAGTTCTTTGCTAATTCTTCCCTGCAGTTCCTGTGTTGGACCAGTACTTGCTCTAAATTGAGTTTGAACCCACACCTTGGAATCTGCAGTCTTGAACAATACCACTGAACCATCGTTCCCTCAAAATTAAAATTGGTTTCATAATTATGATATAATAATACCTTTATAGAATATTAATATGTTAAGATGTTGTATATTATTTCACATTATACCAGCATTTTTTATCTGTACTGCGTATTTCTAGTCCCACATTGAAATATGTATTGTAGCAGAAGCAACTTAGCCATACACAGCCCTAGTTTGTATTATGTTTTGAATTTCAGGAAGTTTAAACTGTGCAGCCTTCACAGCAGGGATTATAGAGTCTGTGTTAAATGGAGCTAATTTTGTGAGTATACCATTAAAACATTCAAATTTCACCTCATAAAAATCACAAATTGCAAAACTATTTTCGTTTAAACCTATTTATTTCATATTGATAAAAAAAAATAGTTCATTGATTGGACCAGAACTTTGTGCCTTTAAAGGTCATGAAAAATCCCTGACTCAGTTTTGTTGTCATCAGATTCAGAATATTTTAGATTATTATAATATATTAATTATATATTTTTCATTTATTATCTACACAAGTTTCATCTGTAAATATATTATGTTTTCACGCACAGCCAGCCAAGGTCACAGTACATTGGCACAAGGGAACAACATTCATGATCAAGTTCGACGAATCAGTAATAGCCAGGGACAAGCTAGTGGAAGGGAAATAACTCTAGTCGATGTGGTATACACTACTGAAGGGAAATAACTCCAGTTAGGATGTGATGCTTTTTTTGAAGGGAGACAACTCTAATGTGTGTCTCGTGGTGAATATAAGGCAGTTTGAACAGTATAGGCAGTTAACTCGTGGAAGCATGCTGTGACACAGGCACCCATAATGCTATGTGTCAGATATACATAAAGATAACTGTGGTCTTTAAAGAAAATGCATTGCCAAGTACTGTTAAATATGTATGTTGTCTTTTGTTGTTTTGGATGTAAAATTGATTGAAAGAGTGTGCTTGTCTGTTTTGATAAGATACACCAGAATAATTCAAACAGGAAAGGCAAAGTGTGACTGTCTAACGAAATAGATAATGTATTGGGTGCTTGGAGGAGGAATGGGTGAATTGAATGATTTGGATTCATTAGAAAGGGCAGGACGAATATTTACTTAGACCATTTGCAAGTAAGCTAGTGTTGAATTTATTTTCCTGTACATCCACAACATTCAGTTTTTGGGTGTTTTTGTTGTTGTTGTTTTTGTTGTTTTTGCGTATATATAACATACACTAAGAGAGAGAGAGAGAGAGATTTTGTCAAGCTGTTAAGTATTTATATCTTAAAATGAGAGATGTTTATTTATGATTTTTCATGTTTTGTTTCTTGCACTTTTATATAACTGGTATGGATATGTGTATTATGATAAAATTTGCCATTAAACGTGATTAAAATGTTTCAACAATGTGTGTTTTTGTTGCATTTCTTACCATTTTAAAATTCAAACATTTTGTAAAATGGCGGCCAAACATATTCTCAAAACAGGACTTTTAATAATTATGTTCCCCATTCTTAATGAGTGACATGTATGTTCATTATTGTAGATGGAAACGGAAGAGCGACCACTAACTCTTTCACATTCATCACTTAAATCAATTTCAGACGCCCAATAAGGAGCGAAGTGTGTTACAATCTCATATCCAGGCATTGATTAGTCCAACCGGTTCCGGTGGCCTCCGCCCCGGAATCGGGAGGGAGAATCTGGTCCCCGAACGCGACAAACTACTGTATTATAAAGTGGTACTGATATATTTCCCTTGTTTGGCTCTCGGCATATAAGGGTAGTTCCGGGACTGCAACAGACGAGACAGAGTGTTGTTGAGAAATCGGTAAATTGTATTCTTTCTCCATCAGCAATGGACCACGCGTTGCTGAATCCGCCTAGTAAACCGAGAAGTGCAGCAATTATGGTTGTGAATTGAAGGCCATCAGTCCAGAGAACAGTCTTCATGCCTCCCAGGGCAGTATACAAAGTACACACAGCTGCCGCATCAGCCAAGCCCAAAAGGCTTCAGATGCAAGTGAGGAGGGGCGGGGGGGGGTCATACAAAACCAAAGCCATATAAAAAAAAGTGTTTGAAGCATAAATACTATTGATGCCAGTATGTAACGTGACTAATTAAGGTTAAAGAACACTGGGATAGACAAGTGCGCTCCTGCAAAGATGGCGATTAACATTCCGAGGACAATCCAGAAAAACATGGTTTCATTTGTTGAACATCTGATGGAGTACCGAGCAGCGTCAGAGCTGATATAAAAGTTAGAATCTATGTTTTAGAATCTATAATTATTTCGGTACGAACGATTTTTAGTCCGCGTAATGAATATTATATCTGTTAAGTTATACAGTAAATGAGCATACGGCAGTTCTTGTCGCTGTAGAAACCGTCCCTCTGCCTTGAAACTGAGCAAATATTTTGAGGAATTATGGAAATACTTTTAAGCAAATTTAACAAATGAAAGCATGTGAGGTTATTATATTTCATTTCAAATTCATTAATTTCCAACAAGATTTAACAAAATAACAACTGGTTAACATGACAACCTCGGAAGTCACATAACTCATTAAACTGATTAGTCCGTATTCTCAATATCGTGTTTTATATAAAGTGGGTATTTGTTAGCTTTAGTGTATATGCGTGTCCACTTTTCAATTATCAGTGACTGAAACAAATATTCTACAACGCCGTGTGTGCAGATATCATTGTTTGTTGAGAGGACAACCACCTGAAATACTTCGCATAAATTTGCGTTATTTTAATGAAGTCTCCAGTTTATTCCGGCAGAAAAAAGTAAGTTTAGAAAATCACAGCGAGATCATGTTTATTATCTATGGTGGTATATTTCTGCCAGCCACTTATCCGCTTAGCTATGTCGAAACTTTTCTGACACATTGTCACATAATCAGTTAGTATCTGGCAAGTATGTATGACGTGTCCTCTGTACACACCCTTCCCCCCCCCCCCCCCCCCCCGGGTGATTCCGGTCCTGAACCGACTTAAAATAACGTTCCGCCTACGAACCCCGATACGCTGTCACTACGATACCTTGTTTCGTAAATTTTGAGCATCCTCAATGGCGTTCTCGATACGTTTGGTTGGATTTTCAGATCGTAGCGGGGTCATTGTCCGGTGTGGAGGGGATGAGGGGTAAATGTTGGTGAAATCTTTGTTAATTATTTAAGAAAAAAAGTATGGGTTCATCCCTAACAAATCAGTGAAATTTTGGCAATAAAGTTTTTACCTTCAAATTTATCAACTTATTATTTAATATTTAAAATGATGAATTAGCTTTGAATTACCTAATGTGCTTCGTGATTACATATAAATCTATTCAATTTGAATGAGTTCTGTAAGATAGACTGAGAAATAAAAACACAGAACAGCAAGTATCCTCAGATTTATGCCTGCATTAGCTAAAACCTATCACAATGGGTGTCAAAAAGTGCTCATGCACGAATGTGATCAGTCAAGAGACGGCAAATGAAAATAGAAAATCTAAATATATATTTTAAAATGCTAAATACAGATTCAATACAGTTCGTAACGCTAAATATTGTTTATTATGGAGAAACCACCCATTTTTATTACATTCACGAATGTTTGCATTGGGTGGCCATGCCTCCATATATGGGTATTGTTAGAGGTATATAACATACACGCAGAAAGTTTGAAATCAAATTCTTAGTCAATGTTAATCTGTGAACGAGAGCCTGTCTGGACCGGACCATCTATTTATCTATTAATTCTTTCAGATTTTCTATTATTATTATTAGGATTGATTGCTACCCCCCCCCCCCCCAAAAAAAAAAATAAAAAAAATATCGATAATTAGGTAAACAACCGCAATTTAAACGGGAATACGAATTCCGTGTTGCGCATGTGCAGTATCCAGCAAATCAATGGCGTCCTACATAGTTTCAGAATAATATTTATATCGTTGAATACATCATCATACACGCAATCAACATTGATAAAACTGTAGCAAAACCACAGGTTTGTTAAAATTTGTTAAATGAATTCAGCGCTAAGTATTTTATGTGCATCCTATACAAACTTGCTTCATGTTGGAACCTGTTGCCCGCTGTAAACAAACACCTGTCAATGGTAGCAGGAGTGGGTGGAGTAAGCTTTCTATCCAGGATAAGAAATTAGTTTAAATATGAACTAAAGCACAGCCTAAGAGCGGACGAAGCACGATCGTCTTATTCAGAAGTGCTAGCATACGTGTTAGCATTTTAAGTACATAAGAGCACACACATAACATTCATTCTTGTTCGAAACAAGGCTACAGATAGATACATTAAAGGGAAATATCAAACTAATGTCACATATATCCATGCTATAAGTGATCATACCCTGATTAATGTTTGTACATCAATTATAAATTTAGCTTCCTATTTCACATGAATTGGGATTTGTTCAAATATCAGCTTTGATAACAACCAATCCTTCAACTTAAGGTGCTTTGACATATAATTTCCCTTTACATCACAGCGTAACTTTCTGTTCACTTGGCTAATGGTGATTTTTAGCATTTTTTGAAATGCTTATACCTGTAGTCTTATTGTTAGTTTGCTTATTCATTTGTGAAAGAATTTAGCCTTATGTGACTATTAATGTTGCTTAACCATTCATCATCCATAATTGAATTAAATATAGCTACATACCAACCTGTAAGTCCCAGTGGTAGAGTGGTTATATGTAGAATTATAGGAGATGCTAATTTACTATCATAACTAGACTTTCATTGCAGGAGGTTTGAGTCCCAGTTTTGGGATTTGGAATTTTCAAGAGAGGAAGCCCTTCATCTTGCTTGTGTTAGATCAGAAGTTCTCCCACAGTAGTAGAAGCGGTCATATATTTTGAATTGTTTGCTTCTCAGTATCGTTTTGATTTTGTTTTTCTGTTTCAGACTTAAAATAAAGATGAGCTTTAAAAGATCCAGTCGGTCGCGGGACAATGAGTCAGATGGGGAACTTATCCTGGAGTGCAAGGCAGCCTTCCTTTGTATATATGATGACATTGATGACAAGATTGAATCTAAGAAGAGCTTGAATTCATGTAAGGATACATACTTTTATTCAGAAAATAGAAGCTAGACCTAAGGCCAAATATTCTGACTATTCTGATCTAGCAGATACCCAATACTATCAATCATACTCAAGTGATCATACAGGGTGACCATCTTAGCCCTCTTGTCTTTTGTTTCTACTTATAAGTTGTATGATTGTCATTAGAAAAAGGCAATAAAGTATGATTAAAGTTTAAACCAAAAGGAAAAACATGTGGCAATGCCATCTGTCTGGCCTGTATTTTATTGTGTAAAATGGAGTGTAAAAAGGTGAATGGATAATATGCAATGTTCCAAATACTTCATTACTGGATCAGAATGAATCTCAATATATGACAGCATAATCAAGCTTATACCTCATATAGACATGTTATGAAGTTGTATTAATTAGCAAACAATAATGTAACTCAGGCTCTTCAAAATCGCATAGCAAAGAAAAATCCATTGCTTAATATACAGATAACAATTTTCAGTGCAGTAAATCACTAAATCTGTACACGTGTGTTCATGAAGTAAAGGGTTAAATGGGTTGTTTCAGTGCTACAGCAAACAGGAAGAAATCCAACCAAGAGAGCTCTTGCGAAATACTGGCCAGCAGATACAGGTAGGTTTATATATAGAGTCAAAGTGAGCATAAATAAAAATCTTTCTTATCTTAATAAAATACATGTAACTGATAATGGCAGTTAATCTGAAACATGAAATGGCTGAAAAAATATGTTAAATCTTTAGTCATAGGGTCATCTGTGAGTGGTAGAAAGGTATATGAGGCAAAGCTAATTTGTTATTTATTACTCTTTATTACCCTATTATTTTCATTAATATCTTAAGGTCTTCCCATCTTAAAAGCAATTTATTCCATCAAAGCCATGCATATAACTTAACAATACACATGTATATAACTTTTAAAGTATCAAACAATGGTAATCTTAGGGGCAAATTGACATGTTATGACAAGTGACAGAAGTTCTTTTATTACCTCCCCTTGATTATTTTGTTGCCATGAGTTATTTCCTCTGAAAACTTAAAAATGGTGATTTTCTCCATTTTCCTATGGTAAAGTTTAGATATTTTTCATGAAAGTTGATACAAAATCATCAAATGCGTCTTTCTAACATGAGTTTTTCTTATAAATCATATTTCGTATTTACGGAAAATACATATTTTCCGTATGCTTTAGTGTTAACTTATATGCAGATTATTTCCCCCAATTTAGATAAAAATTGAAAAAACTCTTGGTGAAATATTTTTATTTTTGAATATCTTCAAAGTGACAAAGTTTCATAGAAATATAACCATCCACTGGCAAGATATGGAATACGGCTTTTAGGATCGGAAGACCTTAACATTATGAATATCTCACACTTTCATTTTAATGCCATATTTAAATATCAGGGTTTAACATTTTAAAAAATATTTCACAATATCTACTGGATTTAAAAATGAAAACAACAAAAAAACTTCCAATTTTCAGTATTGACCACTTGGCATACTTGTTAAATTCAATACAATATCAGTTAGTTCAATGAAATTTTCAGATCAATTGTACTGCCTAATATTTGAAAAATGGTTTCTTGAGAAGACTTCTTTTTGGAATTAAATTTATGGTGGATATCATTTTTATTGTCACAAGTAATTAGCTAATAGTCTACTGTAGCTTAACGCTGTTAATGTCAAGCTAGCTTAGTGGTATTTTACATTGCAGGTTTTAAAATAGATTTCTGTTGTTGTTTTTATCTTTTCTGTTTCAAAGAAAAGGTCAAGCTATTATGATCACTGGGTCGTTGTCGTGCAAAAACTTTTATGTAGCCCATTACTCAAATACTCAAACACTTCTAACAGATAAGATTTGTCATCTGCATGTAGTGCTTTTGTTTCACCAAAATTATCTATCAGTTTTCACTTTGGAAAATAACAGATTCAGTTTTAGCTCAACTTGAGCACATCCTGCTAAAGGCGAGCTGTTAGGATGGCACTGTTTCTTGCCTCTGTTGTCCATCCGTCCATCATCAACAGTTTCCTTTCAACAACATCTCCTCCTAAACTGCTGTATTGATTTTGACCAAACTTCACAGGATTGAACCTTATGAGACCCTCTTTCATACATGCCATATTTTCAGTATGTCTCCCAGGGAGATTTTGAAATTTTCACAGGGAGATTTGGGGTCCAGCCAGGGAGATTTTACGACATATATCGAAGAGACGTTCTTAATAACAAAAAAAAAAATACACATTTGATTACCCCTTAATTAAAATTATTAACAGTTTATATACTGTTTATTGCATTTAATGAAAACCAAATTTAAAAAAAAAACTTTCCACAAGCACTGTTTTACATTAAATGCAACACTAACTTATGACACATTGGAGAACATGCCATTTACATCAAACACATTTAAATTGATACAGTATATTTGATTTATTGAATGATTTCTGATCATAAGGTTTTAATTAATGGGGATGAATAAAGATAAAAAGTTAGATCATATTTAATAATACTTTCACCTTCCGTCTGTGTATTCTTTTTTTCTGAATTAAATTGCTTTTAGCTAAAATATTATTTAGCTTAAAATATTTATCGTGTACGGTATGGTGGTATGAAGTGGTTACCCAACTCTTCCGATCATGACATCTCATTATAGTAAATTACTCAGCAGACGATATCCCTTGTTTATCAAGTCATTTTCGGTGTGAAAATTGCAATTCATTTGCAATTTATTGCTAGCTGAGGTGTACTTTCTATGATGT
>CM037786.1:43084330-43134330 GCA_021229015.1 Solen grandis | reverse complement strand
TGACCAGAAAAATATGGAGCGCCATGGCATGCTATTCAATGAATACATTTTGTGTGTAGCGTGTATTGTTTTGCGGGGTTCGCGGTCTGCTCAAAGCCGCAAAAGTATTATGCTGCGAATACGCCTGGAGGCATAAAAACGTGATAGTTTTTTGATGCGAAAGTTTCCTGGTTAACAGTATAGATAGATGGGCAGAAGTTCAAGTACCTTGTGCAAGAAACATAACTCTGATATTTTAGCTGAAGAAGAGCTATATAGATTGATGAATGTCCATCTTCTGTCCGTCATCCACAATTAGTTTGTTTGCACTCTAGCATCTTCATTTCTTAAGCAATAATTTTCAAACTTTATGACATGTTTATAGCCATAACCTTTTGGCCAAGGTCAGGAGTTATGCCACTTTTAATTTTAAAAATAGTCAGATTTTACTTTGTTCGCACTCTAGCATCTTCATCCTTAAGCAATGTAATAATGTATATATCCATAATCTCTGGTTTAACTATGGCCCTTTCATGAAGGGAGACACTCAAAATCCCCTAGACTCAAAATCCCCTAGGCCAAAAATTTATAAAGTGTTCAAAATCCCCTAGATGAAAATGAAGGGGTAGTCAAAATCCCCTAGATGAAAAATGAAGGGGTTGTCAAAATCCCCTAGATAAAAATCCCCTAAGTGTTATAATGGTATTTGGGTTGTCAAAATCGCATAGATTCAAAATTCAAAATTTTGTGTGTGTGTGGATTTTGAGTCTAGGGGATTTTGATATACACTCTTTCATGAACAACATGAAAAGATTAAAACAAAATGTTTTAATGGATGGTTTATAATAAGCATACTGTCCCCCTCTCTTTCTCTTTTCTACTATTCTGACTATGCAAAGGACCTTCATATTAAAAAAAAAAAAAAAAAAAAAAAATGACATCTCTTTATATTTGGCCTATTTATATATAGAGAGGCAGTTATTAATTTTTACTAGAAAATTTCTCTGCACGAGTCCCAGGTCTCACTATGCTTAAAAAATATGATTCCCAATTCAGTATCATTGTCCATATATTTTATGCATCTTGTGGATGCATTAAGTTTACAACAACTGGTTTGTTGATGATGTTGATAGCATCAAGGATCCAGTAAATCTTGATTATGGTATAAACTTGACCGGTAGCATTTTTCTTGTCTGCACTTCATCTCCAAAACCTCTAGTTTGAATTAGATAAAACTTCACAGGACTGATAGGTATATTGCATATCATGAGCATGTTTGATTGGAATGTTTTATCAAAGAGTTAAAGTGACTGTCCTTTGTCTATTTAGTGATAATGAATTTTTGTCTAGAACATAATTTGAAAACTAACAAAGGAATAAACATGAAGTTTGGAATATAGGTTACAATGGCAAGTAGTTGAAGTGCTTTGTCCAAGAATCCTAACTCTACCTAATTATTTTATTACAGTAGAATCTCGTTAATCTGAAGTTTTACAGACCAAAAACTTTGATTATGGTAATTGGGATAAATATTCTGATGGAAACTTTTGTTTGTGTGTGCATGTCTGTGTTGTCTTTACTAAATGTAAATATCTTTAAAACCACTGCATGGTAAAAATCACCTACTGGGCACTGACCAGGTATATATAATTTAGAAAGTGAGGGCTGAAACAAGTATTCAAATCTGACACCTGTCAGACATTGATAATTTTAGGTACAAATGAAGATGTTGACATTAATAAGCCAAAATTGACTTCAAATTAAAGATTGAAAAATACATATTTATTACAAACTTGTGCTCGTGATTTGACTTGAAAATAGCAAAATATTGATTCTCACTAAAAAGATATTTACAAGTGTTTCTAAAACAAGCTAAAATATTAATTTCTAAACATTTCATGTAAAACAAAGCAAACACTGAGTATGTCAACTATGACTGGTTAAGTTAAGAAAGTTAAAAGCTATAAAAGAAGCTATATATTTTTTGGAGAAGGATTTTTATTTCTTGTAACTTGCATTCCCAAAAAAGTATATTTTCTGTTCCTTTTTAGTGCATGTTATAAAAAATATGGTCAACTTTGACCTTTTATGATACATTGACTACCTAAACATTATTATGTGATTTTCATGGTAGCAATACAGTATATAAACAACTGGCAACTCTGTAGATATACAGCCAACTGTCACATGTCATATTCGTCTAGGTGAATGTTTCATAGATAATATTTTGTATATCATTCTCCATAACATTAATCTCTATCAACCCTGCATGTCTCATTAAACGATATTTCTTGTTTTGTTTCTGCAGGATGGAGAATTTGTTTGGAACAAATCTATCCAAGGGATCATATTGGGCTCATTTTTCTGGGGTTACTTGCTGACTCAGATCCCTGGGGGTTGGTTGGCAACCAGATTGGTGGAAAGCGAGTATATGGCTACAGCATGATGGGTGCTACAGTAGCAACATTCCTGACACCAGTGGCAGCGCAGACCCATTACATCCTCCTGATAGTGCTGAGGGTCATTGTAGGCATCACATCTGTAAGTAGCACAGTTTATGGCTTCAACAGACCATTTCACTCCTAAATAAGACATTAACTTACGTAAATCAACAAGGACTTCTTGATGCTGGTGTAAAATTTCACACAGGGTTTAATGGGAAATAAACTTAAATTTTTTCCCAGTCACTAATTGGTCAGTTTAAATCGGAGAATTATACTAGGTATAACTGATCCTCTGGTGAAATGGTCTATAATGTCATTTTTAAAGCTTTATTAATATTATTTAGATAAAATGGTTGCCTAAGCATACAGCGATATTTTTTTATTGATTTTTTAAGAGATTAATGTGCTAACATGATATGCATTTGTGAAAATGATGAGTTTTCAGTTCACCAGAACACAATGTGCTAAAGGTGAGCTATTCTGATCATCCTGTGTCTGTCGTCTGTCATCTTCGTCATAGGGCAACAACAATTTGCTCTCTTAGGCATCTCCCCTGAAACCACAGGGTAGAAATTGATGACTTGAATTTAAATGTATTGTCCTTTGTCAGTCCTTCTCAAAAGTTGTGAAAATAAAACTTGATCCATGCAGAATTCTGGTTGCATGGCAATCAACAGTAGATTATTTAAGAAACCTAAAAAAAAAAATTTCATGTCCTGGAAATAGTGGTCACAATTTAATATCATTTGGCACGAATAGTCACCCCATGGCTGTCTTACATAATTGCTGAAATAAAGTTGATCTATTTAAAAAAATGTGGCCTCCAGGGGGATAACTTATTTTCTTATATACTTTATATAGACAATTTCTAATTTTTTCAATAATGACAGTTGTCAAAATTAAATTTCATTCAGCACACAGGATCACCCCATGGTACTCTGTCATCATTTCTGAAGCATTGTTGATCCCTTAAAACATGAGTCCTCCAGATGGTCAGCTATTTTTTTGTAACTTGGTTGCTGCTGAAAGAAACCAGGTAAAATCAAGTGACTCTAGTAAATTGTCTAGGGCCAGTGTGGTCCTGTTTTTTTGGACAAAAATTTTGCTATAATACACAGAAAGCACATCTAAAATTATTGCTGTACCACTAAAAAATCATTAATAAATAAATAGAAACATAGCTGCACAAGTAATATAATCTAATAAATTAATTAATCAGCTTTATTGGAATTTACTGCAGTAATTATTTTTTTAATTTGTACATGAATTTAAGATGTTGGACAATATTTCAGGGAGTCTGCTATCCATCCATGCATGCCCTGTGGGGGGCTTGGGCTCCTCCTATGGAGAGGAGCAAACTCGTCTCATTTACATATGCGGGTGTGTATTTATTAGCCTCTTTGGCCTAGATAGCTTCTTAGACAATCATATTGTTGTTATGAAAGTGATTTTCCTATGTATGCCTTTTCTCTCATGGTGAGCTATTGTGATCAAGATATCATCTGTTGTTGTTGTCGTCAACAATTTGTTTAAGTTGGTCCTTTAAATATGAAGCTCCCAGGGTGTGCAGGTTATAATGACACTATCACAGCAAGCAACAGAAAAATAAAGCTTTATCAATTGTTTACAAGTAGGATGAGCATGTTAACTATGACTGCAGTGAAACAAGCAATGAAAAGACCTGGGGATCTTAACATTGCTGAAGTTAACCATCAAAAGCAGTAGCCACTCAGCATATTAAAAGCTATTAAAATATGATGTTCATTATGTGTGGACATGTATTTGTAATTCCAATCACTTACAACGAATCTCAGTTATCCAAACACGTTACCCATCATCCAAACCAAACCTTCGGTCCTGAGTTAATATAAAATACAACCTTTTATTTGTTTGGTTTATTCAAACAAAACCCTTTATCCAAAGTCAAGTTGGACCCTCAGTGTACAGTTTAATCACCTATGATCCAAACCTGTCTGCCCTGTGCCGATCAGCACATTTCACCTGTCAAACTGTGAAAGGGAGAAAACTGTGATTACTAGCATACATGTAATTAATATGATTTTGATTGGCAATCATTTCATTGGGGCCATAAGTTGATTACAAATGATTGCTAGTCATGCACAAACTAAAGTTTGTAATCTATTTGTGCTTTACCGATAATGCAAATCTACAGGAGGATGGGTAAAGATGTGACCTGATTTTATCACAGGTATCACATTTTGAGAATGACTTCCATGAAAATTGTTAAGCAGGCTTTATCTTAGCTGAGCAATCTGGACCAAGCCTAGCAATGCTTGATATCCAGATCAGGTGTTATATCTCTTTTCATTAGGACTGAGCAACTTCATGAGGGCCCTTGAATGGGTCAGTTTAAAATGGGATGAAGAGAATGGAGGAAAATATGACACACTTATGAAAGTAGAGAAAAGAATAAAAACCATTCAGTACATTTAATTTATATATTTGTTACACCAGGAACAAAATTTAGCTACATTGTGGTCACAGCAATACCTGCATTTACACATAAAATAAGATAAAGGACAGTTAAAGAAATTATAATAAATGAAGGACAGTTAAAGAAATTATAACAAATGAAGGAATTATAACAAATGAAGGACAGTTAAAGAAATTATAACAAATGAAGGACAGTTAAAGAATTATAACAATGAAGGACAGTTAAAGAATTATAACAATTGAAGGACAGTTAAAGAATTATAACAAACAAAGGACAGTTAAAGAATTATAACAATTGAAGGACAGTTAAAGAATTTTAACAATTGAAGGACAGTTAAAGAATTATAACAATTGAAGGACAGTTAAAGAATTATAACAAATGAAGGACAGTTAAAGAACTATAAGAAATGAAGGACAGTTAAAGAACTATAAGAAATGAAGGACAGTTAAAGAATTATAACAAATGAAGGACAGTTAAAGAATTATAACAAATGAAGGACAGTTAAAGAATTATAACAAATGAAGGACAGTTAAAGAATTATAACAAATGAAGGACAGTTAAAGAACTATAACAAATGAAGGACAGTTAAAGAATTATAACAAATGAAGGACAGTTAAAGAATTATAACAAATGAAGGACAGTTAAAGAATTATAACAAATGAAGGACAGTTAAAGAATTATAACAAATGAAGGACAGTTAAAGAAACTATAACAAATGAAAGACAGTTAAAGAATTATAACAAATGAAGGACAGTTAAAGAAACTATAACAAATGAAAGACAGTTAAAGAATTATAACAAATGAAGGACAGTTAAAGAATTATAACAAATAAAGAAACTATAACAAATGAAGGACAATTAAAGAATTATAACAAATAAATAAACTATAACAAATGAAGGACAGTTAAAGAAACTATAACAAATGAAGGACAGCTAAAAAAAAATATAAAATGGAAAAAAACACACATCTTTACAACATACTGGTAAATACAAACAATAAAAAAGCATGTATAACACCAGTTACATTTGACCATCATGGATTATTCAATCCATTATTCAAAGTGGATAACCAAGATCTGACTTATCATATTCTTCTCTGATATTGTTGATTGGAAATTATTGTTATTTTACAAAAAAAAACACCTTATAGCTCGTAATATAAATCACTGAAACAAGGATGATCCCTCTCAATTATAACTTGATATTCAGTATTACACAGTCCAATACTGGACCTCAAAGCTGTATTTTGTGATATGTTCAGTTACTTAAGTTGCATTTTCACTGAGCTTTAGTTAACTTTATCTGAAAACCTGTATTGAGATATTTCAAAATAACATAAGAAAGTGTTCAGGGGCATGACCAAATTCAAAGGTCAAAGTCAGAGGATGAAGGTTTAAAAATGGGTACAAGTAATTGGTATAATTGTCCAATAAGGTGAGATGGCATGCAGCTACATTACCCAGGTCCCTTGCCCAAAGGTCATGGTTAATGGTAGAAATGGGTATATTCTATACAAAAAAAAGTTTTATTGTGGAATTACCTCATTTTATTTTTGTGGGAATGAGTTAAGAATTCTACTCTTCTCTCAAACACACCTTTATTATGAAAATAGAACATAAATTGTTAAAACATCATGATGAAATATTTATTTTTGGACTTATGCTTATTTTATTTTTGCTCATGTAAACCAAACATAATTTAGTTACTTTAACTTGGAATTTTGCAGGTGCCCAGGTTGGCAACGTAATAACTTTCCCGTTAGCTGGACTCTTGTGTAAATACGGCTTTGCTGGGGGATGGCCTTCCATCTTCTATTTACTGGGTAAGCTCTTTTTGGTGTGTTCATTTATAGTGTTATAATTACAAATTATACATAATACTTAACAATCAGCCAGGACAGGTTGCCTGCAGCTGAATGGACTTCTTTTACAATGTTACAGCAATTTGCTGTAGATGTACTAGTTAAACATGCATTCACACTTATTATTCATTGTACTCAATGCAGATGGCACATACTGAAATGGAATGTATATGTAATTTAAAATTATAAGCATTACACACAGTTCTTTCATTCTTGAATAGATCTTGAATGACTAAAGTACCATTTCCTTGGCATGTCATGATCTGCTTAATTATACCCCCACTACCCCTGAGTATGAGGGTCTATATAGGAATCACTTTGTCGGTCCGTCAGTCTGTCCCAAATTATTTTTTTCCGAGCTCTAACTTAACAATGCCTCTCTTGATTTCCAAATAATTTGGCACAAATGTGTACCATAATGTCGCGCAAAAGAACCAGATTGCTAGCTCATAGGTCAAGGTCATACTTAGACGTCAACAAAAGAAAATCAATGCCATTATGCTTGTCCGGACTGTAACTTGACAAAGGATTGTGGATATCCAAATGGTTTGACACAAGTTTTTACCATTTAAGACAGAGTGTTGCACAAAAGAAGCAGATTTTTAGTCTAAAGGCCATGGTCATACTTAGAGGTCAACAACAGAAAATCAATGCCAATATACTTGTCCGGGTTGTAACTTGACATAGGATTGCTTGATTTCCAAATAGTTTGGTGAAAATGTAGACTACCAACATGTCCAAATGGGATTACCATTGCAGCAGCTGCTCATGTAAATAGGTTACAACATCATATAGAGGGTCATCTGAGAGTGACCTTTGTATAAGTCAATCAAATTGGCACCTACCAAATCGTAAGGTATATTTAGAGAAAGTAACCGCATCAGTCTCACAATAGGGTAGAAAAATGTGTAAGTGGGCGGGTAGCTCATTCAGTAGAGCATTTGCCCTGTAAGCAAAAGGCCCCAGGATCGAGTCCCAGTTAAGCTGCACATTTTTCTCACCCTGTGACAAATGTTTTACCGAAGTAAGTTAGAAATGCGCCATTTAATTGGTTTAAAATCGAGCACTTATTTATGCATATAAATTAATTAAAAGGTCAATGTGGCGTGACCCCTAATGCAATGTTGTCAGATCTTGATCGCGTATAGTAGAGGAGTGCAAATTAGGATATGATTTTAATGAGATTGGTCAGCTGGTAAAAACATAAGTATGTTATTGACTGACAAATAGCAGGGTAGTTTGGGTATTAATCACCTCAGTGATAGTTCTAGTTTTAATGAGTTATTGCCCTTTGTTTACTTTTTGAATACACTTTATCTGCTTTACATGTATAAGTGTATCAGAGCTCTAACTGTTTATTTTGTGTTTATACTTCCATTATTCAGCTGTGTCAAGATTGTTTCTGACATGATAACAACTGTAGCTGTGACAAAGCACTATTTAGGGGTATAAATTAAAACATTATTTTATATCCTGTTGTGGCAGAGTTAATACTGACCCCGGTTGTGTAGCAGTAGGATTGTGTGTCTACAGGTATAATGAGCGCCATCTGGCTGGTGCTATGGATGTGGTTGGTCAGCGACTCCCCTGCCCATCACCCTCGTATCAGCAAGGCAGAGCGGGCCTACATCCTCACTTCCCTCAGCAAGGGTACCAGCACCAACGAGGACAACAAGGTGGGTAGGGACACCTGAGGATATGATCAGGTCTTTGTTTAGCTCAATTATTCAAAGAACTACGAGAGCTATTGCAGTCAACCTTGCATTGGCATTGGCGTTTGGTTAAAGTTTTGAATGCAAAAACCATTTATTGTATTGATTTGAAAGTTTATGAATATGTTCAGGGGCATCAGGCAATCAAGATTGATAACTATTGACTGAAATTCATACAAATTATGGCCCCTTTTCAACATATTATTTTGTTAAGTTTGCATGCAGAAGTTTTGCATGTAAGCTTATATTTCAATAACCATTCATCGTCTCCAAATGACTGAACTACTGTCGGTGGGATGTTAAATCCAATAAAAAGAACAATAACCATTCAGGTTTTGACTTTTATTAGTATATTCAGGGGTTTCAGACAACCAAGCTAGATATATTTTTGACTAAATTTTATACAAATTATGGTCCTTTTCTAACTTGGATATTTTGGTTAAATTTTGCATGCACAGTGTTCTTATGCTTATGTCTCAGTTACTAGGCATGGGATTTATTTTAGACTCCATTAACATATTCAGGGGTATCAAACTATCAAGGTATATCATTATGTTCCCCCAATATTTATATTTTGGAGATGTATTGTTTTTGTCAGAGTTGTCTGTCTGTCACACTTCTCTTATACATATGCTATTGAAATGAAATTTTATTTATGAAAAGAACTTGATGAGAGGAAGTGTCATGCACAAGATCTATAACTCAGGCATCAGTTATTCCCAATTTTCACATGTCTTTATCTTTAAGATAACTTCTGTTCTACTATGCCTATGAAATTTAATTTCATTTATGAAAAAGAAATGATGAGAGAAAGTATCATGCCCAAGGTCAATAACTCTGGCCTCAGTATTTTTGGAGTTATTCCCCCTATTCACATTTCTTGACCGCAAGATAAATCCTGTTCTATTTATGCTATTGAAATAAAATTTCATTTATGAAAAGGAAGTGATGAGAGGAAGTGTCATACACAAGGTCCAAAAATCTGGTTGGAGCTTGATCAATATTTTCAGTCCTTTAACTATTTACAGCATGAATACTGATGACATAATTAAAAAACAATGAATATCAAACAACATGAATTTAAACCTTTGGATTTTTGCCGTGAAGTTGAATTAGCCATGTATTCAGTCACTATAAACATCTGCAAACGTTTTGTTCACTAGCCACACAGGGTGTACCTGTTGCTTGTCATCCTAATTATTCTTTTAAATTTGAAAAATAACAATGTATTCATAATTCAAATCACTGTTTGCAAAAGTGAGCTAATGTTTTTTTCACTGAAATAACAGAAGATCTACTACTTATTCAAATGAAATAAAGCAGACTCTGATGAGAGGGCTCTTGTACATATATCACTGTGTGCCTCAGTGTATGTGTGTGGGAGGGGTGGGGAGTTGGAGACATCAGTTTTCAGTGAATTCTTTAGTTTTTAGCTCACCTGGTGAGTCATGGTGAGCTATTGTGATCGCCTTTTGTCTGGCGTCCGTCCTAGTGTCTGGCATCAACAATTTTTTTTTAAAAAAATCTCCTAAACCGCTGAATGGATTTTGACCAAACTTCACAGGAACATCCTTATGATGCCTTCTATCAAGAATGTTCAAATTATTTTGATTGGTTAAAAAAAATAGGTCACAGGAGCTAAAAATAGATTTTAAAAATGCAGACTTTAAAAATCTTCTTCTGTAAAACTGCAAGGCCTAGAGCTTTAATATTTGGTGTGTAGCATTGTCGAGTGGACCTCTACTAAGTTTGTTCAAATCATGACCCTAGGGTCAAAATTGGTCCCGCCCCAAGGGTCACTTGATTTTACATAGGCTTATATAGGATAAAAAACTAAAAAAAAAACCTTCTTCTAAAAAACCACAAGGCCTGGAGTTTAGATATTTGGTGTGTAGCATTTTAGTTTGTTCAAATCATGGCTCTGGGGTCAAAATTGGCCCCACCCCAGGGGTTACTTTATTTAACATAGCTTTATATAGCAAAAGAAAAATTGCAAAAATCTTCTCATCAGAAACCACAAGGCCTGGAGTTAAGATATTTAGTATATAACATGGCCTTATGAACATTTACCAGGTTTGTATAAATCATGGCCCTGAGGTCAAAATTGACCCCGCCCCAGAGGTCACTTGATTTTACATAGACTTACATAGGAAAGACTTTTAAAAGATATCCTTGTCAGAAACCATAAGATCATGGATTTAGATATTTGGTATGTAATATGGTCTTGTGGATCTGAACCAAGTTTTCAAATCATGGCCCTGGGGTCAAAATTGGTCCCATGCTAGGGTTTACTTGGTTTTTAAGACCTCATGTAAACTTTTAGTGTGGAATTAAAATTATATTGCTGTTCTTTCTGCATGGATTTTGTATTCAGTATGACTATGTTGTAAAAGGCAATGGAAGCAATATTTCTCAGGTGAGCGATTCAGGGCCATCTTGGCCCTCTTGTTGACTATTATTATATACAGGGTATGTGAAGGACAAGAATTAAAACAGATTTCACTTGATTTACCAACAAGCATTTCCCAGCAGGCGACAAGTGTTACCATGGATATTGATTTAGTTTTGTTAATTGATAATGTTATCAACTGCTCGTTAGCTCACCTGAGCAAAGCTCAGGGTGAGCTATTGTTATCCCGTGAGTGTCTGTCGTGCGTTGTCAACAATTTAGTGTTTACACTATCATCTTCATTTCTCAAGCAATCATCTTTTAACTTTAAGACAATGTTTATGACCATAATGTCTCGATTGAGTTCGATTAAAGCTGAGATCGGTTGATTAGGTCAGGAGTTATGTCCCTTTTAATATCAAAATATGGCAGATTTCACTTTGTTTACACTCTAGCATCTTCCTTTTTTTAGCAATCATCTTCAAACTTTATGACAATGTTTATGACAATAATGTCTTAATTGAGTTCATTTGTGGCTGAATGGGCCAATTAGGTCAGGAGTTTTGCCCCTTTTAACATACAAAATACCAGATTTCACTTTGATTACTCTCTACCATCTTCATTTTTAAACTTAATGACAATGTTTATGACCATAATCTCGCAATAGGGTTCAATTATAACTGATATTGGCTAGTTAATTTAGGAGTTATGCCCCTTTCACTGTAAAAAAAAAAGCTAGATTAGCTAGATTTCACTTTGTTTACACTCTAGCATCTTTATTTCTTAAGCAATCATCTTTCTCAGGTGAGCGATTAAGGGCCATCTTGTCCCTCTTGTTGAATACTTGGTCTGTTTGTAAAGTGATGTATTACTGCTAAGGTGGTGTAATGTTGATGTTAGCAGCAGCAGGTGCAGGTCCCTTGGTGTAAGATGGCCACCTCCCTACCTGTCCTAGCCATCCTGGTGGCCAACATCACGTCGGACTGGGGAACCTACACCCTCCTCACCAGCATCCCCACCTACATGAGCGAAGTCCTGAAACTAGACATCTCCACGGTGAGTCACCTAGGGCCTGGCAGTACCGGGTCACCTTCATTTTAATCAGCCCACTTTGAAAAGAGAGTCAGCATATTTATAATCTTTTGTTATGCATATCTACAAAAACTAGGGTCATAAGACATTACAGGAATGTTCACCACCCTTGGATTGTGCAACTGTGGGTTTGCTTTGTAATTTTTCATTTAAAAAGTAACATTATCTGTTCATAAATGAAAGTTACCTGAAAAAATATATCTCCAATAATCACAGTTTTAACATTTTCACACCAAGGTAATTATGAACATTGGGGTCAAAAAAAAATTGTGTTGCCTTGGTTTGTTTTTAAAAACATACTAGCATCTTAATATCTCAAGCAATCTTCTTGCAGTAGGTCAGTGGTTTTACCTGGATGCATCTGTGCATTCGGGTCTTCTTCCACCTGTAATTAGCTGAACATCGCTATATGACTGAAATACTGTCGAAGAGACGGTAAACCCAAATAGTCAAGTCAAGTCAAGTCAAGCAATCTTCTATAATCTTTGGCCTTAATCTCTCGGCCAAGTTTGATTATGACTGATATTGGCCCAGCTGGTTAGGAGTTATGGCCCCTGAATTATGAAAACAATAATCTTGATTAAACTTGGTCACAACATGTTAATGACATTTATATCCTTACATTCATAATAAATCATTGATTCTTAGATAAACAATATTGGGAACGTTTTTCCTTTTGTGGGATATCTTAAATGCCAAATTTTGCTTTGTTTTCCCTGTAACATGCATTTTTATGAAGCAATCATGATCAAACTTGATGACATAACTTTGTCCTATAAGATTAATAATGACTGATATTGAACCATTTGATCAGGTTTTTGACATTTGAATTATTTAAAAATACCAGATTTCTATTTGAATTCCAAATTCTTTTTATTTTGATTGAGACCCAAACCGTATCCATGATTTGTGGGTAGCACCTGGGAATGACATGAAAGATTCTAGCCCCAATGAGTTACAGTTATATACACTACCACTGTACCATGGTGGCCTTAGGCATATCATCTCATGCTTTTTCTTCATGCTGCATACTACTGTTGTTTTATTACATAACTATTATTTATGAGCCCTATAACATTTACAGAGGCCTTTTCAATATAACACTGACAATCTCAAGAAGCGGGCAAATAAGAAATATCACTGTAGGAACGGAGCAAAAAGTGATATTATTTATTGGCACTGCTTTTCCTGCAATTTGATTGGATAAAGCAAAGAATAATGGTTATGTAATAAATTGTCATTAAATAAGTGATTTGATATTGTCCATGTTATTTGTCCTCGGGACAACCCATGGACCAATAACAGGGACAACCCATGGACCAATAACAGGGACAACCCATGGACCAATAACAGGGACAACCCATGGACCAATAACAGGGCCAACCATGGACCAATAACAGGGACAACCCATGGACCAATAACAGGGCCAACCCATGGACCAATAACAGGGACAACCCATGGACCAATAACAGGGACAACCCATGGACCAATAACAGGGACAACCATGGACCAATAACAGGGACAACCCATGGACCAATAACAGGGCCAACCATGGACCAATAACAGGGACAACCCATGGACCAATAACAGGGCCAATATCAAATCACTTATTTAATAATATATATGAAAATTTGACAGAATTGATAAATAAATATCCCTTATTATTAATCCTGGTTATACTAAGAATCTGATCTATCTAGGAATCACCTGTGCTTGTGTTTGGTGTTACAGAATGGCATATACTCTGCCTTGCCCTATGTGGCCTTCTGGTTGATGATCAATGTGGCAGGCTGGGTGGCTGACTTTGTTATGAGCCGTGGATGCTGCACCATCACAGTGACCCGTAAATGTTTCACCATCACAGGTAGGCACTGCTATTTTGTTCATGTTTCTTAGCTGTTGTGGCATCTGTCCCAAGAGGAGGAAATACCACTTTTATTTCCAGGTCAAAAATTGTAGTGTATATAAGGACATCATAGTAAGATTTCTGTACACCTAACCATAGCTGCTGGAACAATGCTGATTCTTTAAAGCAGCTCATTCACAGATGGTCATTGACTAAGAATGATTTAACTATATGTGTGTATTACTTATATGAAAACCCATGGAATGTGCCAAGTGGTACCACAAGAAGAATTGATGTTGGCGAAAGAATTAGGACTTGGGGATGGTATTAGGACTAGGGGATGCCAGTAGCACTAGGGGATGGTAGTAGGACTAGGGGATGGAAGGACTAGGGTATGGTAGCAGGACTAGGGGATGTCAGAAGGACTAGGGGATGGTAGTAGGACTAGGGGATGGAAGAAGGACGAGGGGATGGTAGTAGGACTAGGAGATGCCAGTAGCACTAGGGAATGGTAGAAGGACTAGGGGATAGTAGTAGAACTAGGGGATGGTAGAAGGACTAGGGGATGTCAGAAGGACTAGTGGATGGTAGTAGGACAAGGGGATGTCAGAAGGACTAGGGGATAGGAGTAGGACTAGGGGATGCCAGTAGCACTAGGGAATGGTAGGAGGACTAGGGGATGTCAGAAGGACTAGGGGATGCCAGTAGCACTAGGGGATGGTTGTAGGACTTGGGGATGTCAGAAGGACTAGGGGATGCCAGTAGCACTAGGGGATGCCAGTAGCACTAGGGGATGGTTGTAGGACTAGGAGATGTCAGAAGGACTAGGAGATGTCAGAAGGACTAGGGGATGTCAGAAGGACTAGGGGATGCCAGTAGCACTAGTGGATGTCAGTAGCACTGGGGATGGTAGTAGCACTAGGGGATGTCAGAAGGACTAATGGATGTCAGAAGGACTAGGTTATGCCAGTAGCACTAGGGGATGCCAGTAGCACTAGGGGATGTCAGAAGGACTAGGGAATAGTAGTAGGACTAGGAGATGTCAGAAGGACTAGGGGATGCGACTAGGGGATGTCAGAAGGACTAGGGGATGCCAGTAGCACCAGGGGATGCCAGTAGCACTAGGAGATGTCAGTAGCACTAGGGGATGGTAGTAGCACTAGGGGATGCCAGTAGCACTAGGAGATGTCAGTAGCACTAGGGGATGTCAGTAGCACTAGGAGATGTCAGTAGCACTAGGAGATGCCAGTAGCACTAGGAGATGTCAGTAGCACTAGGAGATGCCAGTAGCACTAGGAGATACCAGTAGCACTAGGAGATGCCAGTAGCACTAGGAGATGCCAGTAGCACTAGGAGATGTCAGTAGCACTAGGGGATGCCAGTAGCACTAGGAGATGTCAGTAGCACTAGGAGATGCCAGTAGCACTAGGAGATGCCAGTAGCACTAGGGGATGGTAGTAGCACTAGGAGATGTCAGTAGCACTATGGGATGCCAGTAGCACTAGGAGATGCCAGTAGCACTAAGGATATAGAATAGGGGATTGTAGAATAGGGATAGTGGTGAAAAGAGTAGGGGTTGTAGTACGACCAGTTGTAGTAAGAACAGTGGTAGTACTGACTTCAACATCATACTCTTTTTCATGTAATTATTGAAATTATTACTCAGGCAGGGAGCTTAGTCTACAAAAGTATGAAAACATTCTGGATTGTATAGCTTTGTGACCATGTTGACACGAGTCTTTACATATTGAGATGAACAATTGGCTGAAGGTGAGAAAATTACTAGGACACCTGTACTTTTTAAGTATGAAGGGTGAAATGTTCAGCCAGCTTATGATCTGTTTGTAGGGATGCTGGTTCCTGCCGTGCTGCTGATAGCCCTGGGTTACATTGACTGCACAATGCCCATGGCAGCCATAGTCCTGCTAGTGCTGGGAGTCTCCCTAACAGGGATACAGTACAGCGGCTGGATTGTCAACCATATGGACATTGCTCCCATGTTTGCGGGAATCTTGTTTGGCATATCTAATTCCATTGCTGCCATCACAGGATTCCTCTCTCCGGTCCTTGTTGGACTCATTACAAAGGTAGGTATAATATAGAATTTGGTAACATTACAGTATTAATGAAACATCACAAGAGTTGAGCCTAGATGTGCATATGCAATTAATAGATCATACTTGCATGCTCAGATAATGTTTGCATCAACCTTATCAAGCTGGTATGATCTAGGGTTATTTATCATTGTGATAGTTCTTGTTTTATTAAATATTTAAGTCTAGGTAATCACAAACTGTGTATTATAAGTCAACAGCTCTATAAAACTATGTCCATACTAGATTTGTCATGTGATATCAGTACACATGTAGAGTAGTCAGAAACTTTCGCACAAAGTATAGCAGGTTCCAGACATATTGCCATGACGACTAAAATTCTCATCTGGTCAAAAATGGTTGTGTGTTATATTTCAACTTCATGTCTTCAGGACTGTTATCATCTGCATATTTGAAACGATGAAAGGTTAGATATTGGTGTAATTGTCTTCTGTACTGGACATATATCATGACAAATGTTAACAATTCTGCAGAGGACACTCATTAATCCTGAGTGAAATGTACACAGGATTTCAGTAGTATAGTGTTTTTTTAACACATCTTATTATTTCATATTTTGATAGATCAGATGATATACTATCACTATAAAAAGAATCAGGAAATTCTAAATGTTGGGAAAAAATGATGAAACTGCCACTATCATCTTATAGGTAAAGGGATTCTAATGAGAAAGATGAATGTTGGAGCAATGCTGGTATTTATCTTAATCTTTGGGATTGGTCGAACTGATTTGTCTTTGCTCTTAATGATACAAAGACAATCTTGTTCACACAATGATGGATATATTTTTTGCATAAAACATTTTTTTTTCATTTTCCATCATCGTCTTTCCCATTAGGATTTCATTTTTATTAAGTTACTTTAAAATATTCATTATGAAAACGTCTAATTTCAGGACAAGACAAGAGAACAATGGCAGACTGTGTTCTATATATCCTCAGGATTTTACATATTTGGCTCAATATTTTTTGGGGTGTTTTCCTCGGGAGAAGTGCAGTCCTGGGCAGAGAGCAGGAAGGAGGATGAGGGGCAGGAGACACTGCCCCTGGACCCCTCCGCTGTTGACATGGAGATGAAGGTTGTCACCACTCAAAACAACAGTGACCATGCTGCAAATGCTGTTGCCTAATG
The DNA here is from genome assembly GCA_021229015.1 of Solen grandis. NCBI lineage: Eukaryota > Metazoa > Mollusca > Bivalvia > Adapedonta > Solenidae > Solen > Solen grandis. Next base: position 43,117,308 of record CM037786.1, on the reverse strand, counting down.
TGATAACAGGAAGAGAAGGGGGTTTCATTCCTTGCCAGAACTAACAAGTACATTGATACAAAAAGACATGCTTGCTGTTCATGCATTCATTAGAATCAGTTGTATGGACCTGTAAGTTGTTATGGTATGATTATGTATCTGTCTGTCTGCAAAATCTTGTCCATGTAACTCCTCCCTCTTTTAAATGGTTTACAATGAAACCTTATAGATATAATCACTGTTATGTGCTCATGTGCTAAATTATTTTTTTGTTCAGTCAGATGAACTGACCCATGGCACAATAACATGGAGTTTGTGCAAGCAACTTGCTCCTCAGTTTTTAAAAGATTTTAAATGAAGTCACATAGATATGATAACCATGAAGTGCATGTCAGTTGGGCAAGCCAGTGGCCCTTTAAAATCATTTTGCTGGCACATTTTATTTTCAGTATTAGGGATTTCATTAACGGGTTATAGAAATATTTCACACTAAGTCTTTTGCTTACTTTTTTGTTACTCTTTGTTTTAAACATGCCAGGAAGAAAAAGGAGAACTAGAACCGCAAGCGGTATCTCGGTTTTCGCTTTTAACCTAATCAACGTGAACATTTTATTTCAACTCAGCCACAATTTTCAATATGAAACAAAACGAAAAGGTTTTTGAAGACCTACTCTCATTTGCACATTTTTTTTTTCGCAATGTTAGAACAATCAAACTCTTCTAGCGCAAATATTTTCCCATACCCTGTCCCTTGAAATCCATCACATTCTGTGGTGCTGTCAACAAGGAACAAAATGCTGAAACTGCATTTCAATCAGACTTTAACGTTTTGAGTTATAATCAAAAGAGTGATTTTAAGCAAAACGCCTTCTAGCGGCAAAATTAGAAACAAAATTGCAAAAACAGCAAATAGTTCAAACAAGTATATAAGTCGCACTAGTCGAAGATTCTTTTTCTTATATATCACAACTTGAAGCATAAAAACTGATTAACAATTATTCCAAAAAAGGATCAAACTTTGGACTGCCATAAAATGAACAAATCAAGTCCGATCTTCAAAAACTAAACATCACTGGAAAGAGCTCCTCAAGAACTAAAACCTTTGTTCATATACTCTCAATGAAATATTTTTAGATTTGGAGCACTTTGTGGCCGAATAAAAACACAATTATCGTAATATGACATTGACCTGTTCAATGTTTTTTTAAATTTTTAATTGTGAGGCCCTTTCAAACTTAACAAAACATAACGTATGAAAATTTCATGACGAATAAACAAAAAATAAAGTCAGGAGCGACAAAAAACATGTTTTTGGAATTTTAATTTTCCTAAATTTAAGTGAAGTTTGACCGTTTCTAGTGGACAAACCACGCATTTCCATAATTCGCCACCCCATATATTTTGTGCGTATATGTCTTGCAAATCGTATGCAGCAAACAGAATTCTTCTATCTGATCTCTAACAAAAGTGGGAAGGTTTTTCGTAGACCTATCCTCATTTGCACAGTTTTTTTGTTGTTTTTTTTTGTTTGTTTTTTTGCAAGGTTCGAACATTCAACCTTCCGTAGCTCAAAAGCTTTCAGCCACACGGACCCTCGAATCCTATCATATGTTATTAGGCTTTCAACAGGGAACAAAATGCAAAAAACCGCATTCGAATCGGACTTCAACTTTTTGAGTTATAAGCAAAAGAATGATTTAAAAAAAAGCGCCCCCTAGCGACAAAATGAGAAAGAAAATTGATTAAAATTTTACTGTTAGGTACCTAGCAAAGCAGCAAATAGTTCAATCAAGTATACTAGTCGCACAAGTCAAACTTTTTATTCTTATGTATCAGAATTTGAAGCATAAAACCTGATTTACAATTATTCCAAAAAAGGATCAAACTTTGGACTGCCGTAAAATGAAAAAATCAAGTCCGATCTTCAAAAACTAAACATCACTTGAAAGAGCTCTTTTAGAACTAAAACTTTTGTTCATATACTCTCAATGAAATATTTTTAGTTTGGAGCTATTTGTGGCCGAATAAAAACACAATAATCGTAATATGACCTTGACCTTTTCAATTATTTTTTATTTTTTGATTTGTGAGGCCCTTTCAAACATAACAATACATATCGTGTGAAAATTTCATGAAGAATGAACAGAAAATAAAGTCAGGAGCGACAAAAACATGTTTTTGAAATTTTAATTTTTCCTAAAATTTAGTGAAGTTTGACCGTTTCTAGAGGATAAACCACGCATTTCCATAATTCGCCACCCCATATGTTTTGTGCGTATATGTCTTGCAAATCGTATGCAGCAAACAGAATTATTCTATCTGATCTCTAACAAAAGTGGGAAGGTTTTTCGTAGACCTACCCTCATTATTTCACTTTTTTCCAAGGTTCGAACATTCAACCTCTCCTAGAACAGTTTTTTTTCCAGTACTCGATGATAAGATATCCATCATATTTGATTGGACTGTCAACAAGGAACATTATGTAAAAAACCGCATCTAAATCAGGCTTCAAATTTTTGAGTTATTAGCAAAACAGTGATTACATGCATTACGCCCCCTAGTGGCTAAATCAGAAATAAATGTGAAAAGTTTGACCATTTAGGCACATGTTCAGATAAAGATGACTCCATGCCCAAAATTTCATAGCTGTAGGTTTTCTCATCTGGCCGCTAGGCTGGACACAAAAATGGGTGGAATTGGAAAAATAATAAAAACTAGAACCGCAAGCGGTATCTCGGTTTTCGCTTTTAACCTAATCAACTTGAACACTTTATTTCAACTCAGCCACAATTTTCAATATGAAACAGAACGAAAAGGTATATGAAGACCTACTCTCATTTGCACAGTTTTTTTTCTTTTTTTTTTTTTTTCTTTTTTGCAATGTTAGAACATTCAAACTCTTCTAGCGCAAATATTTTCCCATACCCTGTCCCTTGAAATCCATCACATTCTGTGGTGCAGTCAACAAGGAACAAAATGCTGAAAACCGCATTTCAATCAGACTTCAACATTTTGAGTTATAGGCAAAAGAGTGATTTTAAGCAAAACGCCCTCTAGCGGCAAAATTAGAAACAAAATTGCAAAACCAGCAAATAGTTCAAATAAACTAGTCAAACTTTTTATTCTTATGTATCAGAATTTGAAGCATAAAACCTGATTTACAATTATTCCAAAAAAGGATCAAACTTTGGACTGCCGTATAATGACCAAATCAAGTCCGATCTTCAAAAACTAAACATTACTGGAAAGAGCTCTTTAAGAACTAAAACTTTTGTTCATATACTCTCAATGAAATATTTTTAGTTTTGGAGCTATTTGTGGCCGAATAAAAACAATAATCGTGATATGACCTTGACCTTTTCAATTCTTTTTTATTTTTTGAATTGTGAGGCCCTTTCAAACATAACAATACATATCGTGTGAAAATTTCATGAAGAATGAACAGAAAATAAAGTCAGGAGCGACAAAAACATGTTTTTGAAATTTTAATTTTTCCTTAAACTTAGTGAAGTTTGACCGTTTCTAGAGGACAAACCACGCATTTCCTTAATTCGCCATCCCATATATTTTGTGTGTATACGTCTTTTAAATGGTATGCCGGAGACGGAATTCTTCTATCTGATCTGTAACAAAAACGGATAGGTTTTTCGTAGACCTACCCTCATTTGCACAGTTTTTTTTTTTTTTTTTTTGCAAGGTTCGAACATTCAACCTTCCGTAGCTCAAAAGCTTTCAGCCACACGGACCCTCGAATCCTATCAATGGTTATAGGTTTATTCAACGAGAAGAATGCAAAACGCATTCAAATCGACTTAACTTTTGATTTAAGCAAAGATTTCAATAAAGCGCCCCCTAGCGGCAAAATGAGAAAGAAAATTGATTAAAATTTTACTGTTAGGTACCTAGCAAAGCAGCAAATAGTTCAATCAAGTATACTAACGTTAGTCGCACAAGTCAAACTTTTTATTCTTATGTATCAGAATTTGAAGCATAAAACCTGATTTACAATTATTCCAAAAAAGGATCAAACTTTAGACTGCCGTATAATGACCAAATCAAGTCCGATCTTCAAAAACTAAGTATCACTTGAAAGAGCTCTTGAAGAACTAAAACTTTTGTTCATATACTCTCAATGAAATATTTTTAGTTTTGGAGCTATTTGCTGCCGAATAAAAACACAATAATCGTGATATGACCTTGACCTTTTCAATTCTTTTTTATTTTTTTTATTGTGAGGCCCTTTCAAACATAACAATACATATCGTGTGAAAATTTCATGAAGAATGAACAGAAAATAAAGTCAGGAGCGACAAAAACATGTTTTTGAAATTTTAATTTTTCCTAAAATTTAGTGAAGTTTGACCGTTTCTAGAGGACAAACCACGCATTTCCATAATTCGCCACCCCATATATTTTGTGCGTATATGTCTTGCAAATCGTATGCAGCAAACAGAATTCTTCTATCTGATCTCTAACAAAAACGGATAGGTTTTTCGTAGACCTACCCTCATTTGCACAGTTTTTTTTTTTTTTTTTTTGCAAGGTTCAAACATTCAACCTTCCGTAGCTCAAAAGCTTTCAGCCGCACGGACCCTCGAATCCTATCATATGTTATTAGGCTATCAACAGGGAACAGAATGCAAAAAACCGCATTCGAATCGGACTTCAACTTTTTGAGTTATAAGCAAAAGAATGATTTCAAGAAAAGCGCCCCCTAGCGGCAAAATGAGAAAGAAAATTGATTAAAATTTTACTGTTAGGTACCTAGCAAAGCAGCAAATAGTTCAATCAAGTATACTAGTCGCACAAGTCAAACTTTTTATTCTTATGTATCAGAATTTGAAGCATAAAACCTGATTTACAATTATTCCAAAAAAGGATCAAACTTTGGACTGCCGTATAATAACCAAATCAAGTCCGATCTTCAAAAACTAAACATCACTGGAAAGAGCTCTTGAAGAACTAAAACTTTTGTTCATATACTCTCAATGAAATATTTTTAGTTTTGGAGCTATTTGTGGCCGAATAAAAACACAATAATCGTAATATGACCTTGACCTTTTCAATTCTTTTTTATTTTTTGAATTGTGAGGCCCTTTCAAACATAACAATACATATCGTGTAAAAATTTCATGAAGAATGAACAGAAAATAAAGTCAGGAGCGACAAAAGCATGTTTTTGAAATTTTAATTTTTCCTAAAATTTAGTGAAGTTTGACCGTTTCTAGAGGACAAACCACGCATTTCCTTAATTCGCCACCCCATATATTTTGTGCGTATATGTCTTGCAAATCGTATGCAGCAAACAGAATTCTTCTATCTGATCTCTAACAAAAGTGGGTAGGTTTTTCGTAGACCTACCCTCATTTTTCCACTTTTTTCCAAGGTTCGAACATTCAACCTCTCCTAGAACAATTTTTTTCCCGTACTCGATGATAAGATATCCATCATATTTGATTGGGCTGTCAACAAGGAACATTATGTAAAAAACCGCATCTAAATCAGGTTTCAAATTTTTGAGTTATTAGCAAAACAGTGATTACATGCATTGCGCCCCCTAGTGGCTAAATCAGAAATAAATGTGAAAAGTTTGACCAATTAGGCACATGTTCAGATAAAGATGACTCCATGCCCAAAATTTCATAGCTGTAGCTTTTCTCATCTGGCCGCTAGGCTGGACACAAAAATGGGTGGAATTGGAAAAATAATAAAAATAAACTAGAATCGCAATTAGAATTGCGATATCATCGGTTTTCGCAATTCAATCTCATTCTTTTCAAACATTGCAATTCACGAATTGTATTATAAAAGCAAATAAATTTCTATGCGTGTGTTGATACTTAAAAATACAAAATTGCTGCTTTTATGTAAAAAGGTGCATAATATGTGATTTATTCAAAGATATAAGCTTAAATCGGACTTCGGTACAAAATTTGTTACAAAGTTTGAAGATGATTGCAAAAGAAATGTTTTTCATATACCCACACAAGTCTGCAAAGTCTATGCAAGGTTCGAACATTTAACCTTCTATAGCCAGTAGAAAAAATCATGTTTTTAGTCCTTAGATTTATCAAATTTATCAGGCTTTCAACAAGAATATCAACTTTCTTAGTTATAACAACAAGAGTGGTCAGAAGACAACATAGCTTGCCGTAACAACACTTTTTGTCTAAGATTTAAGTTTTTGAAAAGTAGGTCAAACTCCAAGGTCAAGGTCACAAGCCAAAAGTCATAGTTCCAAATGATAGATCTTGAATTGGGCTATCTACATGTAAAATATCTAAGCTCTATCTCTCAGAATATAAAAAATATAAGCCAGGTTAAAGGTTTGTTCACGGACGACAACGACGAAAATGACACCGGGGGTTTGACATTAGCTCTCCGGACTTTCTTCCCAGATATCAAGCAAAGTGCCCCTTAGCGGAATATGATAAACAAAATTTATTTACATATTGCAATTTAGGTCTTAGAAATGCAGTAAATTAAGATGGCTGATATCTGCCATTTCTTATTTTCGTGTACTAGCCCTTAAAGGTGAAAGGGGAAATAACGCAATCATGTGTCTTTATGTCTTGGCCAAAAAAGGCGAAAGAAAGAAAACGTGCCATATTGTTGTTATTTCGACTTTGGACAAAGACAGAAATCACAAAATATGCCACCTGAAATAAACTTTTGAGGTAACATACTGATTTAAGATTTTTTGATAAAGGATCAGACTTTGGACTGTTGTAATTTGATCTAATGAAGTCCGATCTTCAAAAACTAAACACCAATGGAAAGATCTCTTCACAAACTAAAACTTTTGTTCATATATTTTCTATAAAACATTTTTAGGTTTGAAGCTATTTTGTGCCGATAAAAATAACAATAATCGGTATTATGACCTTGACCTTTGCATATTTTCATCGTTATTTACTATGAGTTTATTTGTATTATTTAAATGCATAAACAGTGAAAAAATGATAAGAGTGAACAAAAAAAAGTCAGTCCTGCAAAAAAGAGGAAACATTCGGCTTTACAATTGTTTGATAAAAGGATTAAACTTTTTACTGTGGTAATTTGATCAAATGAAGGTTGATCTTCAAAAACTAAACACCAATGGAAAGATCTCTTCACAAACTAAAACTTTTGTTCATATACTTTTTTTTAAATATTTTTAGATTTGGAGCTATTTTGTGCCAATAAAATAACAATATTTGGTATATGACCTTGACCTTTGCATATTATGCTTGATTTTTTTCTATGATTTTATTTGTTTTATAAAAATGCATAAACAGTGAAAAAATGATGAAGATTGAACAAAAAATAAAGTCAGGAGCAGCAAAAAAGAAGGAAACATATGGATATACAATTGTTTGATAAGAGGATCAAAATTTGGACTGTGGTCATTTGATCAAATGAAGTCCGATCTTCAAAAACTAAACACCAATGGGAAGATCTCTTCACGTACTAAAAATTTTGTTCATATACTTTCTATAAAATATTTTTAGATTTGGAGCTATTTTATGCCGATATAAATAATAATAATTGGTATATGACCTTGACCTTTGCATATTATGCTTGATTTTCTTCCTATGACTTTATTTGTTTTATTAAAATGGATAAACAGTGAAATAATGATGAAGATTGAACAAAGAGTAAAGTCAGGAGCAGCAAAAAAGAGGAAACATATGGATATACAAATGTTTGATAAGAGGATCAAACTTTGGACTGTAGTCATTTGATCAAATGAAGTCCGATCTTCAAAAACTAAACACCAATGGAAAGATCTCTTCATAGACTAAAACTTTTGTTCATATACTTTCTATAAACTATTTTTAGATTTGGAGCTATTTTGTGCCGATAAAAATAATAATAATTGGTATATGACCTTGACCTTTACATATTATGCTTGATTTTTTTTCTTTGATTTTATTTGTTTTCTAAAAATGCATAAACAGTGAAATAACGATGAAGATTGAACAACAAATAAAGTCAGGAACAGCTAAAAAGTGGAAACATATGGATATACAATTGTTTGATAAGAGGATCAAACTTTGGACTAGGTCATTTGATCAAATGAAGTCCGATCTTCAAAAACTAAACATTAATGGAAAGATCTCTTCACAGACTAAAACTTTTGTTCATATACTTTCTATAAAATATTTTTAGATTTGGAGCTATTTTATGCCGATATAAATAATAATAATTGGTATATGACCTTGACCTTTGCATATTATAGGTGATTTTTTTTCTATGATTTTATTTGTTTTATAAAAATGCATTAACAGTGAAAAAATGATGAAGATTGAATAAAAAATAAAATCAGGAGCTGCAAATAACCTTAAAGTCATGCTTTTAAAATGTTGATTTTTCGAAAATATTGGTTATGTTTGACCGCGAACTGTGGACAAATAATGCATTTCTCAAAATTGCCACACCATATATTTTGTGCGTATATGTCTTGCAAATCATATGCAACAAACAAAATTCCCCTCTCTCATCTCTGAATAAAATGGGGACTTTTTTCGTAGACCTTACCTCATTTCACCGTTTTTTCGAGATTCGAACATTCAACCTCCTGTAGCACGAAAGTTTTATATACGCAATTTTTTTGTAACTATCATATTTTATTAAGTTTCTAACAAGGAACACAATGCAAAAAACCGCATTTGAATCGGACCTCAAATAACAGAGTTATTAGCTCTAAGTAACTTTTACAAAACGCCCCCTAGCGGCAAAACTAAGACAAAAATGAAAATTTTCTCAACGTTAGGACCAAATTCAGATCATAGGACAAAAGTGGTAAAAAAAATCAGAAATGTGACTTTTTTCTATCATGGTGATATGCCGTTCACAAAAAAAGGTTAGAAAAATAATAATAAAAAAAAAAAAAAATAAAACAGAAGAAGAACAATAGGTTTTCGCAAGCGATGCGAAAACCTAATAAAACAGAAGAAGAACAATAGGTTTTCGCACTGCGAGGTGCGAAAACCTAACTAGAATCGCAATTGCGATATCATCGGTTTTCGCAATTCAATCTCATTCTTTTCAAACATTGCAATTCATGAATTGTATTACAAAAGCAAATGAATTTCTATACGTGTGTTGATACTTAAGAGTACAAAATTGCTGCTTTTATGTAAAAAGGTGCATAATCTGTGATTTATTCAAAGATATAAGCTTTAATCGGACTTCGGTACAAAATTTGTTACAAAGTTTGAATATGATTGCAAAAGAAATGTTTTTCGTATACCCACACAAGTCTGCAAAGTCTATGCAAGGTTCGAACATTCAACCTTCTATAGCCAGTAGAAAAATTCAGGTTTTTGGTCCTTAGATTTATCAAATTTATCAGGCTTTCAACAAGAATATCAACTTTCTTAGTTATAACAACAAGAGTGGTCAGAAGACAACATAGCTTGCCGTAACAGCATTTTTTTCTCAAAGATTTAAATTTTTGAAAAGTAGGTCAAACTCCAAGGTGAAGGTGACAAGCCAAAAGTCATAGTTCCAAATGATAGATCTTGAATTGGGCTGTCTACATGTAAAATATCTAAGCTCTATTTCTTAGAATATAAACGATATAAGCCAGGTTAAAGGTTTGTTCACGGACGACAACGACGAAAATGACGCCGGGGATTTGACATTAGCTCTACGGAATTTCTTCTCAGATATCAAGCAAAGTGCCCCATAGCGAAATATGATAAACAAAATTGATTTACATATTGCAATTTAGGTCTTAGAAATGCAGTAAATTAAGATGGCTGATATCTGCAATTTCTTATTTTCGTGTACTAGCCCTTAAAGGTGAAAGGGGAAATAACACAATCATGTGTCTTTATGTCTTGGCCAAAAAAGGCGAAAGAAAGAAAACGTACCATATTGTTGTTATTTTGACTTTGGACAAAGACACGAAATTACGAAATATGCCACCTGAAATAAACTTTTGAGGTAACATACTGATTTAAGATTTTTTGATAAAGGATCAAATTTTGGACTGTTGTAATTTGATCTAATGAAGTCCGATCTTCAAAAACTAAACACCAATGGAAAGATCTCTTCACAAACTAAAACTTTTGTTCATATACTTTCTATAAAACATTTTTAGATTTGAAGATATTATGTGCCATTAAAAATAACAATAATCGGTATTATGACCTTGACCTTTGCATATTTTCATCGTTATTTACTATGAGTTTATTTGCATTATTTAAATGCATAAACAGTGAAAAAATGATAAGAGTGAACAAAAAAAAGTCAGTGCTGCAAAAAAGAGGAAACATTCGGATTTACAATTGTTTGATAAAAGGATTAAACTTTGGACTGTGGTAATTTGATTAAATGAAGTCCGATCTTCAAAAACTAAACACCAATGGAAAGATCTCTTCACAAACTAAAACTTTTGTTCACAAATTTTTTTTAAATATTTTTAGATTTGAAGCTATTTTGTGCCAATAAAAATAACAATAATTGGTATATGACCTTGACCTTTGCATATTATGCTTGATTTTTTAATGATTTTATTTCTTTTATAAAAATGCATAAACAGTGAAAAAATGATGAAGATTGAACAAAAAATAAAGTCAGGAGCAGCAAAAAAGAGGAAACATATGGATATACAATTGTTTGATAAGAGGATCAAATTGGGACTGTGGTCATTTGATCAAATGAAGTCCGATCTTCAAAAACTAAACACCAATGGAAAGATCTCTTCACAGACTAAAACTTTTGTTCATATACTTTCTATAAACTATTTTTAGATTTGGAGCTATTTTATGCCGATATAAATAATAGTAATTGGTATATGACCTTGACCTTTGCATAGTATGCTTAATTTTCTTTCTATGATTTTATTTGTTTTATAAAAATGCAAAAACAGTGAAATAATAATGAAGATTCAACAAAAAATAAAGTCAGGAGCAGCAAAAAAGAGGAAACATATGGATATACAATTGTTTGATAAGAGGATCAAACTTTGGACTGTAGTCATTTGATCAAATGAAGTCCGATCTTCAAAAACAAAACACCAATGGAAAGATCTCTTCACAGACTAAAACTTTTGTTCATATACTTTCTATAAAATATTTTTAGATTTGGAGCTATTTTATGACGATATAAATAATACTTATTGGTATATGACCTTGACCTTTGCATATTATGCTTGATTTTCTTCCTATGACTTTATTTGTTTTATAAAAATGGATAAACAGTGAAATAATGATGAAGATTGAACAAAAAGTAAAGTCAGGAGCAGCAAAAAAGAGGAAACATATGGATATACAATTGTTTGATAAGAGGATCAAACTTTGGACTGTGGTCATTTGATCAAATGAAGTCCGATCTTCAAAAACTAAACACCAATGGAAAGATCTCTTCATAGACTAAAACTTTTGTTCATATACTTTCTATAAAATATTTTTAGATTTGGAGCTATTTTGTGCCGATAAAAATAATAATAATTGGTATATGACCTTGACCTTTGCATATTATGCTTGATTTTTTTTCTTTGATTTTATTTGTTTTATAAAAATGCATAAACAGTGAAATAATGATGAAGATTGAACAAAACATAAAGTCTGGAACAGCAAAAAAGTGGAAACATATGGATATACAATTGTTTGATAAGAGGATCAAACTTTGGACTGTGGTCATTTGATCAAATGAAGTCCGATCTTCAAAAACTAAACATTAATGGAAAGATCTCTTCACGGACTAAAACTTTTGTTCATATACTTTCTATAAAATATTTTTAGATTTGGAGCTATTTTATGCCGATATAAATAATAATAATTGGTATATGACCTTGACCTTTGCATATTATGGCTGATTTTTTTTCTATGATTTTATTTGTTTTATAAAACTGCATTAACAGTGAAAAAATGATGAAGATTGAATAAAAAAAAAAGTCAGGAGCTGCAAATAACATTAAAAGTCATGCTTTGAAAATGTTGACTTTTCGAAAATATTGGTAAAGTTTGACCGCATACTGTGGACAAACCATGCATTTCTCAAAATCGCCACACCATATATTTTGTGCGTATATGTCTTGCGAATCATATGCAACAAACAAAATTCTCCTATCTCATTCCTGAAAGACGTGGATAAATTTTTCGCAGACCTACCCTCATTTCACAGTTTTTTCGAGATTCGAACATTCAACCTCCTGTAGCACGAAAGTTATATATACGCAACTTTTTGAAAACTATCATATTTTATTAAGTAACTGACAAGGAACGCAATGCAAAAAACCGCATTTCAATCGGACTTCAAATAACAGAGTTATTAGCCCTTAGTCACTTTTACAAAACGCCCCCTAGCGGCAAAATTAAGACAAAAATGAAAATTTTCTCGACGTTAGGATCAAATTCAGATCATAGGACAAAACTGGTAAAAAAATCAGAACTGTGACTGTTTCCTATCTTGTTGATATGCCGTTCACAAAAAAGAGACGGAAAAATAATAATAAAAAAAAAAAAAAAAATAAAACAGAAGAAGAACAATAGGTTTTCGCAAGCGATGCGAAAACCTAAAAATAAAACAGAAGAAGAACAATAGGTTTTCGCAAGCGATGCGAAAACCTAACTAGAATCGCAATCAGAATTGCGATATCATCGGTTTTCGCAATTCAATCACTTTTTTAAGCAACAGAAATTGAAACGTATCATATTAGATCGTTTTAGATTTGGGGCTTTTTTGTGCAAATAAAAATGACAATAATTGGTATATGACCTTGACATATTATGCTTGCTTTTTTCTATGATTTTATTTGTTTATAAAAATACATAAACAGTGAAATAATGATGAAGATTGAACAAAAAATAAAGTCAGGAGCAGCAAAAAAGAGGAAACATATGGATATACAATTGTTTGATAAGATCAAACTTTGGACTGTGGTCATTTGATCAAATGAAGTCCGATCTTCAAAAACTAAACACCAATGGAAAGATCTCTTCACAGACTAAAACTTTTGTTCATATACTTTCTATAAAATATTTTTAGATTTGGAGCTATTTTATGCCGATAAAAATAACAATAACTTGTATATGACCTTGACCTTTGCATATTATGCTTGATTTTCGTTTCTATGAATTTATCCGTTTAAAAAAATGCATAAAAAGTGAAATAATGATGAAGATTGAACAAAAAATAAAGTCAGGAGCAGCAAAAAAGAGGAAAACATATGGATATACAATTGTTTGATAAGAGGATCAAACTTTGGACTGTGGTCATTTGATCAATTGAAGTCCGATCTTCAAAAACTAAACATTAATGGAAAGATCTCTTCACAGACTAAAACTTTTGTTCATATACTTTCTATAAAATATTTTTAGATTTGGAGCTATTTAATTATGCCGATAAAAATAATAATAATTGGTATATGACCTTGACCTTTGCATATTATGCTTGATTTTTTTCTACGAATTATTTGTTTTATAAAAAATGCATAAACAGTGAAATAATAATGAAGATTGAACAAAAAATAAAGTCAGGAGCAGCAAAAAAGAGGAAACATATGGATATACAATTGTTTGATAAGAGGATCAAACTTTGGACTGTGGTCATTTGATCAAATGAAGTCCGATCTTCAAAATCCAAACACCAATGAAAAGATCTCTTCACAGACTAAAACTTTTGTTCATATACATTCTATAAAATATTTTTAGATTTTGAGGTATTTTATGCCGATAATAATAATAATAATTGGTATATGACCTTGACCGTTGCATATTATTGCTGATTTTTTTTCCATGATTTTATTTGTTTTATAAAAATTCATTAACAGTGAAAAAATGATGAAGATTGAATAAAAAATAAAGTCAGGAGCTGCAAATAACATTAAAAGTCATGCTTTGAAAATGTTGACTTTTCGAAAATATTGGTAAAGTTTGACCGCATACTATGGACAAACCATGCATTTCTCAAAATCGCCACACTATATATTTTGTGCGTATATGTCTTGCAAATCATATGCAACAAACAAAATTCTCCTATCTCATTCCTGAAAGACGTGGATAAAATTTTCGGAGACCTACTCTCATTTCACAGTTTTTTCGAGATTCGAACATTCAACCTCCTGTAGCACGAAAGTTATATATACGCAACTTTTTGAAATCTATCATATTTTATTAAGTAACTGACAAGGGACGCAATGCAAAAAACCGCATTTCAATCGGACTTCAAATAACAGAGTTATTAGCCCTTAGTCACTTTTACAAAACGCCCCCTAGCGGCAAAATTAAGACAAAAATGAAAATTTTCTCGACGTTAGGATCAAAATCAGATCCTAGGACAAAACTGGTAAAAAAATCAGAACTGTGACTGTTTCCTATCTTGTTGATATGCCGTTCACAAAAAAGAGACGGAAAAATAATAATAAAAAAAAAAAAAAAAAAAAAAAAAAAAATAAAACAGAAGAAGAACAATAGGTTTTCGCAAGCGATGCGAAAACCTAATAAAAATAAAACAGAAGAAGAACAATAGGTTTTCGCAAGCGATGCGAAAACCTAATAAACAAACATTAACAGAAAGTATGGCTTATAACTATGAACTGAAAAAGGGGGTCCATTTAATTTTCCTCTAATTGAGTTAAGTACTGTTAATTGAAATTTAAACACAGTATAGACTTTCCTTTAGCAAAGTGTTTTATTGCTAAATGTCAAACATCCAACAGATCGCGGCACTCTAATTGAAGCTAACTGCCTACTTAGAATAAACATATGGTCTAAACCTGTGAATTACATGTTTCTTTGGGTTGTTATTTTAATCTGGTTATCCAACTACGGGTTACCTTTCCAATTAAATCATAATAAAAAAAAAATGACTGTTTTCCTACAAAACAAATTAAGACTATTTTATCTGACTCTGTGCTGATACTGTTGGCAGAAGATAGGTGTTGCAAATGTCGGTGGTTTTTGATGATGTGATGACTTCACGCGGTGAACTGCCAATCATTTAGTAGTTCTCAACAGGAACACCTTCATATCATTCATGCATTTATGTGTTATATATCAAACAGTGCTTAGAAATATATTCCTTGAAATAAACAGCAATAATCAAGATATGCATTTAACTAAACGATTTCCAATGTAAATTTCTGATATTTCGACGATTAGAACTATCAAAGTAAGATTTTGACACCCTTTAAAAATAGAAATCCCCAAACACGCAAACAAACATACACATTCTCTCTCTCTCTCTCTTTCTCTCTCTCTCTAAAAATCACATCATTTCATCTTATATATATACATAACAGTGCTTGGTCTTGTGTTGAAATGTCCATTAGCTGACAAAGGGAGCTGTTTGCCTCATCGAATCATTTTTAATAAAAATCTCCAATCGCCAACAAATCAAAAAGTGCTCCAGTTTTGATAAGACGCGATAACACATATTGAAATAGACAGCTGATACATGACGCGCATGTTGTCCAATCAAAATGTAGGTTATATCATAAGTAAGTTACCTTAATGGTTAAGAAGCAGCTCGATCGCCTCGCTCGCTCCACCCCTTCTTATCATTAAGATTTCACTCAATATGTTCTAACTATTACTTACTAGTAACTAAACCTCGATTCCCCTGCGCATCGTCAATTTAAATTAGAACATGTTAGGATAGGAATTCCATTTTATACACAACAAAAACTTCAGCAGTTTCAATTATTGAAAGTGGACTTTTTTTAAAATCAGCCCCCTATTTATCCTTTCACAAAAAGGATTTAAACTCATTACCCAGACTCTATCTCTACTATTGTAACACAATTTTCATGATGATTGAATAGCAGCTGAAAATCTCTAAGGAGCCCTAAAAACGAGGATTCTTTTTCTCTCCGAATTTTGTTTTCTAATAGACAGACGAGATGTTTAGCAAAACGGAAAGCTCATAAAAAGTGTTAAGCGTTTTTGTATGAAGAATATGGAAATATCAAATCCCTAAGGGTAGCAAATAGATTGGCTCAACTCATAAGTTTTCCTTAAAAACAAGTTGGACACTTATTTTATTGTTCGCGATTTATATGTGTAAACTGCTCATCCCTCATAGTGAAGTACATTAAAACATCAATATCGACCTCCTCTAAAGTACATTCTTACGCTTATGATATGATATATGTTTCCTTGAGTTAGTTATAAACATTTTCACACCAACATGGAGTGGTGCATTTCGGGTCATCAACCTACAGAATGATATTTAAGCAAAACTTACACCAGGCTTGGTGGCTATATCATTATGTTTGATGACAATGTCATTTTGCTTGGTGTCATTCTTGTGTGCTTGTTGGTATCGATGAATGCATTTTGACAAGTGCATTATATGTAGTAACATTCGCATTCTGCTTGATGGCAAAGTGCTTCGTTGCCTTCTATTGTCCTTGGTCTCAACGAAATCATGCTTTATGAAATTAAAGCAACACCATGCGTGCTGATGTCGCTGACTGCATCTTGATATTTGCATCGTGCTTGGTGATAATTACATTCAGCTTTGTTTCAAACCGTCTTATGGTAAGCGGTTTCACTGACAGGTTTGATAGCTGAGTTTGTAGAGTAACCCGTTAATATTGAAATGGTATGCGATTCGAATACCGGTGGAAGCTCACTTTTTCCGATTCTGTTATAAATGTATAATGATGAAAAGTCCCCCTGTAGTTGATACTGTTAACATGTAATTTGATATTCACCGTTCCGGTGGGTGTATGATTAGGCATCCGCCCCGAAATGGGATGGGTTGGGTCGTTGTTCGATCCCCGGCCGCGAATACCAAAGTCATAAAAATGTATTGGTATAACTCCCTTTCTTGGTGCTCAGCATAATGATTATTAATATAACTGCGGCAGCGCTTTGTCTGTCTCAAATAGACATGCATTGTCTCTAAATGACTGAAATTCTGTCGGCGGGATGTCAAACCCTATAAATAAACAAACACACTTTAATATTGAAATATAAAATGGAGTTAATATACACCGTATATAAAATATAATGTTTGTGTTAAAGGGACTGCCTACCAGATGCTATCAAAATTACCGTTAAAAATAAATATAAAAATCATTTTCGGACGTAAATGTATTAAGTATGTTATTAAGTCTACCAACAGCCAGAAAAAAAATACCGTTACAATGTGCAATGTTTTTGAGAATACTCAGTGTTCGACTTACTTGTATATCAGCAAAATGGCAGCCAGGCTGTCGCTGTCGGCTCAGATTGTGTTCTTTATGTCGCCCCATCGCGTGACTCGATCGCCGATAGTTACAAGTTTTGATCTTTAGCATTTCTGTCTCGCAGTAAGTGTATGCTTTTTGGCGCTTGCTGTTTTTTCGGCCCCATTATAGTGCTTGAAAAAGCTTGTTTGATTAGATGCGCATGTGCAAACGGGTACTTGCGCTGTCACGTGATTTTTCAAATATCTAATTTTAAAACTTACTGCGTTTGTAACACAGTAAAATTTGCGTTAGAAAAAACTTCGAAAACGGCAATATCTCGATATTTCTTGGGTAATGTAAGTTTTCAGTGATCAGATTTCAATGCCTCACATACAGTTATAACATTGATTTTATATAACCATATACATTTCCGTAGCTCCAATTGTTCGATTTTAGCTAGATTGCTTGCAATTCTGTTTTGTGGTAGCACACAATTCATCGAAAACATTTCGGGACTACTTTGAGACTCTTAAATTCCCCTCCTCTTGAGATATAGTTCCAAATTAAGTTTTCTGTCTTATCACTTAGTGCTGTTGATTTTATGTTTATTTAAATACGACTGCATTATTGAGGTCGAAACTGGATTGAAATGTGAAAGAAAGAAAGAAAAAAAAAATGCGCAAGTGAGTGAATTAATTCGGAGATATTTGAACCTTTGTTGGCTGGATTTCATCTTTTGAAATTATCTATAAATACATGTATACAATTTCGTGTTGAAGAAACTGCCGATATAGATCAATTAATATGCTTTCTATGGCAACGTTCATTGCGCAGCCTCTGTAAGGAACGGTCACGGGTTCGAATCATTTTTAATTAGCTCACCTGAGCATAGCTCAGGGTGAGCTTTTGGGATACTTGATTGTCCGTCGGCCGTCGTCCGTCGTCAGTCGTCCGTCGTCCGTCAACAATTTTGATGTTTACACACTAGAGGCCACAGTTTTGATCCAATCTTCCTCAAACTTGGTCAGAATGTTTGTCTTGATGATATCTTGAACCCTTTCGAAAATGGGTCAGGTTGGATCAAAAAGTAGGTCAGTAGGTCAAATCTTAGAAAAATCTTGTCGTCCATCAACAATTTTGATGTTTACACACTAGAGGCCACAATTTTGATCCAATCTTCCTCAAACTTGGTCAGAATGTTTGTCTTGATGATATCTTGAACCCTTTCGAAAATGGGCAGGGCCGGACCGAAAAGTAGGTCAATAGGTCAAATCTTAGAAAAATCTTGTTTACACACTAAAGGCCACAGTTTTGATGCAATCTTCCTCAAACTTGGTCAGATTGTTTGTCATGATGATATCTCGAACCAGTTTGAAAATGGGTGGGGCTGGATAGAAATGTAGGTCAGTAGGAAAAAAAATCTGAGGGCAACATTTTTGGCCAATCATCCTCAAAATTTGGCAGAATGTTTGTCTTGATGATATCTTTTGTGGATGGGGTCAGAAAATTCCTGAACATTGTTTCACCTCATCATCTTAATTCTGAAGCAATCTGTTTTGTACAGGCAATGAATGATACTTTTCTCAGGTGAGCGATCTAGGGCCATCTTGGCCCTCTTGTATTAGATACTAATTTCAATTCTTTATTAAATATATCAAATCAAATAAAAAAAATACCAGACATAGATAAAAAAAAAGGGGGGGGGGGGGTTGTACGTTTTATATTTGGGGGGAGAGAGGGGGATGTGCTTATAGTAAGAGTCCATTAAAACAAATTTCTATATTTTTTGTTACGAACTTATAACGCAAGTCAAAGCCGGTTAATAACTTTGGATTAATTGGCCTGGCATGAATATTTGATATTCGTTTATATGAAAAAAATGCAACATCGTTAACAAAAAAAAAAAAAAAAAAAAAAAAATTGTATATAGCTTCCTTGCTTGGTGCTCAGCATATAAGGGTAGTTGCAAGACTGGTTGGCCCGGTCTCATGATAATTTGACTGGGTGTGGTATCATGCCACATGTCTACGGCGTGATACCTGCAGTGTGGCAGCTCTATATATGTCTCAAGTAGACATCGTCTCCAAATGACTGAAATACTGTCGGTCGATGTTAAACCCAACAAACAACTAAATGAAATAAAATAGAATAAAATAATAAAAAATAAAAAACGCCCCGGAATCGGGTTGTCGTGGAAGGCACGTAAGAATGGTCACGAAGCACAATACCACTGTAATCAAAGACAATGCCGTTTTCACAAAGCACAATGGCATTGTCACATAGCATAATGGCATGGTCATCAAGCACAATGTCATTCTCACAAAGCACAATGTCATAATCACCAAGCACAATATATTTTTTGTTTAAATAGCATTCCATATCAACCGTTACATTAAATTACTTAAATAGTAATGGGCGAGTTTTACCATTCCTGTTTCTCTAATAAATGTACCGGAACAGTTCATTTCTTAACACATATTGTTTGTTATTAAATCTTTGGCCTAATTAGTCATATACTTTTATATTTTGTAAAACGGTAATGATGAAAATCATTTCTGCCTAATTTAAGAACCACTAAGCGTCAGGTAAAATTTTGTTGGTATTCTAGCTTGTATTTGTCTGTGCACTGAGTAGGAGATAAACAAGTAAACATAACAGTGACACAGTCAGAAAAGACCCAAAATAAAGCTGCAAGAAGGGAAATGGGGAGGGTGTACGGTTGAGCGGAAAAAGCATAGCATACAGTAAGCATAATAATGTTTCTTAATAATATAATATTTAAGAAAAAAATGCAGGGAATATTTCTTATCTACCGGCTCTTACAATATTAATGTGTCTTGAATTTATTTATCTTATTTATTTTTTCAATGTAAATGGAGTAGTTTTCTTTTCCTAGGAAGTGCATTAATTAAGTTAAATAAGGTTGAAGATTTTGTGTGGACTACTGACACCGTAATCGGCAATTTTTGCTATTTCAAGGGCCAAAACTCTCAATTGCCTAAGATAAATTTGCTATTTATTGAACTTGACCAAGATTTAATTCCTTCATACATTCTCAGCAAGTTTAGTGAAAATCCGAAAAATGTTTGCCTTAGAGAGCGCAAAAAATTAAAATGCTTAATTTTGACTAATTTAAGGGCCATAACTTGACTTATTCAAGGGCCTTGAGCGATTTGGCTGGTTATTGTTATTGGCCTAGATATTATACCTACAAACATTCTTAGCAGCAAGTTTGGTGAAGTCCCGATGAAAACTATTTGAGTTAAAGTGCGGACTATAAAAGCGTGACGGGCGGACTGTTTTGACTGACAGACTAGCGGTCTGGGTGGATTGCTATATAGCACCATATCCAAGGTGTGGGACCAAAAAGCATTTTTGTAAAGCAAATATAGGAAAGTGCGATGTTTGTTTCAAGCATACGTTGAGAGATAAAATGCGTCACGTGCACCTGTTTGCACTTTAGTAGTTTTTAGAAGTAACGCTAAATATGTTGCCAGTCAGAAGCTCTGAAAATTAAATTCCAATTTAACCACGATGTATTTCAACAGAACACCTTTCTTTTTTCTATTTTACAAGTCCATATATGCAACAAACCCCGCCAACAGTGCGTTATTTTTAAATGACGTAAAAAGGGAAAACTGACATCTGTTGGTCTGAACTGCATTTTTCTTTTCGGCCAAAATGATATTACAATTGTGATCATGCATAGTAAAATCCAGGCGAATCATGCTACCCTTTCTTTTATCTTGTCATTTTCCCCGTTTTCCTTTTTAGCCAACCAGAGCAGAGAGCCCGAATAATAATGATAATAATAATCAACAGTAAGAATATAACAGGTCTTCCAAAAAAACCAAAAAAAAAAATTTTAGGCTGCTTCAGGCAAAAAGTCCTAATAAGAAGAAGGAAAAGATAAAAAAGTATTATCTAAAAAAAATGCTAAAAATCGCCCGTTAGCCAAGTGAACAGAAAGTTACACTGTAACGTAAAAGGCAAATAATATGTCGAAGTATTTGCAGTTGAAGGAGAGGTTCAAGACTTGACTTGACTATTTGAGTTTACCGTCGCTTCAACAGTATTTCAGTCATATAGCGACGTCCAGCTAATTACACGTGGAGGAAGACCCCGAATGCACATAGGCATCCGGGTAGAACCACCGACCTACCGCAAGCCAGCTGGAAGGCTTCCTCACACGAAAATCCGAATGACCCTGCCGGGATTCGAACCCTCGCGATGAGGGGCTGAGTTAGTGTTAAAGTCAGCGACTTTACCCTCTCGGCTACGGAGGCCCCCAGGAGAGGTTCATGGCTGGGAAATGTTATCACGTTTGGTCCATCATCTATCAACGACGGCAAGAAAATTTGCTATAACAAAGCCTTTTTGATTTGTTAATGTCTTATACCGTATCAGAATAGCTACTAGTCTCGTACCGTACATCCCATACCGCACACACTGAAAATTATCAGTAGTGCCGAAAACTTGTACAGACAATGACATAAACAACCCTGTTCCTTAAAGTTAAATTGCATTATACTTTTACTCACACATGTATAATAACCGATCATGTCTGTTTAGTTCAGTATCAACAATAACAAAAAATGGCTATAACAATCGACATACTCTAATCGAATCTGCCCAAATGTGCGCCTACCAGTCTTGCACCGTCTAGCAACTTGTACTTCCGGTAGTCTATTAACACAGCTCAGATTTCCCAGCGTTCAAAGCAGTTTCCTCAGAGCTTTTTCCCGGTAATAAGGTTTTCGCCCTTGCCGCAGGTCAAAAACCTAATGTTCTTCTTCAAAAAATTTTTTTATGGTTTCGCACCTCGCAGTGCAAAAACCTATTGTTCTCGTAATATATATATTTTTTTATTATTCTCTTTCTTCCACAATTTTTGCTTTGCACGCCAGAGAGGCCAGATGAGAAAAGCTAGAGCTATGAAATTTTAGACATGCAGTCACATGAACCTGAACCTATACCTAATGGGTAAAACTTTTCTTTTGTTTTTTGAAGTATGCCGCTAGGGGGCGCTTTGCATGAAATTACCTTTTTCCTCATAACTTTAAAAAATTGAAGTTTGATGTGTTTTTGCATTCTATTACTTGTAGATAGTCCAATAAATATGATGGACATCATAGTGTCGTGTAACAGAAATATTTTACGCTATAAGAGGTTGAAAGTTTGAAACTTCCAAAAAAAACCCCAAAAACATCAACAACAACTGCAAGTTGACCGTATATGTCTACAAAAAAAAACTACCATTATTCAATAAATTTAGATGGCTGAATTATGTTTGCTGCATATGATTTGTAAGACATATACGCACAAAATATATGGGGTAGTGACGGTTTGGCGGTCAAACATCACCAAATTTGGGAAAAAATCAAAATTTCATATAGAGAATTTTTTTCAGTTTTTTGAAGCTTGTGTCTTTATTTTTGTTCAATCTTGATGACATTTAAAGAGATTATATAGCTTTATATAGCTTTGAATTTCAAATGATGTCACAGTCAATTGTTTTAGAAAAAAAAATCAAAGGTCAAGATCATGTTGCGATTATTGATTTTCTTCTTCTGCTCTAAATAGCTCCGAAACAAAAAATATTTTATACAGAGATTATTGACATAACTTTCAGTCTTTCAAAAGCTCTTTCTAATGATATTTATTTTTGAAGATCGGGCTTGATTTGGTTGATTTAAATTCACATCCCCCCCGCCCCCAGTAAACAAGACATGAAATTTCTCTGTGTGTTATACCTTTGCTTGTAAGCCATGCTGAGAGACAGACTCATCTCAGCTATCAGTTTGAACGAGAGTGTATCTTATTACAAAGCTAGATTTGCATAGCCTGCTAAAGGTTTGTTTTACAATTAACTTGAAGTGGTTTGTGTATAAAAATCTCCCTCTCTCTCTCTCTCACCTGCCTTTTCTTTATTTTGTCTAATTCTTTTAACATTAGCCATTATACTTTACACTGTCAGATCGTTCACTAAACACAACTTTCTTCTTTATATTCTCCTTTTATTATGTCCCTCTTTTGGTCTCTAGCTTCACATTTCTCTCTCTCTCTCTCTCTCTCTCTCTCTCTCTCTCTCTCCCTACTGCTGCTGCTCCTATATCTACTATATATTGTAGTGTTAATCTACTGCATACTTTTAGTCTTCAAAGTAATAGAGAGAGTATCTGAGCGAAGTTGTCCATCTGAATATACTCGTATGATGTTGACTGAGCTCCCTGACCAAGGATCCGAGCCCTTTTATTGTAATCCACAATTTCAACCCAAAATATTGGTTGGAAAGGATTGGATTAACCAAAGCGGATTGTTCAACCATAAAATATTGGTTGACTCTACCAAAAAATGGTTAAATAAACAAAATCTATTCTATGACCTAAGATAAGTCAAATGAAAACCTTACATATCATACACAACTATATACTGGCATTTTATGAAACAAGTATTATATATAAACAGTGCTGACCTGTAACCCTTAGCAACAGTGGAAAAAGATCAATAATGCATTGTGTAAAACACATGTTAATATGAAAAGTGATCCATAACTGTGTTAATACATGGAACTAAACGAAGTTACTTGACAGAATAATGCACAAATATATGCAGATTCAAAGTTTACATTGCAATGGATTTGTTAAATGGAAATGGATTATAGTTCAAAGATCGTTCACAGAAGTTGCAATATACATGCATCGTGGAAAATGCAGAATTAACAAACTCTTATGTGAAATGCCATGACTCTATCAAGTGCGAGATAAAACTAGCTTTAACCGTTAATTGTTTGTGGTTCGTATTTCAAATGAAACACAGCTTACTGTGATTTAATTGATGGTTACTACAGTAGTCTACGACAGAAAGTAATGCAGATTAGTATATCTTAAGAAGCTGAACAAGTTTGTAATAGTTGCAAAGTTAACAGTTTATAATAGAGTATTTAATTTCTCATTGATCAGGACTCTACAATATTAAACGTTATATAGACATAGTTAAGAAATTATCATTTATGTCTCTAGATTCACCTCTCTCTCTCTCTCTACTTCAATGCTATACTCCTCAACGTCTCAAATTGGCATCACTACTACCAGAGCAAGTGCTACAACTATTTGGACTTTCTGCCTACTGGCAGAAAGTCCTATTGGGTTTGTACTGTTTTTTATTAGGACTTTCTGCCCTTTCGGCAGAAATTCCTATTGGGTTTGTACTGTTTATTCTTCTTCTTATTAGGACTTTCTGCCTAAAGCAGAAAGTCTATTGGGTTTGTTATGTTTATTAGGTTTTCGCCTCTGCTGGGCGAAAACCTATTGTTCTTCTTCTGTTGATTTGTTTTTTTAGGCTTTCGCCTCTGCTGGGCGAAAACCTATTGTTCTTCTTCTGTTGATTTGTTAGGTTTTCGCCTCTGCAGGGCGAAAACCTATTGTTCTTCTTCTGTTGATTTGTTTTTTTTATTTTTCCAATTCCACCCATTTTTGTGTCCAACCTAGCGGCCAGATGAGAAAAGCTACAGCTATGAAATTTTGGGCATGGAGTCATCTTTATCTGAACATGTGCCTAATTGGTCAAACTTTTCACATTTATTTCTGATTTAGCCACTAGGGGGCGCAATGCATGTAATCACTGTTTTACTAATAACTCAAAAATTTGAAACCTGATTTAGATGCGGTGTTTTACATAATGTTTCTTGTTGACAGCCCAATCAAATATGATGGATATCTTATCATCGAGTACGGGAAAAAAAATGTTCTAGGAGAGGTTGAATGTTCGAACCTTGGAAAAAAGTGGAATAATGAGGGTAGGTCTACGAAAAACCTACCCACTTTTGTTATAGATCAGATAGAAGAATTCTGTTTGCTGCATACGATTTGCAAGACATATACGCACAAAATATATGGGGTGGCGAATTAAGGAAATGCGTGGTTTGTTCTCTAGAAACGGTCAACTTCACTAAATTTTAGGAAAAATTAAAATTTTAAAAACATGTTTTTGTCGCTCCTGACTTTATTTTCTGTTCATTCTTCATGAAATTTCACACGATATATATTGTTATGTTGAAAGGGCTCACAAATCAAAAATAAAAAAGAATGAAAAGGTCAAGGTCATATTACGATTATTGTGTTTTTATTCGGCCACGATAGCTCCAAAACTAAAAATATTTCATTGAGAGTATATGAACAAAGTTTTAGTTCTAATACTTCTTTCGTATAATGTTTAGTTTTTGAAGATCGGACTTGTTTGGTCATTATACGGCAGTCCAAAGTTTGATCCTTTTTTGGAATAATTGCAAATCAGTTTTTATGCTTCAAATTCTGATACTTAAGATAAAAGTTTGACTTGTGCGACTAACGTTAGTATACTTGATTGAACTATTTGCTGCTTTGCTAGGTACCTAACAGTAAAATTTTAATCAATTTTCTTTCTCATTTTGCCGCTAGGGGGCGCTTTTCTGAAATCATTCTTTTGCTTATAACTCAAAAGTTGAAGTCCGATTCGAATGCGTTTTTTTTGCATTCTGTTCCCTGTTGATAGTCTAATAGCATATGATAGGATTCGAGGGTCCGTGTGGCTGAAAGCTTTTGAGCTACGGAAGGTTGAATGTTCGAACCTCGCAAAAAGAAAACTGTGCAAATGAGGGTAGGTCTACGAAAAACCTATCCGTTTTTGTTAGAGATCAGATAGAAGAATGCCGTCTCCGGCATACCATTTAAAAGACGTATACACACAAAATATATGGGATGGCGAATTAAGGAAATGCGTGGTTTGTTCTCTAGAAACGGTCAAACTTCACTAAATATAAGGAAAATTAAAATTTTAAAAACATGTTTTTGTCGCTCCTGACTTTATTTTCTGTTCATTCTTCATGGAATTTACACACGATATGTATTGTTATGTTTGAAAGGGCCCCACAATTAAAAAATAAAAAAGAATTGAAAAGGTCAAGGTCATATTACGATAATTGTGTTTTTATTCGGCCACAAATAGCTCCAAAACTAAAAATATTTCATTGAGAGTATATGAACAAAAGTTTAAGTTCTTAAAGAGCTCTTTCCAGTGATGTTTAGTTTTTGAAATTTGGACTTGATTTGGTCAATATACGGCAGTCCAAAGTTTGATCCTTTTTTGGAATAATTGTAAATCAGGTTTTATGCTTCAAATTCTGATACATAAGAATAAAAAGTTTGACTAGTGCGACTTATTTACTTGTTTGAACTATTTGCTGTTTTTGCAATTTTGTTTCTAATTTTGCCGCTAGAGGGCGTTTTGCTTAAAATCACTCTTTTGCTTATAACTCAAAATGTTAAAGTCTGATTGAAATGCGGTTTTCAGCATTTTGTTCCTTGTTGACTGCACCACAGAATGTGATTGATTTCAAGGGACAGGGTATGGGAAAATATTTTCGCTAGAATAGTTTGAATGTTCTAACATTGCAAAAAAAACAAAACAAAAACAAAAAAACAACTGTTCAAATGAGAGTAGGTCTTCAAAAACCTTTTCGTTCTGTTTCATATTGAAAATTATGGCTGAGTTGAAATAAAGTGTTCAAGTTGATTAGGTTAAAAGCGAAAACCGAGATACCGCTTGCGGTTCTAGTTATTAGGTTTTCGCCTCTGCAGGGCGAAAACCTATTGTTCTTCTTCTGTTGATTTTTTTTTTTTTTTTTTTTTTTTTTTTATTATTTTTCCAATTCCACCCATTTTTGTGTCCAGCCTAGCGGCCAGATGAAAAAAGCTACAGCTATGAAATTTTTGGCATGGAGTCATCTTTATCTGAATATGTGCCTAAAAGGTCAAACGTTTCACTTTTGTTTCTGATTTAGCCACTAGGGGGCGCAATGCATGTAATCACTGTTTTGCTAATAACTCAAAAATTTGAAACCTGATTTAGATGCGGTTTTTTACATAATGTTCCTTGTTGACAGCCCAATCAAATATGATGGAAATCTCATCATCGAGTACGTGAAAAAAATTGTTCTAGGAGAGGTTGAATGTTCGAACCTTGGAAAAAAGTGAAATAATGAGGGTAGGTCTACGAAAAACCTACCCACTTTTGTTAGAGATCAGATAGAATAATTCTGTTTGCTGCATACGATTTGCAAGACATATACGCACAAAATATATGGGGTGGCGAATTTAGGAAATGCGTGGTTTGTCCTCTAGAAAAGGTCAAACTTCACTAAATTTTAGGAAAAATTAAAATTTCAAAAACATGTTTTTGTCGCTCCTGACTTTATTTTCTGCTCATTCTTCATGAAATTTTTACACGATATGTATTGTTATGTTTGAAAGGGCCTCACAATTCAAAAAAATAAAAAACATTGAAAAGGTCAAGGTCATATTACAATAATAATGTTTTTATTCGGCCACAAATAGCTCCAAAACTAAAAATATTTCATTGAGAGTATATGAACAAAAGTTTTAGTTCGTATAGAGCTCTTTCCAGTGATGTTTAGTTTTTGAAGATCGGACTTGATTTGGTCATTATACGGCAGTCCAAAGTTTGATCCTTTTTTGGAATAATTGTAAATCAGGTTTTATGCTTCAAATTCTGATACACAAGAATAAAAAGTTTGACTTGTGCGACTAGTATACTTGATTGAACTATTTGCTGCTTTGCTAGGTACCAAACAGTAAAATTTTAATCAATTTTCTATCTCATTTTGCCGCTAGGGGGCGCTTTTCTTGAAATCATTCTTTTGCTTATAACTCAAAAAGTTGAAGCCTGATCCAAATGCGGTTAACTGAATTATGTTCCTTGTTGATAGCCTAATAAAATATGAAAGTTTCTAGGTATGAGTGGCTGAAACTTTTTGAGCTAGAAACGGAAGGTTGAAAGTTCGAATCTCGTAAAAAAAATGCAAATGAGGGTAGGTCTACGAAAAACCTATCCATTTTTGTTAGAAATCAGATAGAAGAATTCTGTTCGCTGCAAATGATTTGCAAGACATATACGCACAAAATATATGGGGTGGCGAATTTAAAATTTTCTGTTCATTCTTCATGAAATTTTCACAATTTATTATTGTTATGTTTGAAAGGGCCTCACAATTAAAAAGTTAAAAAACATTGAAAAGGTCAAGGTCATATTACGATAATTGTGTTTTTATTTGGCCCCAAAGTGCTCCAAATCTAAAAATATTACATTGAGAGTATATGAACAAAAGTTTTAGTTCTAAATAGTTCTTTCGTATAATGTTTAGTTTTTGAAGATCGGACTTGATCTTTTCATTTTACGGCAATCCAAAGTTTGATCCTTTTTTGGAATAATTGTTATTCAGTTTTTATGCTTAAAATTGTGATATATAAGAAAAAGAATGTTCGATTAGTGCGACTTATATACTTGTTTGAACTATTTGCTGCATTTCTAGGTACCTAATTGTAAAAATTTTATCTTTTTTTTCTCATTTTGCCGCTAGAGGGCGCTTTGCTTAAAATCACTCTTTTGCCTATAACTCAAAACGTTAAAGTCTAATTGAAATGCGGTTTTCAGCATTTTGTTCCTTGTTGACAGCACCACAGAATGTGATGTGATGTGATGATAGGGTATGGGAAAATATTTTCGCTAGAGGAGTTTGAATGTTATAACATTTAAAAAAAAACAAAAAAAAAAACAAAAAACAACTGTGCAAATGAGAGTAGGTCTTCAAAAAACCTTTGCGTTCTGTTTCATATTAAAAATTGTGGCTGAATTGAAATAAAGTGTTCAAGTTGATTAGGTTAAAAGCGAAAACCAAGATACCGCTTGCGGTTCTAGTTATTATTATTCTTTTTTCTTCCTAACTAAACGCTTATTTTTACATGTTGCAAAAGTCCTAGGACGATGAAAATTTTATGGCTTATTAGTCACGTGAGGAAATTTTGCTTTCAATGATTTTCAGCACCCTATGACGTCACATGACGTCACAGCTAAAAAAAGTGAAAAATGGTGTTCGCGCTCTACAGCCGTCATTTATGGTCGGATTTTCTTCAAATTTTCACAGATGGTACATCTTGAAACTAAGGTGTACATATCCTGTCAGCTAACCGAAATTCCGAAAGACCGAAGTTCTGTGGCTGAAATAAGATTCGAACATAGGACCGAAAATTTCATTTTAGGATTAAAGAGCTTCTGGATGAGATAGAAAGTTGAAACTTACACAGTTTGCAGATCGGCAGAATTTCTCAAAATATTTTGAATCGTGACGTCATATGACGTCATGTGACGTCATTAGCATACTTCATAATTTTCATTTTAGGGCAATGATTTCGACATAATGCCAGCTATTCAGAATAATGAAAATTTAAGAGTTATGACAGTAAAGTATGCGCTTTTGAACAAAAGCATCTTCAGCACCCTATGACGTCATGTGACGTCAGGGCTAAAATAGTGAAAATTGGTGTTCGCGCTCTACAGCCGCCATTTATGGTCGGATTTTCTTCAAATTTTCACAGATTGTACATCTTGACACTAAGGTGTGCATATCCTTTCAGCTTACCGAAATCCTGAAAGACCGAAGTTCTGTGGCTGAAATAAGATTCGAACATAGGACCGAAAATTTCATTTTAGGATTAAAGAGCTTCAGGATGAGATAGAAAGTTGAAACTTACACAGTTTGCAGTTCTGCAGAATTTCTACACATATCTTGAGTCGTGACGTCATATGACGTCATGTGACGTCATAAGCATACTTCTTAATTTTTATATATTAGGGCAATGATTTTGACATGATGCCAGTTGTTCAGAATAATGAAAATTTAAGAGTTATGACAGTAAAGTATGCGCTTTTGAACAAAAGCATCTTCAGCACCCTATGACGTCATGTGACGTCACAGCTATAAATAATGAAAAATGGTGTTCGCGCTCTACAGCCGCCATTTATGGTCGGATTTTCTTCAAATTTTCACAGATGGTACATCTTGAAACTAAGGTGTGCATATCTTTCAGCTTACCGAAATTCCGAAAGACCGAAGTTCTGTGGCTGAAGTAAGATTCGAACATAGGACCGAAAATTTCATTTTAATATTGAAGAGCTTCAGGATGGGATAGAAAGTTGAAACTTACACAGTTTGCAGTTCTGCATAATTTCTTAATATATTTTGAGTCGTGACATCATATGACGTCATGTGACGTCATAAGCATACATCTTAACTATCATTTAAGGGCAATGATTTCGACATGATGCCATTTGTTCAGAATAATGAAAATTTCAGAGTTATTACAGTAATGTATGCGCTTTTGAAAAAAAGCATCTTAAGTACCCTATGACGTCATGTGACGTCAGGGCTGAAAATAGTGAAAAATGGTGTTCGCGCTCTATAGCCGCCATTTATGGTCCAATTTTCTTCAAATTTTCACAGATGGTACATCTTGAAACTAACATGTGCATATCCTGTCAGCTAACCGAAATTCCAAAAGGCCGAAGTTCTGTGGCTGAAATAAGATTCGAACAATTGACCGAAAATTTCATTTTAGGATTATAGAGCTTCAGAATGACATAGAAAGTTGAAACTTACACAATTTGCAGTTCTGCAGAATTTCTACATATATTTTGAGTCCTTACGACATATGACGTCATGTGACGTCATTAGCATACTTCTTAATTTTTATTTTAGGGCAATGATTTCGACATGTTGCCAGTTGTTCAGAATAATGAAAATTTCAGACTTTTGACAGTAAAGTATACGCTTTTGAACAAAGGAATTTTCAGCACCCTATGACGTCACATGACGTCAGAGATAAAAATAGTGAAAAATGATGTTCACGCTCTACAGCCCCCATTAATGGTCGGATTTTCGTAAATTTTCACAGATGGTACATCTTGAAACTAAGGTTTGCATGTCCTGTCAGCTAACCGAATTTCCGAAAGACCGAAGTTCTGTGGCTTAAATAAGATTCGAACATAGGACCGAAAATTTCATTTTAGTATTAAAGAACTTCAGAATAAGATAGAAAGTTGAAACTTACACAGTTTGCAGTTCTGCAGAATTTCTTAATATATTTTGAATCGTGACGTCAAATGTCATGTGACGTCATAAGCATACTTCTTAATTTTTATTTTAGGGTAATGATTTCGACATGATGCCAGTTGTTCCGAATAATGAAAATTTCAGACTTTTGACAGTAAAGTTTACGCTTTTGAACAAAGGAATTTCAGCACCCTATGACGTCCATGACGTCAGAGATAAAAATAGTGAAAATGGTGTTCGCGCTCTATAGCCGCCATTTATGGTCGGATTTTCTTCAAATTTTCACAGATGGTACATCTTGAAACTTAGGTGTGCATATCCTTTCAGCTACCGAAATTCCGAAAGACCGAAGTTCCGTGGCTTAAAAAATTCGAACATAGGACCGAAAATTTCATTTTAGGATTAAAGAGCTTCAGGATGAGATAGAAAGTTGAAACTTACACAGTTTGCAGTTCTGCAGAATTTCTCAATATATTTTGAGTCGTGACGTCAATTGTCGTCATTTGACGTCATACTTATTATTATTATTATTATTATTATTCCTCCTTTTGAGGTTCAAATTAAAACAGGTTGCCAATAAACCAGCAGCATGAAATTTACACAGTAATGATGGCCCTTTTGAATGCAACAATTTTCATCTTCATATGACGCCATTTGACGTCACAGTTCAAATAAGTCCGATTGACTTGATATTTTAACAGAATGTGTAAATTTGGATGTAGATGTGCATACATTCTTGAATTTTCAAAATTCTGAAAGTTCAAGATTTTATGTCAAAATCAAGATTCGAACTTTGGTCATAAAATTATAATTTTGTGTTACAAAGGCTCCCGATGAGTTAGAAGCGTAAAAAATGGTTAGCATATGTGTCCTGAGGTCTTCTTTGTATTATTTAACAACTGACGTCGTGTTACGGCATTTGACGTCACACTGTGATAAGAAATTTTGCTTTCGAAATTAGCGGCTTTTAGGACCTGCAGGCTTGTTTTTTTGACAGATTGCATGTTACTTTTAATTAATGTGCAACCGCGTGTCCCACCGTGCATGGTGACCTCCGTTCCGGAAAATCGCAAAGGTCAAGGTCATATGTCAGTTTTAGTTGTTTTTATTCGGCCATCGGTATCTCAAAAACGAAATATATTCTACCTAGACACTATGAGTGAAATTTGTAGTGCTTTGAAAGTCCTTTAAGGTGATATTTAGATTTTGAAGATCGGGGTTCAAACGGTTGAGTTATGGCAGAAAAACAAAAAGTGTACTTTTAACGAAATTAACACGCTGTAGCTTCATGAACTTTGAGTCAATTTATTATGATTTTTTTTTCAGGATAAACAAACTTAAAAGTGAAGTGATGTATACTGCAAGGAATACTTGTTTAGTCACGTGATTATGACGATATGCATATTTAAGCAAGAATTATTAAAAAAATTCGTATAAAATCGGCAAGTTGATGTATGAAGTTGAAATTTGTAGGAATGCCGACGCTTACAAGGTGCAATAAGTCCTGAAAATTTCAGATATGCGAAAATCTAGCAATTTGAAGTAAGGAAAGAAGGCGGTTATTGGGTTGGTTACCCACGATCCGGACGTTCCTATGCAGGAAAGAGTGCCCGTGTTGAAAGGTGAATTGCGATGCGTATTTGATGGAATAAGGTGCATTTTAGGATGCATTGGTGTACACCAGGACCGATAAGTATATTGCCTTTGTCATTACGGCTTTTTTCAAACTTTTATTAGGGCTTTCTGCCTCAAGCAGAAAATCCTATTGGGTTTGTTATTAGGACTTTCTGCCTAAAGCAGAAAGTCCTATTGGGTTTGTACTGTTTATTCTTCTTATTAGGGCTTTCTGCTATAGCAGAAAGTCCTATTGGTTTTGTACTGTTTATTCTTCTTCTTCTTCTTATTATTCTTTTTTTCCTCCTTTTGAGGTTGTAATTAAACAAA
>CM037786.1:43047376-43084230 GCA_021229015.1 Solen grandis | reverse complement strand
AAAGGGTAAAAAAAAAAATCAGATTGGCCCCCCCTTTTTCGAAAAACTGTAGAATAAACTGTGTTTATAAGAAATATGATATGGCTGTAACGCAAGTGAGTCAACCCGTTGAAGATTATGCGTGAAATTGTGAGCAAAACACTTTTGTACGAAAACTTTGAATTCAAATAAAATTCGAATCACGAAATAAAATTCATATAACAAGTTGACTTTTAATATATATATATTATTTGTCAGAATTTCATTTTATTGGATTCTTTAATCACTTTGTGATTTTATGCTGTTATTATGTAAATGACCCCTTTAAAATAAGTCGGCTTAGGGACGAGGTGGGCACTGGATATGAACATGTTACATAACGAATGTAAATTAACAAATCGTGATTATCTATTTCCATTTCATCAGATTACAATCTCATATAACTTCTCTAATGATGCTTTCCTGTCAGGAATAATATATTTCAGTACAATTAAATATTTTATACCATATTCCTTGATCTACCAAGGGTTTGACATTATTTTAAACCAGTTGCCAGTCTTTCCCAGATTTTACAGAATTTGATATCCTTCACAGTGGCATTATTAAGTGTTATATGGTATCTGATGACACCGAAAACTAAATCATCGACTGACGACCATTAGAAATACTTTTTTCGTCTGAATGTTTAGTAACCATATGATGTCATGTAGAGAGAGAGAGAGAGAGAGAGAGAGAGAGAGAGATTTAAAGAGTGCTTAGAGATATCTTTGTAGTTTTTAGTCTAGCTAAAGCTCTCGCTGCGAATTGTTTGTTTGACCTCATTGCAACGTAGTTCATTCTTAAAGCGTCAGCAAATGATCCAGGCATCTATCTGGAACATGTACATTTGCTTTCTGACATATTCTTGCTAAGTAAACTTTTTTGTCTATGCAGCCAACGCATCCATATTAAGATACGATCTCATGTTCTGATCTTAGTATCACACTCAAATCCCCATTGAAACAAATACTTATAGTTTGAATACGAGTATGAATATCATACTTAAGAGTTTTGGAAATTTAATGCGTTACATCTAGAGCATCAATAAAAAGACTAAACTTTCAAACCGAGGGTTGTGGGTTCGAAACCTAAGAGGGTCATTATTTTTCTCTCTGTATTTCTCTCTGTCCATTATTTCTGTATCATTTATATCATATTTAGAAAGCAAAACAGTGTTTCAATTTATTTCATCATTTGTATAGGTATTAAAGTATGTATTAAGTATTTTATGTTTGATTTTAGGCACTTGCTTCACTTACTGTTGATTAAATTCTATATACAATATTAAATGTTACTACTGATATGCTGAAATTTGATTGTAAACAGAAATTAATATGATGTTAAGTATGGTCTTAACAGGCATATCTACTAAGCTACCTTAAAATACATTTCTTCATTAATGTTAAATAATAAATATGTATTTCATATAAAGCGATACGTTGTTTAAGAAACATCTTCGTTTAAAAGATAAAATTGTATTTAAATTCAACCTGCAAAGTTTTGTAATCAAAACATTCTTTTGAAAGTGTTTAGTTATTTTCATAATTATATCAGGCTTATTCACAATTCAGTGAAATGGTGAAACTCAGCATTCTTACAAAAACGTTATGGAACATTGAATAATCGTATATATGATAAAAACATTTGCGATACCTCTTTTTATCAAGAATATGCCAAGTCCACAGCGAGTTCCGAAGTATTTATTTAAATGGAACTTTCATCTGATGATTTGCTTGTATCTTGTCGCTACCAGCAACCATTGAAGTTGTAAGTGGGTACTTCTTCTATGCTCTTTCCATCTGGACAGGCATACATTGTAAGGCCCGCCGCATGAAAACCATCATAGCTGCATGAAAAAAAAAAACACGCAAGAGTTTTGTAGGTATGCAAAGATGGCGTACGTCGTCATAAAAGAATAGTCTTGACTTGGTTTCAGGTCCTTCTACACAAGCCTGTGTGTGCTGATCTGACTGTCTGGAATGGAGCACGTTCTTATAATTGGCATTTTATTGCAATACTCCAGAGGCTATGGTTCAGAACGTCACTTGTAAGTTCGAAAACAAAAGCAGCAATGTTTTCTTTGAAGTGCGCACATGAGTAATATATGGCTCTTAAGTAGCATAGTGAAACTGATAATCGTATGGTTCTCGATAGTATACGTCCCATACAAGAAGATCAGAAACGTCCAGACCATGACATTCTGCACAGAATTTATTTTTGAAGATTCGCCAGCTATACTGGAAACCGGGACGTGTTTAAATATTGAAAATCCGTCAGAGCCAATGTCATTTTCTTTTAATTCAAATTCACATTTACTTCTGACAAATCATCTACTCCAGTCAGCGGGCATCTTGATGTCATTTTCACACATGTATCGTTCAGGATAACTGGGACGCTAAGGCAAACGCAGTCTGTGTTGTTCAATGAATCAGTCGCCTCGTTAGGAATTTTGGACGTTGAGCTGACGTTAATAAGTAAACTACGATTGTACAAGTCTAAGGCATTCACCGTGCCTGCAAGTTCAGATATGTTTGAAAATTTTGTTGAGTTGACAAAATCCTGCAAGAAGTAATCCAAACAACACTGACCTTTTCAAAACAGCGTGAATCACAGGAACAAGTTTTACAACAAACATTGGCTTCTGGCACCGTTCTTTTATATTTTGTCCTTACAGTGCACAAAGGGACGTGTTCACAAAACTCTAAATGAAGTGAAATTATTTCGAGAACGTGTGATATATTACCAGACACCTTTTCTGTCTCAGGTCCTATAGCTCAGTACAAGCCAGAATGACACCAAACAAAACTAAATCATACTGATGATTGTGGACTCCCTCAAAAGACCATTCCTGTTTTGAATAGCAACTGATAACTAGTGAACTTTATCCAAATCTCCAGTAAAGCTACCTAAATATTTTAACAAAAGATAGGAACACAAAAGTAGTCAGAATAACAAGTAGATTGAGTGAAAATCAGATATAGCTCAAAAGTGCTGAATATACTGGCACCCGCATAGACTGGCGGTGAGCATTGAGCCATCTGCCATATGCTCTTATATTTCCAATATATGCATAGTTTTTCCCCCGATAATTTTACATTATAATATTGTGATATTACGTGAATATGGCACAATAGCAATCGTTGAGTCACTAAAGGGGAGGTTAACCCCACATCTGTAAGTGTTCGATATAAAAAAAATGAGAATCTTTACATAAATTTTATTTGGAAAAATAAACATTTGCTGTAGTAATAAAGTGACAAAAATCTAAAAGAAAATGCTGGCCTTATCTTTCTTACTTCTCAACTGAATTGTTTGATAAACACATTGGTGTTTTGTTATTGACCTTGATGCCAAACTTAACCTTTATATCAGTTCAATAAAAAATAATTGGGTCCCATTAACGTGTGGCATGTTGTATTTCATTTGATAATCAAATATATTTCAATTGGGCATGTACTTGATTCGTTTTGTATTTTTACTGTCATTGACCTTAAAAAGTATTGTAATTTGATAAAGATGATAATAAAATGATTAAGTGTTTATGAAATCCAAATCCTGATATTGTGTATGTGGATAGCATGTGTAATGTTCTACACCGTAATAAGGGACAAAATGTATTGATCGAATTATTCAGTGACTTGCCTATTTCATGCTTCTTACTGCGTTTTGTTTTCTATGACTTCAAATCAAGATTAGATTTAATTGATAGACAAACAAGTACTCATTCATCTTTCGTTTATCGGAACCTTTCACGAGTATTAGGACATACGCGCAGACATTAGATAACGCTAGTCAAGAATGGGAGAAAGCATGATTTTCTTGTGCTAAAATGAATACTAAGTATATATTTTGTTGTCGCGTTAGTTTAAAATTTGTTCGTTCGGAATGTTAACAATTTTCACAAATTCTTCCAATAATTCCCGTGTCTATGAAACGATGGTTTATGAAAAGTATGTGTGTGTGTGTAACATGTTTTGTGCCTGTCATAATAAATATTGTTTGTAATCAATGAAGGGTCAAAATGATTTTAGCGCATGCGCGATTGTAGACATAGATTGTGATAGAGCGAAACGCTATACGTATTCTTTAATCGTGGCCAAGAGATAGCTGACTTCGAACAAAGGACTTATAATGAAATGTAATAAATGTTACCCTTTTCTACAAATATATGGGTATATTAATTACTCTTAAATTATGCTGGACTGTGTCATCTCAGGCAAAAAAGCTATAATGCAATAAAAAAACTATATGAAAAGCCGTTTGGATTTTTTTTGCATAATGAATCATTTAAACTTTTCGATGCAATGGTGTCTTCTTTCTTAACTTTCGGATCGGAGATATGGGGTTTTGAATACTCCGCGTTTCTTGAACCGGCCAAAACTAGATTCTGTAAAGATTTTATTGGTGTAAATTTTAGAGTTAATAACAGCATGGCTTTAGGTGATGCGGTAGGCTTCCTTTGTGTATTATTTACCATACAAAATGTATCAAATATTGGTGTAATCTTTTAAGCACGTCCGACTCTAGATATCCGATATTTTTTATATGTTGAAATTGTATTAGGACAGAACAAACAGGGCCACGAGGGTAAAATAACTTTTATTTAGATATGGATTTGGATTTGATTGGATATCCCAAGATGTTGAAGATGTTAATTTATTTATTTTTCATTTCAGACAAAGATAAGAGGATTGCATGAGACAGGCATGGCACAACGATAGTGTGAGGCACGCATGGCACAACGATAGTGTGAGGCACGCATGGCACAGCGATAGTGTGAGGCACGCATGGCACAACGATAGTGTGAGGCACGCATGGCACAGCGATAGTGTGAGGCACGCATGGCACAGCGATAGTGTGAGGCACGCATGGCACAGCGATAGTGTGAGGCACGCATGGCACAACGATAGTGTGAGGCACGCATGGCACACGATAGTGTGAGGCACGCATGGCACAGCGATAGTGTGAGGCACGCATGGCACACGATAGTGTGAGGCACGCATGGCACACGATAGTGTGAGGCACGCATGGCACAGCGATAGGGAGGCACGGTGAGGCACGCATGGCACAACGATAGTGAGCATATTCTAGGTGTGAGTTTTACAAAAGTATAAAAAAGTTTATCATAACCTGTTCTTAACAATAACATTATTATGTAATCATCTCATAATAATAATAATAAAAATAATAATAAAATCTTTATTTATGGACGGTAGCTCTGTAAATGTACAAACAATGTAAGTATAACTTCTTTATACGAGGCCTTCTGAAATAAACTTGACTATTTGAGTTTACCGTCGCTTCGACAGTATTTCAGTCATACAGCGACGTCCAGCTAATTACAGGTGGAGGAAGACCCCGAGTACACAGAGGTACCCAGGTAGAACCACCGACCTACCGCAAGCCAGCTGGAAGGCTCCTTCTGAAATAAAACATTAATGTTATGTACAATGGTAATAAAAGGAAATATAATAACAAACAAACAAACAAACAAACAAACAAAAACAAACAGAAAACAACAAAAAACAAGTCTTAAGTTCTTAAGTGGTAAAAGACAGTTTGAAAATCTATAACTCTGTAATTTTAAATTTTGAAATAATGTATTGCTGTATTCTGTGTCGGGGACTTTTATTTACAATAAAGCATCTTGTATCTTGTATCTTTTACCTGCAATAGGTCCGATCTGTTAAAAACTTAATCAAAAACAAATTAAAGAATAAAGAACAACATCCTTGTATTGCGACTAATTTATCAACCAGTAAGCGTGTAAGGTGTTTTACGGGTATTGTTCAAACGCATGTAAGTTCGTTTCATATACAAATATAACCAACAAACAATACAATGCACTTAAGTATAACTTATACAATCATACTCCTATGTAAATTTCGTTTCTTCACATATTATATATGCTTTTCTCTTTAAGTATCTAGATGTCTAATGCAAATTAAAACAGATGATATGTAACATTGAATTATTTTGAAATTTTTGAGCGTATTTATAGGACAATTGAAATGGAGAAAAAGAATAATTTTATCGCTTTGCATGCATTATTATGATTAGATAAAACTTTGTCTGAAAAAAAATATGACGGAATTAGAAGTGATTTTGAGAGTAAAAATGTCAGAAGGACATTGTCGAATTCGGACTGGTTTAATTTTATCGAACACAATTTCTTTCCATATACGGTCTTGATCAAGCTAGAGAAGATAGAATATGTTATTTTATCAGTGTTATCTCTTGTTTTACCATGCTATTACTGGCAGTAATCTTGATGTCGATCACACTGATAAACGGTTGGTGTTGGGGATTATACGGAAGAATGACCAGTCACAATCCGGCTACAGATGGTGCCAATGAACAACAAACGACGGAAGCTATGACCACGGTAAAGAGACAGAACGGAGAGCTGGAAGCAAGAATTCTGAAGCTAGAACAAGATGTTGCTAGTCTAGATATTTCCAAGTACACACCGTCGGAATATGAGATATCAGTTGGAGTCGACGACAACAGTATATACATGTAGCGCATTATCGCAATGGTTCGACTGTTGTCGACGTTACTCATGCTAGCTATTCAACTTGTTTCGTCGCTACCGACTGTTGTTATCGTTACTCAAATTTTGAAGACATGACACTTTTAACATCTTATATTTCTGCAAGAAAAAACTCTTGGAAAGCCGTTTGTGGATAAATACAGACAGAATGTTTAAATTCATGATGCGTAGCTTGACATAATGCACTTTGACCATAAAACGTAAATTTTTATGATGGTTGGTCAAATGGCTCATTCCATCGAAACTTTTGGTTATTTTTCATTCAAATTCACGATAAATAAAGCGTTAAGAGGCAAACATTTTTTCAGGACTTTATAAGTAGGCTTTGAAATGCAAACTTGATTTTACACAAAATTGGTTAGAATTACTATTCAATAAAAAAACGGACTAATACACACTGTATATCCAGTTTCGTCTCGCGCTACATGCATTAGAGCGACTGTTGCCGTGTCTCATTTTCCGATTGAACGGTTAGTCCAGTTCTGAACCACAAACCAGCATAATTCGGAAGAATTCATCAATAAAAAGTAAGTGCCAAGATAAAATTGGCTTCTGTATGTATCTTAATTAATGGTACTACAAAGGAAGTCATGACGAGCGTATCAAACGGCAATGTTAAATAAATTAATTAAAACATAATTGTAATATAGCGGGTCCCGTGATCATGTAATGCCAAATCGGCATTTAATACCGAAATAATATGTCTTGCGAATTTGATCACATATCGATTATTTGAAGGGAACAGAAGTGTAGTATATCTACAGAAGTGTAGTATATTTAGAACAATGTTATATAATTACCTGTTTGATAAAACAATGGAGGGATCTGGACGTGGTTAGAGAAATGGAATAGCAGTACATGTATGTGGTGGTGATTTGTAATTTATAAATACCATTTTAAAAGAAAATGTCATTCATCTATTTTCATTACATAATTGTTGAACAGCTGCGTTTCTTTTTATTTATTATGCATTCTGTTTCTATATACTAAATCGGCAAATTGTTAATATTATATATATTATTTCTCTATAAACTTCGATGGTGGTTATATGATTTAGATGCTGTAGATAGCAATTTGAATTTCACATTTATATCAATAATTTATTTCCAGGACCACATTTTCGAACAACTGTTGCTTTCTCTGCACCGGTAACCCGCCCAGACCTGACGACTCTCGGGCGAGGACAGCCGATTGTATAAGACAAAGTTATCACCAATATTTACGATGGTTATCTAGGCACAACCGGTATATTCACGGTGCCAGTTAGTGGTGTCTGCTGTTATGATTAGACCTGGTGAAAATGAATTTGATAAACTGGTAAAGGATGGTGCGCATTTATGTGGAACTACAGGTATGCATGTGGATCTCCCTCATTATATGTATATACCAGCAGAACGGCCACTCTTGAACCTCGAACAGGTAACGAGGATCTTGCAATAAAGGACTGGGATGATTCACGAAAATTGCTTCACCATCTTCTCTAGTTGGCTCATCGTGGGAACGGTATAAGCACTGCTTCCGGATAAGAATTTCATAATAAATGATTTTGTGAATGCGAACGAAGAAATGGCACTTACCCGAAATTACATTTTGTTGACTTTCATCTTATTTCCACAAATATTTAATTCAAAAGACTCTACGCGTCTACATGCTTTAATGTATAATTCTGCTTGGACTTAAGCCATTTAGCAATAATCAAATTTCATACAAGTTTTAAAAGGAGTCTTCGTATCACGGAACTTTACAATTCATGGAGATTTCTGATTGGCACATTGTGGAAACGGAAATATATAATCTCTTTGTTGGTTGAGAATTCAGTAACATTTATAGAATTCCATTGTATATTCAAATCGTATATTCTGGCAAGAAGATTTTTCTATTTTTCCTATACAAATCTATGTAAAATCAATTGACCCTTGGGGGCGGAGCCAATTATGACCCCAGGGCCATGATTTAAACAAACTTATGAGTGGTCTACTCTACTAGGTTATGTTACACACCAAATAGCTTAGCTCCAGGCCTGTGGTTTCTGACAAGAAGATTTTCTAGTTTTTCCTATACAGGTCTGTAAATCGAGTGACCCCTGGGACGGAGAAAATCTTGACACCAGGGCCATGATTTGAACAATTTAGTAGAGGTCTACTAGCCATGTTACACACCAAATAACTTAACTCCAGACCTTGTGGTTTCTGACAAGAAGGTTTTCCTAGTTCTTCTAATGTTAGTTTTTGTAAAATCATGTGACCTTGGGGCGGGGCCAATATTAACCCCATGGTCATGATTGAAAAAATCTTGATAGAATCCACTAGACAATCCCAACACCAAATACAAAGTTTGGCCTTGTGGTTTCGATGAAGAAGTCACTTTTTAAAATCGTTTTAGCTCATATGACCCAGATATGCAATGGATCGGATATAACAATAAATGTTACAAAACTTCATTTTTTTTAGGTTATATATTTTGAAACAATTGTAAATTTAAAAGGATTTGTTGCGTTTTCTTTAAAAATATTTTCCGGTATGTTGACAATATTTGTAATCGTATCTTTGTAGCAGAGGGATAGAATAGACTATAGTACTTCTCAGAAATGGAGCTAGCTTTTGTGGCGCGTGGTAGTGCGTCAGCCCTACTGACATATCCGAAATTCGATTCCAGACAGATCGGGTTACACCTGCTACATCTTATACGGTTACACTTGCTACATCTTATATATATTATATTTGTAACCATTATTGTATACTGTATTTTAAAACTGACAGGTGACTCCCCTTCCTGTTTACCACATTAAGGATACTGACCTATATATCAAGAAAATTTCCCAACACGACATCCATTATATGTTAAATAAGAGGAAATAGTGAAACAAAACCACTGTGTTCTTCTTTAAGACTTTTATTTTCTATGCATGAAACACCAAAATATCTTATATCGTAATCACTCGTGTATGATAATCTTTCTCAATCACATTTTCTAGTTCAAGTTTTCAAGATTTATAAGTTAATAACATCGGACATAATCATTATAATAAATTACCAAAAAATATTTAAGCTTTGACAGGATTCTAAAAGACCTGGTATTGTTTTATAAGAATATAATAATATTGCTACCAAACAGTGATATTAAGTGTGGGAGATAAGTTCTAAAAATCATATTTCGAAAACAAGCTTGTACTACAGATTTGTTCCATTAATATAAGAGATCACGTAATAATTGACAATGAAAGAAAAATAATAAAGAGAAGCATTTGTTCAAAAATCTATAAACGTATACATCGTAATGTTAGAATGCGGTATATGCTGACTGCTATTAATATATATATATATATATAATATATATATATATATGAACTATTGTGCAAACTGGATTGTGAATATATATTCTATCTATCTATAAACACGCAATATATCAGAGGAAAAATACAAAACAATGAAGAACATTACTAGTAAAACGTACATAGATATGCCAATGCCTATTATTGTGAAAATGAGAGAAATGATAAATACAGCGTAATCAGAGTAACTTGTTTAATGCAAGATATTAAAATAAGGCTTTATCTAGCGTGCTCATTTGGAAATTTCCAGTGTGACCAGTGTACTAAGGATCGCTCGAATACATCGGAAATGAATTTTTGTCCTTTAAAATTGACAATGTGTCGTTTTCCCCCTCACTTTTCCTTTATTTTTCTTTTTTTTTATTTTTAAAATACTAAATCTCATAAAAAAAAGAATCAAAGATAGGGTTTTAACAAAAAACACCCCAAAGGGGTTTAACAATGAAAATACATTTGTGACCTATTTTTAAAAATTTTAAATACCAAATCAAATGTGGGGCAAATGATATGGTATCGAAGCCCAAATATATTCATATCAAAAAAACAAATATCAAAGTCAGTTTAACTATGAACAAATTCAATTTTTAAAATTA
Organism: Solen grandis; assembly: GCA_021229015.1. Classification (NCBI taxonomy): domain Eukaryota; kingdom Metazoa; phylum Mollusca; class Bivalvia; order Adapedonta; family Solenidae; genus Solen; species Solen grandis. The sequence continues at coordinate 43,073,735 of CM037786.1, read as the reverse complement.
AAATTTTATATTTGAAATTTCAACAATTTAAATTTTGAAAAGGGTTCAGCTTAATTATAAGGAAAGGATTGTAAAATTAAAAAAAAAAAAACAAAATATTAAGTGCGATTAATTAAAGGGGGATACAAAGGAAATGAATGCAGAAGTTAAAAATAAAGTTTAAATTTCTACAGACTTTTAAATACTGTGAAATTCTAAAAATTTTTTCAATTTCATTAATATCATTTATTTTTGCGTTTTACCCAATTTTTAACTGTAAAAAACGTCTTTCAAAAAATAGCTATCAATAGTTTAGACGATTTTACAGTAAAGGGTGACAAATCCCTTTAAAAATCATGTGATAGTTAAAATAATATTCATTTCATATTTTATACAATGTATTGACAAGTTGAAAAATTTATTTAAAAACTTTAAATTACCTACACACACAAAAAACTTTGTCTAATAACGAGTTATTTTATAAACGAGGGAGAGGGTACTAGAAAACAAAAAAAAAATACTAAGTACATCATATGAAAAAATATATTTTTAACTGAAATGAAAAAAATTATTAAAAACAATTTTAAAAATTAAGAAAATTTTGCCAAATGACGATAAAAATTTTTCCCAAAATTTTAAATCGTGTTATACAAATTTGCGAAATCCCTAACACAAACCTTTAGACTTCTTTTTGAATATTTTAACTTGTAAACTGTGTACATATGTAAAGAAGAACTAAGTTTTTTCACCTTTTTGAAAAAATGAATACAGAACTGAGTCAAAAAAAGGGATCTTAAAAAGTGACTAATATTTGGGAAACGAGAGAGGGGAAAAAGGAATTTGGCAAAATTGATTAGAAAAATGATAACACATTAAAACTATTTTAAATTAACAAAAAAAATATTTAAATGTCATAATCTCTTAAAGAGGGCAAAATTTTTTTCTTTTTAACTAAATTTGGGTTTAACTACACTTGAGTTAAAACCAAGCATAAAAAATTGTCGTTAAAAAATCAGGTGAGCACTTTTCTACCACTAAAAAAATATTTTAAAACTTATACATTTTTATTTTAATCATTGAGGGTTTTCTTTGGTAAACTTTTGACAAAATATTGTCTGATTTTGAATTTTAAATTTTCGTGTTTTTTAGTCTTTTTTTTTATCATAAAAGCAAAAGGGGAGTGGATAATCAAATAAAAATTTCTTTATAACGGTTTTTCTTAATTTTAAAGCTTGATTAATGAAAGAATGAGAAGTTATTTTTTAATTAAAATCGGAAGTGCCCTTTAATTAAAAGGGCTAAAAGGGGAAAGGATGAAAATATCAACAATTTCTTTATAGACGGAAAATTTTTAAAATTTTTTATCTGTTTTAATGAAAAAAAATGCCAATAAAATTTGATCTGTTTTTGGATACCCCTTTTTAACATTGCTTTTTTAAGGTAACCTCATTTAAAATATTTCTATTTAAAATTGTTGCTTTTTTTATAAGAAAGGTCACAGCACGAATGGGTGCAAAAAATTTTTTAAAAAACTCCAAAATTTCCTACCTTTTAACTACACAACATCTGCACAAAGTAATTTTCTAAAAAAAATATTTTTTTGTTGTTTTTGTTAAAATTTTTTCTGTTAAATATTGTTGTTTTAAAAATTTTGATGACGGGACAAAATTAAAAAAAGTTCAAATAGTTTACATACAAACCTTACCATGAATTTCCCAACCTTTATAAAAGTAACTACCTAATAGCAATGAAGGGCCTTGTCGGAAAATGACCTTTTTTTTAGAGAATTCTTCTCAAAGGAAAAACTGTACCCACAGAACATCGAGTTTTTACATTTTCCTTTTTCCCTCCCATACAAACAAGATGCAGTTTATGAATCATTCCCCGGCCCAGTTGAGCACAGGGTGGGTTTATATTCGGACAACACCTATATGTTTTTTATACCGTATGACTGCAAGGTCCGTCTGTTTGAAAGGGTAGTTGTTGTAAGCCTTGGGACATGGTGCCCGTAAACGGGGAGATCATTTTAAATAAAAATGTTTTTTATATAAAGGAAATTTGATTGATTCCACTAATCGATATTTAACCCCAATACATAGTTTTTTTTTTTTGTTAAAACTTGGTTTAACACGTGATAAAGAGATTTTAGATTCAAAACATTCTGAATCAAAAATATGATTTGTTTGTCATCTAAAAATGTACAAAAGACCCCACCGAAACTCCATTTTCAAAAAAGTTTGCACGAGATGCGGGTGCCCCCAAAGGGACGGTCTTGGCTGCTATAGCAACGGCCCCCAAAAAAAACAAAACAAATATACTCCTATCCCGATGCCGACATAGTGTTATTTTTATCTTCGAAATGAAAAAAAAATAATTGATAAGTTTATTATATTTATGGTTAAATGAATTGTGTCTTACACAGTAAATCATGGGGTTTTTTCGTATTTTTATAATTTTTTTGAGTGTTTTCCTCGAGAAATGGAAAATTTTCAAATATTGAACAAGAAAATAAAAAACAATATTTTAAATTTTCCATCTTTCTCCAATTTTATCCAAGGGGCTCCATTTTTTCCTTCGCCAAACAATTTCATGCGGGGTCCCTTTATTTGAGCCACATCACACACAAAGTCAATTACTTTCCCAAGATGGTTCGCAATCCCCGTATGTCCCAATCGGGAAACGTAGATTTTTTCCCCAGTCGCCTATGTAATAACCGTTTTATGGGTTATTTTATTTTTAGATGGGAATGAACATTAAAGAAAAAAAAAATCTCATGAATATTCAAAATTGAAAAGTTGAAGTTGGGGGGGGGGCCTTGGGGCATACATTTTTCTGCTTTTAAACCTTTGTACATCATAAGGGTTTTCTAAGGAAAACCCCATCGTGGGCCCCCATACTGAACCCGCAACCAACGACCACCAGATTTCCCATTGTCTTAGGCCCCCGTGTGTAGGAATCCGAACGGGAGCCTCCGGACTGTGTGATAAAATTTTTTAGGGTACTGGTAAGCAAATTCAATGACCTTCATATTAAGACTTTAAAATGTCGTCTGCCAAGCGATCTTACAATTGGGAAAAAAAAAAACATTACCAAATTTCTGAGCAAAAAAAAAAAAAAAAAAAAAAAAAAAAATTTTAAAATCCAGAGTTAGATGCACCTTCGTGCCATACAAATTAAACTTATCAAATTTGGGTTTGTTTCTAAATGTCACCAGCTTTCAATCTTTTAAAAACTTTTTTTTTTGTTTTTTTTTTATGAAAACTAATTTTAAATATTTTTCCTACAAGAAATAAACCCAAAAAGTAGGCGGGAAAATCAACTGCCTTTTTTTAATAATCGATAAGTATAATAATCTACAGTATTATTCATGGTCCTTAATACAGACACCTGTGATTTTAAAATTTTTAAAAAATATGAAAAAGTCATAGAAATTGACAATTTCAATCTGCCATACGAAAAACAATACAGAAAACACAATTTATGGCGAAAAAAAACGAATTAAAATTTTATTTAAATATCAACAGCTTTATTACTGAATATTTTTTTATTTTGTCAAAATTTAACATTTAAAAAAGAAAATACAAAAAAAACGACACCAGAAAGGGGCCAAAAAACCCTTCTGCAACCGCTCGACCCCAAAAAAGTGCGCCTGATTTCTTTTTTTTTTTGGGGGTCTGTTGAAAGGGTCTTCCAGACGACAAGTATCAATCAAATTTTCCAATTCAAACCCAAACAGCGATACCCCCGGGATTCCCCTTTCCCCAAAATTTTACAAAATATGATTTTTTTCTTTCTTTCTTTAAAACAACTTCAGTAAAAATCTATTGCAAAGTAGTTATTCATAACAGGCTTTGCGAAGGTAAAATATAAAAATTATATCGCTCAAGGCTCAGTCCCACTTGACATTTTTTTTTGCCTCGAGGCTGTACTCCCGATGGACATTGATGAGCTTCGGGAGGCGTCGGGAACAGGTTCCCCTGTGTCCCGCGGAAGCTTCGAAAACGTCGTGAGCTACGTGGAGTCATTGGGAGGCCTCGGGAGAACTTCATTGCTTACATTAAAAACTTTCCTTATATGTTCTCGAAATTTTATCGGGGAAAACAGGCCGGGGAAATATACGCATAGATTCCCGGAAGCTCCTGGGAAGAATTTACGGAGCTTCCGCGAAATATTTTTTTTCCTCCGAGGAACCCCCTAGGCTTCGGTGATGTCTCGAAGGTTCGGCGACCTTTCTGTGACACATTCCAGATCTTGTAGTAGAATCTCAGAATATTCGCAAAAATTTCGGCAAGCGCACTCTAAAATTTGTTGCCATTTTGGTCACCTTTAGACCGACACGGTCAAAAAAGCCACGGGACATTGCTTGGGGCATCCTCATAACCCCCCCAAAGTCTACCCTTGATTTAGGCTCTTAATTTCATCACCAAATTCTCACAATTTTCACAATCTTCCCGAGCCACCTAGGGTGGTTCGATACAACGATACATCCCCTAATCTACGGGGATATCCCCCGATGATGTTTCAAATACGGGAAGCCCCGAATTCGTAGGGCACCTTCCCCAATCATCGGAGATATTGCCGAGCATCGGGAGCCATCCCAGATAATATAAGGCCATTGTACCATAGCCGAAACATCAGTGAACGTTTCAACGGACCAGTCCCGAAGCTTCTCATGGGAGTGCTCCGTCTTTTTGGCAAACAAAAAAACAACAAACAAAAAAACAAACAAAAAACAAACAAACAAAAACATTCAATTTTATTCCCAGATACCCTTCAGAATACATTTCCGTCACACTAAAACATTTTTTTTCAGGGGGAGCATGCCCCCGGACCCCCCTAGCACCCACATCACATTCAGATTTTGGCCCCCCCAGCGGAAAAATTCTGGATCCGGGCCTAAAGTTGCAATTATAACTTTCCCCATGACAATATGTTATCTCACTGTAGTTATTTATGTGTTACAGATGTTCAGTTCTGTAGAGGAAGATATGGAAAGTGCAGAAATAAATTCTTCCTGGACTATTAGTCATAAATGAAATAACCCTATTGCATTGCAACATCGCGAAATGTATAACCCGCTGTATATTTCCATTATTTGGTCTCAATGCCCATTTCCTGCGTATTTAACCCTGGACCAAAGCACTCTCTAGAAAGTAAAAGAAAAATCATTCGATGAAGTGCTCGTTATTTTTATGTTTTCTCAAATATTCTATCATAAACAGCTAATCATATACTGTACAAGTATATATTTTTTGTGTATTACTTCTTTACCAAACAATAACCCCCCCCCCAAAAAACAACAACAACAAAACAAAACTAGAAGTCGTTTGTTTAAGATACAAACGAAGCGGCTTTCCGTTTGCATATTTCAAAGTCATTGACTATATAAATTAAAACATAGAAATGGAATAATGATGCATAATAATGTAAGATAAATACGTATTCATAATTATCATAATTATATGTACTTATGTTTTAAAAAAAGCTTTAAATCTTTTTTCTATTTATTTTCATCTTCTTAAAAGATATTGAGAAAGCATAAATATGGATCTTAATATGATTACACAACCGTTTACTATCATTCAGAAAAAAAGACACAAAAAAAACAGGAAAAATTTAAGATAATACTATCTTCAAGAATTACTTTATTCAATCGATTTTAAAAGATCTTTATTTAATAATCTTTTTCTTTGTAAACATATGACTGCAGTTTGATCCACAATTGAAATTGTAAAAAAGAAAAAAACAACAACAAAAAACGTTAAAATCGATGACTTTCAACCTTTAAATTGATCGAGTTTTACATTTGCAAAATTTAAAAGAAACAAAGGCAGGTGTAAGCAAAATAATGAAAATAATTTCTTATTTCTATGTAATTAACGTTATAAACGCTTGAAACTTTCAACATTTCATTTGCTTTGTATAAATGCTTATTTTTACAGATTTAGAAAAAAAAACCGTTAAACATTTAGAAAACATAAAAAAAATCGATAGGAAGATATACATGTATTTGTCATTTTCTTCAGGTTTGCAGAAAGCCGTGATAGCAAATGCAATAAGATATCCGTAAAGGTTTTCTGGCTCTAGTATAATTATACTAATTCATCGTAAATGCGACTCATTTACTCAAAAAACGTATCACAATTCACTATTCAACGCAGGCATTCATTCCTGCAAAAGAACAATCGGATCTTGCTCAACCAACCCAATGATCACTTACATTTATTTCTGCAAAATAATATTTTTTCATGAATTAGCCCTATAAAGAAAAACATGAATAAGTCATGTTTGATAACGTAATCCACTTGAAATTTTCTGGACTTTTTGCGCATGTTAAGGTACGGCATTATTACATATTTAAAGTTGATATATATTCAATCTTTTGAATCTTTTTAAATATATTTCATTACACATCAATTGTTGTCATAAACAAGTTACACACATAAATTATTTAAGGTATGCTTAAGATTGGCATCAATACTCATGACGCTGGAGCGCGAATACGTATTGAAATGAATGATTTTTATATTTTATCGAGGGTAAAAATAAATTTACAAAGAAAAATATCTTTTTGTAAAGACATTTTCAGCTAACTTTCCCCTATTAATCAAAAAAAAAAAAGTATCTTCGAGAATGCGAAAAAGGTTTGTTTTCACTTTTTTAAAGTAGGCATTCCATCAAACATGAATAACTAAAAAGTTTGATGGCGTAATCACTTAAAATTTTTTAAGCCCTTTATGAACGAAACTAAGTTTCGACTTTTTTGAACATTTTTTAAGTTCATTGGTCAAATTTGGCGTTTAATATGATTTCTAAAAATAATTTTTGCTAAGTATGTATGACGTCAAAAATCACTTTGAAAAAACAAAAAATTTCTTGCAGAAATGCATCACTTTAAATTTTTAACTCTAAAAATTCGAAGATAAAAATTAAGATTGCCCTTAAAATTCATGATACCAACCCAAAGAAATTTTTTAAAAAAGAAATGTTTTTGTCTTGATGACGTCAAAACCCACGTGACAAAAAGAAAATAATTCAAAAAATTTGAATGAAATTTTCTATGCCGATATGCTGTCCAATTTTCATGTTTAAAATGCATGAGGGGTTTTTGTAACATTTAAATTTTAAATTTTTTTGCCCCAAAGTTCGAAACTCGGTATTGCCATGAAATCTTAATCTTTTCAAATTTTTAAAATTTTTTAAATGCCAAGGTGGAAAATATCCCTCCTAAAAAACATCTTTTGTAAAAATATAAAGAAAATCGGCCCAATATTGAAGGCTGTAGAGCGCGAACAAATTTTTGAAGCTGACGCCAAGTCTGACGTCATATAACGCCAATGAAAATTGAAAATAAATTAAAATGTATAAAAAGATACTTTTATTGCGCATTTTTTCAATTTCATTAAAATTGACTCAAAATGTATGTTTCCAGAGCGGGGGGAAATCTTTGAAAAAATGGGATTTTGTTTTTTTTTAATGACGTCATAACCACGTGACTTAAAAGGAAATCTTTCAGGAAAAAAAAAAAAAACCTCTGGGCTAATAAGCTGTCAAAAATTTTAAAAGCTTCTATCTCACCCTACCCTTTTAAAAACCCATTAAATAATAGTTTTAGGACCAAAGTTCGAAACTCTTTTTGCCATAAATTCTTAAATCTTTCAAATTTTAAAAAATTTGAAAGAAAAGGGTTGCACATTTTACATCAAAACATACATCTTCTGTGAAAATATCAAGATAATATTCAAAAAAAAAGGCTCAAAAAGCGCGAACAAACTTTTGAAGCTGACGTCAAATCTGACGACAATTGAAAAATCATTAAAAAAAAAAAAAGTTATTAAATTTTTAAAATTTTATATTTTTTTTGTCGAGGCAATTAAATTTTTATGTTGCTTAGACACTGAAAACCCTTACCGAAATTAACTTTTTAGATTTGGGTTGGGAAAAAAAGGAATAATAATAATAATAAAAAAATTTTAATTTAATAAAAATAATAATAACTAGATGCCCTTCGTCTAAACAAATTTAAAAGGACTTTCTGCAACCTTTTTAAATGCAAAAAGCAGGAGATAGAAGTTTCATGTAATGACTCACCTCTGGTAGTATTTCATGTTTATGCTGAACAATTGGGCATTATATTCCGCGAAAAAAAACGTTTTGTTACGAAGAAAAAAAAAAGTAGCAGTAGTAAATATATGCTTATGACGTCATAGACGTCACGACTCAAAATATATTAGGGAAAATTTTGCAGAACTGCAAACTGGTAAAATTTCAACTTTCCCATCTCATCCTGAAGCTCTTTAATCCTAAAATGAAAAATTTTTGGTCCTATGTTCGAATCTTTTTTCAGCCACAGGACTTCGGTTTTTTCGGGAAATTTGGTTTTGCTGACAGATATTCACACCTTGTTTTAAGATGTACCAACTGTGAAAATTTTTAAGAAAATCCGACCATAAATGAAAGGCTGTAGAGCGCGAACACCATTTTTCCCCTATTTTAAGCTGTGACTTTATGTGACGACAAAAGGGTGCTGAAAATCATTGAAAACAAAATTTTCCCCAAAGTGACTAAAAACCCATAAAAATTTCATCGTCCTAGGGCCTTTTTGCAACATGTTAAAATTTAAACGTTTTGTTAGGAAGAAGAAAAGAAAAAATAATAAAAAAAAAATGACGTTTTTTACGTGACGTCAAATAACGTTTTTTTTTTCCCCAAAAAATTGTTAAGACAAACCCCGAAAACCTACAAACTGAAAAAAATTCAACTTTTTATCGCAAATTTGACAGTTTTTATAAGCATTTTAAAAATTTACTCCTTGGTTTGAATCTTAGATCCCCATAGATGCTTGGGCTTTTCGAATTTTGGAAAACAGACACCGGTATAAAACAAAAAAGAACTTTAAAATACAAAATTTTGTGAAAATTTGTGGAAAACGGCCCATTAATAATGGCTCTGGACCCCTGTAAAACTTTCTTTTCCAAATTTTAAATGTGAAAGTCAATTGGGCGTCATAGGTTTTTGAAAATCATTAAATCGAAAATTTTAGCATCTGAAAACAAAGCGGCATTAAATTTTCATTGCCCCTTTTAAAATTTCAACATATAGAAAAACCTTTTTAATATTAAAATTTTTTATTATCATATAATGATGTCAGGGGGACGTCATATGACATTTTTTTTTCACAAATTTTTCTAAGACTTTTTAGGACCCTTTTACTGACCCAATATCATCTTTTTATCTCAAAAAAGGAAACCCATTTCCTAAGAATTTTAAAATTTTTCGACCTTGGTTTTTGAATCTTTGGAATCGCTATAGAACCTTGGATTTTTCGAATTTTTAAAAACGGACACCGAATTGCACAACCCAGAACTTAAAATACACAATCTGGGGAAAATTTTTAAGAAAATCGGGTTTATAAACAATGGGTGTAGACCCCCGTTTCAAAAATTTTTTTTGCATATTTCAAGTGTGACGTTATAAAGACGTTTATAGGCCCTATGAAAATCATAGAAATCAAAATTTCAGTGTTTTAAGCCCTGTGTCATTAAATTTTCATTGCCCCCTTTGACAATTTCAACATATAGAAATATTCCCTTTTTAATATTAGAAATACATTAAACATATAAAGACGGGCACATGACTCATATGACATTTTTTTTTCCCAAAAAAGTTTAAAACTTCTAGAGACCTATATACTGACTAAAAAAATGAACTTTCTAAACTTAAATAAGGCAGATTTTATAAGCATTTAAAAATTTACGACCTTGGTTCGAATCTTGGGTTCGCTATAGAACCCTTTCACTTTTCGAAATTTTTAAAAACGGACACCGGAATGCACAACTAGAACTTAATATATTTCTTTCGTTGATAGAATGATGGGACTTTCGCTAACATTGAAAAATAAAAAGTTTAATTCCGTAAGAAAGAATATATTTTAAATTCCCTCCCTTTTTACTTTTTTTTCGTATGGACTTCTCATGCATGAACTTTTTGAAATAACCCATATTCCAAAAATAAACAAGAAACGGTGTTGCAGCAACACATGACCCCCTCCCGGGTGAGGCAAAATTTTTTTTCCATTACCACACCAACCGAATTTTGGTCCAGAAAAACAAGACTTTGGTTAAAGTAAAGAAGGGAAATTTAAGTTAGACCATTAAGCAAGACTTACATTAGATTTGTTGTCCTGCTGTCCCCTATACAATTCACAAGCAAGACAGATGCAAGAAATAAATTAATAATAGTTACCTTGCCTATCCAAAATGTTTTTCTTTAGTCTTTTTCTTGTTGATGAGAAAAAGAAACCACTCTGCATCACCACCCTGACTATATCAGCCTTAAAAATTTATTATAAAATTATCGCGTCGCGGGATCCCCTTTTTTTTCCATATTTTCACTATTTCCGTTACCATGCAACCACAATTTTAGTCAAAGAACAAAAATAAAAAAGGCATAATCACAATTGCCACTATCATATACCAAGTTTCATCAATTAGCTTGCTTTGTTAAAAGTTATCGGGGATCCCATTTTTTTTCCATATTTCACTATTTCCTTACCCCAGCAACCACAAATTTTTGTTTGAAAAAAAAATAAAACAAGGCATAATCACACATTGCCATCTAGTCAATACCAAGTTTCATCAAGTTAGCTTGCTTTTAAAAGTTATCGCGGGGTCCCATTTTTTTCCATATTTTCACTATTTCCGTTACCATAACAACCACAAATTTAATCGAAGAAAAAAAATAAAACAGGCATAAACTAACATTTCATCTAGCATAAACCAATTTCACAAGTTAGCTTGCTTATTATTAAGTTACGCGGGATCCAGATTTGAGGGCGGACGGACAGGGCGGGGGGGGGGCAAACCTATGTCCCCTCCGGTGTAACTCCGGGAGGGGACTAATAAATCTTTATTTTTAATCGCTTTCTTATAAATTACCAATTTTTTCTATTCTGGTACCAAAATAAATGGGCCCAAAAATTTCCCTTGTAGCATATTTGGTTCAGTTTTATAGGTATTCAAAAAATATCCAATTAAACTTAAACCTCTTAATTCTGCATTCAAAATTCTTTTTTTATTTTCGTGACAGCGCGGGGAAAGAAATAGTAAATGCTACCATCAATAGAATCGTCGACGCGTGTAGCCTCGTGAGTAAAAATTTAAAAACGCTTTACATACGATCGAGAGATGATACACAAAGTTACTAAATTTTTCTTTTTGCTAATGCCTAGGGCCCTTCAGGATTTTTACTGCCGTCCTTGATAGGACCATTCCCGATAAAATTTCAAAAGTCTGACAAGATCCTGTGATTTGTGGCTGGAAAAGCAAACTTTTATTAAAATTTGTAAAAACATTTATTAATCACGACAAAAATCAATATTGTTCAGGACGTCCGATCCAGCCTTTCCCCAAAAATTCGTCCCGATTATCCCGTTCTCAATCCCATTCTGATCCGAACAGCAGAATCTTTACGACATAGTCACATTGTAATCCCACAGACAAAATCGGCTGAGTTTCCCCAAGTTACGGGACCACCAACTTCAGGATGCTTGGGCCCACCTCTCCGGGCCATTCCCGATCCGTAGGACTCTGTTTCGAACATATCGACTGCGTTCAGACAATGATAGGGCATTGAGGATAGTAATCCGACTTTTTCGCTTTTTGTGTCGTAGCGCTGTCGATCCAAACGGGAGCCATAATTGGCACTGTGTGAACGCCGCATTTCAGACAAATTAGCTTGCAGCGTCTTGAACGGATGACATGTGTTGATCATTTTGTTTCAAACGTCTACACTTATACAACGCTCATGGTATCTCAAGCTGGAAATTTAAATTACATTGTACTATAACATAATTTTCACATAGGTTATCATTTATCATGAATTTGGAATATAGCTTGTACAACATTTATCGATAGATGCAACAATAAAGTCGGGAAATTGCAATGTTTCAACAACGGTCAAAATGAATGTGTCAAAACGCTCAAAGGATTATGGGTAACGCAATGCTGCAACGATATTCATAAGTAACGTAAATAAAATGATTTGACAAAACATTAAATCATTGTCAACACTTGTTTAGTTTGTTTGTTTGTTGGGTTTAACGTCCCACCGACAGTATTTCAGTCATTTGGAGACGATGTCTACTTAATGCAGTTATAGTGCTGCCACACTGCAGTATCACGTCGTAGACATGTGGAAATGATACCACACCCAGTCACATTATCCTGATACCGGGCCAACCAGTTCTGCAACTCCCCTTATATTCTAAGTGTCAAGCAAGGGAGCTATAACAGTACCATTTTTTACGACTTTGGTATCGAACCCACGACCTCCCGCTCCCGAGGGGGAAACGCTCTAAACACTCGGCCACCGGGAACGGTACACCGTTTAGCTAGTAATATCAATATGATATAAGTAAAAAGTTTTTTTTCTCAATTTATATGACTAATTCATATCTGTAAACTTACATTTTTCCGAAAATGCTTCAATTAAGGTGAAAGCGAAAGTAGGATATTTTATGAAATTTTTACAATTTGCTTTAAATTCGTATTTTTTATGTAACTTCCTCATTTCTTGATCAATTTCAAAACTCTAGGTGCCAAAATAATCGTCTTAGAAATTCTCTACATTCACTTGCTTAATGAAAGAACATATTTCTAATGATTCTTAAGATATAAGCCGGAAAACTCTGAATGACGGCAAAAATCGCAGAAATTTATATGTTTAAATTCTTATTTTTGATGTAACTTCCTTATACTTTGATCAATTTAAAAACTTAAGGTACCAAAATAATCGTCTTAAAATTCTCTACATTTCACACGCTTTATCTATAGGAATATTTTTAATATTTTTTGAGATAGAAGCTCTTAAACCTCTCGAAAAATGAAAAAAAATCACCAAATATATATACACGAATTTCGTTTTTCACCATTCCTCCATGAATCTTAGGTCAATCATTAAACTTTAAGCATCAAAAGAACGGCCAAACATTGCTCTACAAATAATATTCATCATCATATTTTCAAAAATCAAAGGATTTCGAGATATAAACTGTTAAACACACTGAGGGTTACCGAATTTTTGTTTTTCCGCCATAACTCAACCCATTCAATCCCGATCATCAAAAACTAAATATCATCTGAAAGGTCTTTCTAAGCACTACAAATTATACGCATAGTGTCTCGATAGAATTTTTTCCGTTTTTGAGATATTTAAGGCCGAAGAAAAACCCGATAATTGATATATGACCTTGACCTTTAGGTTTTGTCGGAACGGAAGTGACATGGCTCCATAGAATCTAATACTGCATCTTCAGACAAAATTTCAAGCAAATCATACAAAAAATAAAGCCTACAGGGATTAAAAAACCGTTAAGTTTTAATACGAAAGTTTTAATAGCATTATGACGTCATGTGACGTCATATGGCGTTCATCTTTTCAGAATGTAAAGAAGACCTATAGACTAATATTCAATCCAAATCTCAGCTTTCTAGCTTTTCTGGAAGCGATTTTATACGCATTTGAAATTTAACGTCATTAGTTCGAATCTTTTGGAAAAAAAGGACACCGAGATGCACAACTAGAGCTAATACACATTATGTGAAATTTTGATAACAATCGATCCAGAAATAATGGCTGTAGACCGCGTACAAATTTTTCACCCGACGTCAAATCTGACGTTATATTACGTCGTATGAATATAAAATTCATCCGAAAGCTCATTGTTTGAAATATATGCCATAAAATTTTCATTGTTCTGAGTCAATGGCAACACCTCGAAATTAACACAAATATAAGAGGAAGAATAAAAGAATAATAAGAAGAAGAAGAAGAAGAAGAAGAAGAAGAAGAAGAATAAAAAAACAGTACAAACCCAATATGACTTTCTGCCTGTAGGCAGAAAGTCCTAATAAACATAACAAACCCTATACGTTTTCCGCAGGTTGCGGAAAGCCGTAACAAAAACAAAACAAAAAACTAGTGAATAAGGAATGTGTCATAATCCAGTTACAAATAAAGCGAATAGTGTTGGTCAATCGGCTAACAACCTGCTTAAAAACGTATTGTTAATTCTCTCCTTGTAACTAAGATACGAATAACAGGAAATAACAAAACATGATGACATCCTGTGTAGAAAGGGAGTTTTGAGAGACAGAATCCTGTTTCCCTGAGTGGTTCCTATGTGAATAAATGGGAGGAGTATTCAACACTTTTTAACGTACTCCATTTTTCAGAAAGCTAGTGGGAACCCAGAACTGCTGTCTTTGATCAATTATGTAACCATCGCCAAAACATATTATAAACATGTCTGCTGACATATTTCAGTAGCCCTGTCCGATACATTCAACTTGATATACTGACCCCAAAATCATTAGAATTCATGTACTGGTCATATTATGTTTAAAAGTTACTCAGAAGTAATCAGACGTTATAAGCCAGACAAGGTAACCTGGGAAAAAATCATATTTCACAAGTAAATAAGTCGCCAGTGATATATGGATTAAAGCTATCACTAACTGACTCAACAACATGAGAATAATTATTTTTTGAGAAACGGGATGAGACGGGACAACGCGAAAGAATCCTATATAAACACCACAACAGTCAAAGCAGAGGTTTTACAAGGTACTTATATAATCAAACCCATCAGCCTGACCGTGCTAGCCTACCGTGCAAGGTGCATGTTGGTTTTGTACCACTCAGCGTCCCATCAGCCTGACACCGCCTGGTTTGGTTCCCGGCACTGATGTAGTATCCTTGAATACACGTGTAGTTCACAAGGTCACCATACACAATACGTTGGAGCCCGGTCGTTAGATAACCACTTGTTATGTTACTTGGAACAGGACATTCTGGAAGAATCGGGTTTATTGTGACAAAGATGTTCGAAACAAATAATCGTTTGCATTAGTTTTATCAATCAAATGTTTATCATAGCTTCATAGAGGTCCAATCAAAGTTGTTATCAATCAAAGTTTAATAAATTTAAAATTAAATACACAAATTTTAATCGCAACGCATTCAATGTTGAGACTATGCGAATTTCAACTAAAAGCTTTACTCAAAAGAGCGCACAAGTAACTGAAGTAAAAAGGTCAAGCCGACTCTTTGGAAATATATTCAATGCCATGTTCAATAGGTATTTTTATTATGCATGTTAAAAACATTACCAACAGGTGTGCAGTGACGATATCCGACCACTCTCCGTAATCTGACATGTGATAACTGGTGAACCATTCAGAGTGAAACCCGGGTCACACGAGATGGCCACAGTGGAATTTACAGTGAATATGGCACTACTGCCACTGCCCGAGGACGGTGTGGGATCCCGACATCCCGGCACTCAGGGATAGAATAGAATAGTCAAAGTGTAACAAAGATGGAATAAATCGTCATTGATGTTAAACGTCATTTTAAAAGACAGCAAATCATGGTCACATAGTTGTGAACCATAGTCACTTGGTTTATGGTCATAGCTTATCGATTTATTGAGTGTGTTAAGTATTCGATGTGTCGCAGAAAATTAAATACTGAATTTAACTGTGAAGGTCAGCATATTGTTTTCTATTTTCCGGCACCATGTAATTATTGTCTGCACTTACATATTTCACATGCTTTGAAATCTAGCTTATATGACGAATATAGTTCTTTTTCTAGCTAAGATAAAAAATGTTTCCATATACATGTATTTGCCATTGAAAGTTGTGGTTGTTTTAAAGCCAACATTGCGCAGTGTAGGTTCAGTGATTTTGGTAAGATACCGCCATAGAGGCACTATCACTTAATACTTCACTGCCTTGCACGTACAGGATTTGAGGCCCTGACATGGGAATGATGTAAAAAAATACAATCATAATTTGAAGCAAATCTAACTCTCACGAAACAAAAGATACCGTTTCTTCACCACTTTCAAATAAATTCTAAACATAAATACATACTTTTACAACTATTTGTTATATTTTCTTTGTTAAATTACGAAAGGTTGTGGTGAAAAGATGCTCATATTTGGGTTCAAATAAATTCTTTGATGGCACAACATATGTAATTAACTGGATGTTTATGTACTTACAGAATTATGTTATACAGTGCACTCTGAGAAAACCGGACGGCAGTCGGACCGTGGTTTTTGTCCGGTTTTCTCAGATGTCCGGTATTCTAAGGAGTCCACATTTTAGCCATATATGATCTACGTATTAAGCTATGATAAATCATAGATATATGTATGTATGTATGTATAGATTATGAAAGTAATAATAAAATTAATTAATAATTATATAATATCTTTGTTTAAAGTACTTTTGCATATTTTGTTTCATAAATATGAATAAAGTTAAAAAATTATACAAACATTGTGCAGTGCACTGCATTAAAACCAAGCAGGTTACCCCATAACGATAAAAGTCCGAATATATCAGCATGTGCCTCTGGGTACAGGCTAATGCACAAAAGAATAAAAATAATGTTTCCTATCATGTTTAAAACCTTAAAATAAACTGAACTTATTTACAAGTTGAAATTATGTAGTTATATATATTTATTCCGTCTGAATTTTACTTACCAAAAATCGTGTAATTCAATATACACTCATTAATAATACAAACCAGTAATCAATATTGATCAGTTTTTAGTTACCAATTATACCTTACCCATTAGTCGATATAATGGTTTCAAGGAGACGAGTTTTTCACACCTTGACAGACCGGTAATGTCTGGGTAATTATCTATGTATTGGGCATAATAGATTCAATCAGCCGTCTGATATTCGGATTTTACAGAATTCTGTATTGTCAGAGGAAAGTAATATAGATTATACAATGAAAAAATCGGGACCAAACACAGCGTCCGGTATTTAGAGCTTTCCGGTTTCCTGAGAGTGCGGTTTTCTCTGAGTGCACTGTATGTAGTATTTCAGAATAAATGAATGCTGACACGGTATCACTGAATTAGACACATTATGAACTGTATATATCATTTACTAGTTTTCATATTAAAATAACAAAGACCAAAAGCTACTGGGGGATATATCGTATATCCTTGGCGCGAATTCTCGGAGGTGCTCGACATTACAAGAGTTCAGTGTTATTAAGCGATAACAAAACAACGATCAATAGAACGATTAATTAATTATATATAGTTGTATAATATTTTACTATTGATTTTTGTCATATTCTTTAATCTTTTTTATCATTAATTTGCGGAATATAAGGGTTAAAACACCAAGATGACACCAAGATAATTTATTATACAACTATATACGTATCTGTAATATTTTAATAATAAATCTTAATTTCGTGTATGATTTACTTGATATATTGTCCGATATCTAATTGTCCGAAGAACAGGTAGGTGTTAACGCAAAAGGATTTTTTTTATCATATTCTAAAAAACAAGCAATTATATGTGTTACTCAAAATAACCAATTTGATGTAAATGAATTATTTTTTTCAAATTATATGAAACTAACGAGAACTCAAGACGCCATTTTGGAAATAATATTTTGTTTAATTGTTGGAAAGTTGGTCTTGTAAAATTGCATTTAATTACCATTTAAATTATCACATTTGAAGCATTCGGGAATATATTTACATGTAATATAAATGTCTCAGGGTAAAAGAAAATGTACAGCCTGACCGGGACTCGAACCCGGTGACTTTCATTTACAGGGAAAATGCTCGACCAACTGAGCTACCCGGCCGAATTCAAACTTTTCTCTTATTGAGAGTAAATGGTACTGTGCCGATTGCTTTGTTCATTTTTCTTACAATTTCTTATGCGATGAGAACTGGACTCATAAGGATTAAAATTCCCAAAGTTATGATCGACTTAAATCTCATCAAATAACTACATATAACAAAAAACGTAAGTTTATTTTAACTCCACTTCATACTGACCTAATTACTAGGCTTGAAAAATGGGCTAAACAGTTTTCTTAAAATTCCCAAAGTCATGATCGACTTAAATCTCATCCTCCGAAGAAATAAGTTGTTATACATGTACTTATATGTCAATAAATGTGTCGTGCAATGTTGCTTGCATTTAAATTGAAGTAAAAGTATACAACCGCTTTCGCAGTTTAAAAATAAATTGGTTTTAAAAGGATTAACATTAATTAAAATAGCTCAGAATTGCTGTTACATGCACTAAAAGTGTTTGATCGATACCCCACCCATTCCACCAATTTCGAGATGGAAATAGAAGCTAAATTAGCCATAATATTTCTTAAATAAAGAGATTTCAAGCTTCATATATTATTAAAAAAATAAACAACTAATGAAATTTATGTATTACTGTTTTAAATTGCATATCCTAAATGGACAAAGATGGCCAGAAAGTTGTCTATCAGTTTCGAATGGCGTCGGAACACATCTCGTGCAGTAGTTACTTACCTTATTCGAAAGTATACAAGCGCATTGGCAATTTCTCAAAATATCGTGGTCCCGCCTAGAGTATAGGTGATTTTCTTCACCGTGATTCTATCGACATCAGTCGGGCTAATAGTTTCACATATAGATGCAAGAACGATTGACTTTTCATTTTATCATTTTATTTTCTGCATTTATTACATTGATTTCGTGTAGTATTGAAACTTTTAAGAGAACTTAAACCACCCCGACTGAATTATAAAACACCAAACCCATTTTCTAAAAGTAAAATGAAAATGACTATAGAAACACTTATCAGATTACAATAAGCCTCATGAAAACAATTCATGTCGCTTGGTTGATTTTACCTGGTAAGCTTCAGCAGCATCCAGATTTAAATTTTCAGATACAAAAGTATCGAAAGTTTTATACAAATTATAAAAAATAACCGACCATCTGGAGGCCTCGTGTTTCTAATGCTCTCTCATTTATCCATGATACTTAAGCAATCTCGGTATAAGACCATGAGTGTATCGTAAGTGCAAAACAAAACTTTATTCTGAGGAGAAGAATTTTGAACCTAGTGTATATAGAATATATAAAAGAATCTAGCCTATTTTGTGGAGAAGGATTTTGAACTATTGTATATAGAATATATAAAGAAACTCGTCATCCTTTCAAGGATTACCATCGTTTTAGTAATTTTAGTATATGGTCATTGTCCTAAATAAAATCAAATTATGGCCATTGTTTTTTTAGAAGAGGAATTCTGATTCTTTCTATAAGGAGTATATAAAGAAACCAGGGGTTTCATTTTTCAAGGATTCGGTTTTGATTTAGCAATTATGGAAGAGGGCCACGAGATTACCAATTATGACAAAATAAATAAATAAAAAATAAAATAAAATAAAAAATAAAAAATAGAATCGTTGATTGCAATGGTAACCCAGATTTTAGGGTTGCAAAGTTGTTTTTACACCCACCATCATTTTATTTTCTAGGAAATGGTTAAAGAAGAGGTTTTTAAAAAAAAAAATTTTGAGATCGACGGACGACGCATGGCGACGGACATAAGATGATCAAAATGAACTTAAAACTAAAATTTTAGCATAGAGTTACAAATACCAATCGGTTGAACGTGGTCTTATTGGACCACTGTCCATCCTCTTGACACGTGATGTTCTTGATCCGTGAGATTGAACCCCGTGTTACACGTGACGGTCCGGTAGGTTGTACGTGCGAGCCAGTCAAACTCCCAGAGTAGGTGTCGGATCGCCCCCAATCTGAATAATGCATAATGTTAAGGAGGGTGATTCATTGAAATTTTAAAAGATGGTATATCAAAAAGGGGTTTTTAAAAAAAGGGCAATTCTTTCCCGATGTTTTCCTTTCACTCTTAGTCAATGGACTATTTTCAAAAAGGGAAATGAAATAGTTTAAGTTCTTATTATCGCTAAATTTTCTGTTAAACTTATACTGTATCCAAAAATAAATAACAGACAACCAAAACTATAATAATACATATTTAAATATGTAAGGGCATTTGAACGTCACTGTTGTGTAATTACTGTTGCTTCCGACTCCCAATTGGGAATAAAGTATATCAAAATTAAATCGTTAAAATGGCACGATATATATTTTAGTATTCAGCGACACACAAAAGGTTAGTTCAAGGGTTGTTGGTCAAGTACCATGAAATTTGTTGTCTCATTTCTTTTTTTTTTTTAAAATTATAGTTCGGTCGGCGGTCAATCTTAACGACCAAATGAAAAATCAACTATTACTTTGGTTTTCGATGCGTGGCTATGATTGTACTCATCAGTTATTTCATTATTCAATGCTTCTAATAAAATTTTTGATTTTCAAATCGAATTGTATTTATTCAATACAATCTCCTGCTTACCAATAAGTTTGCCGAGGCTGTATCGTCCAGGTTCCATTGCCTGACAGTGATGCTTTGACCCCTTTAGTGCGAAACCCGTGTTGCCCGTGTGGTCACGTAGAGTTGTCGTGAAAACAGACCCAAATAAACTCCCGATGTAGGTGTCGGATCCCCACAATCTGAATAATGTATAATTTTTAAGGGGGATGATTCATTGAAATTTTGAAGATGGTATATCTGTGGGTTTAAAAAAGGCAATTTTTTCCCGATTTTTTCATTTTCCATTAGTCAAGGTAGTTTCAATAAAGGAAAATGAAATTTTTTTCAGTTCTATATAATCGCTAAATTTGTAAACTTTATGTATCCATAAATAAATAACAGACACAAAAAAAACTTAAAATACAGAAAATTTATGTAAGGAGCACTTAAACCCGATCATGTTGTGTCTTACATGAAATGCATTCACGACTCCACAATTACGACAAAAAAATGTATATCAGAATTAATCTTAAAATGGCACTGATATATATTTCTAGTTTTCAGCGAACAGCAAAAAAGGTTAGTTCAAGGGCTTGTTGGTCAAGTCCCATGAAATTGTCTGTCTCATCTTTTTTTTTTTCTTAAATAATGTTCGGTCGGCGGTCAATCTTAACGTTTCCAAATGAAATCAACTATTATTTTGGGTTTCGATGCGTGGTTGTTTTGTATCATACAGTTTTTTTCATTTTTCTAATGTTCAATTAATTTTGTTTTCAAATCGAATTGATTTTATTAAATACAATCTCCTGCTTCCAATAAGACTGCAGGGCTGTATCAGTCCAGGTTCCATTAGCCTGCAGTGTGCTCTTGATCACTTAGTGCGAAACCGTTTTGCACGGATGGTCACGGTAGATTGTACGTGAAATTCGAGCGTTAAAGTCCCTGAGGCTGGCTTTGGGTTACTACAGGCTGATGTGTAGAAAATCCAATATTGCAGGATCTGAGGCTGCGGTTTGAATTTCGTTTGGGAAGCTCAGAAGAGTAAATGATAAAATAATTTGTTTTATGAGCAAATGTTTAAAAGTATTGCGATTTGGCACAAAGGGGTTTGTTCTCAAAAAATGTTCGTTTGATAAAAGAAAAAAGTAACCCAATTTAGGATTGTGCCCTAGGGGGCGTTTTTTATCGTTAAACTTACAAATATTTTACACTTGTTGTATTGACCACTGCGTTTTTTTGACAGGTGAACGTGCGTCCGGAAAAATTCTAGCCTGTGGTAATTACGTCCCCGGTTGAATTAAACGTGAAGGTGGAAAACCCCCGATTGATCCCAAAGTTCAGGTGTTGGATCGCCACAGTCTAAAATAGGATTAAAGAAGAAAAACAAAAAACCCTTTTTTGAAATTAATCTTTTACTAACATATAAAGTTCTTGCATTTAAAAAAAATTGTATGTTTTGAACGAATGTTAAAAAAAGGAAGAAAAACATCCACTTACTGTAAAAACTAATGTCGGTTTCTTTATGGGGAGGCTCCTTATTCACCTATATCACCGTGTTACCCGGTTAAAAATCAAATTGACTTGAAATTGTTTGTAAAAAGGGGAATTTATGGCCTTCGGGCACGTTGATTTCTTTGGCATTTTTGTTTCCTACAGCGAAAGGGTGGTTGTTCAGTGGTAAAATACCCCACTGTAAAAAGGAAATGTTTTGGGTTTGATTCCATTGGGCAATAATTTTCATAAATTCCCCGACACAAAGTATGGGCTAACCAGGAAACACCAGAGGGTTTAGTATGAAAAGTATTTTGTGGTAAAATAAATAAGTTTAAACAGCCAAAGGCTTAGTAACAGCCTAATGTGTCATCCAGATGCGGTCGGTTAGAACGCATAAAGAAATTTTATTCTGAAGTAGAAAATTATTTTTATACAGGCATTATAAACAAATGAGGGCATTTACTTGGAATTACCTATGATTTCACATGTTGGAATTGGATCCCACATGCGTGAGTCCCGTTACTCTTACACGTTACAAGGCTGTCTCCGTTTAACGTGTAACCCGGGTCACAGGTTACAACAGCTAAATCACCGAACGTGGTCCCTTCTGGAATTCGGGTAGAACCATTTTTCACGGACAGGTCTCCGCAATCTATAACATTATTTCAATTATAATTTATTTAGCAACAAAATAAATAACGTAATGAAAAAAAAAGGATATTGAAGAAAAAAATACGCAAATAATTCAGAATCATCAAATAAATTCAGCCGCTAAATTCGACAAAATGCCATTTATATTGGGTCACTTGAACATAAAGTACCATGAATAATGCCTAAATATTTAAGTCATTGTTTCAATAATGGAATGTGTACATGACCGTAATTTGATATCTTCGGAGATGTATATGTGACAACGAACGTGCTAATTTACAAAGAGAAACATTAACACACATTCTTGTGCTATGTCAAGTCCGAATGGTGAAACTAAACTTTTGATATTACACTGCATTTCCGGGTAGCCAAAATATAAAGTAAACTCTGAAACTTCTGTGTTATACGAGAACACTATACATTATATATATATATATATATATAATATATATATATATATATATATATATATAGGTAGTAGGTAGTTTGTATTTGCTTGGGACACCTTTTTGTTTGTGTGTATGTGTAATTTTCTCTAAATTCCAAAGCAATGTATTGGTAGACACCCAAATTCGCCATGTAGTTAATAATTTGTACCTAACAGGAAAATAAATATCCATTATCTTAGCTTAGATAAAAAATGTTTCCTTATACATGTATTTGCCATTGAAAGTTGTGGCTGTTTTGAAGCCAACATTATGCAGTGCAAGTTCAGTGATTTTGGTAAGGCACTATCACTTAATACTTCACTGTCTTGCACAGTTCAGGATTGAGGCCCTGACATGGTGATGATTTAAAAAAATGCAATGATAATTTGAAAGCAAATTTAACTCCTAGGATACAAAAAAATACTGTTTCTTCATCACTTTCACATAAATTCTAAACTACTATTACAACCTATTTTTTATATTTTCTTTGTTAAATTACGAAAGGATATAGAGAAAAGATGCGCATATTTGGGTTCAAATAAATTCTTTAATGCACAACATATGTAATTAACTGTAATGTTTATGTGTTTACAGAATTATGTTATACAGTGCGCTCTAAGAAAACAGGACGGCTGCCGGACCGCAGTTTTTTTTTCCGATTTTCTCAGATGTCCGGTATTCGAAAGAGTCAACATTTTAGCAATACATGATCTACGTATTAAGCTATGAAAAGTCATAAATACTCGTATGTATGTATATATAGATTATGAAATAATAATAAAATCATTTATATAATATCTTTGTTTATTGTTCTAGTACTTTTGCATATCTTGTTTCAGAAATATGAATACAGCTAAAAAATAAAAAAAACATCGTGCAGTGCAGTGCGTTAAACCAAGCCGGTTACCTCATAACGATAAAAGTCCGAATATATCAGCATGTGCCTCTGGGTACAGGCTAATGCACAAACGAATAAAAATAATGTTTCCTATAAACTTAAAAACAAAATTAACAATACAAACCAGTAATCAATATTGGTCAGTTTTTAGTTACCAATTATACCTTACCCATTAGTCGATATAATGGTTTCAAGTCGACGAGTTTTTCACACCTTGACCGACCGGTATTGTCAGGGTAATTATTTATGTATGGGCTTAATGGGATTCAATCAGCCGTCCGATATTCGGATTTTTACAGAATCCAGTATTGTCAGAGGAAATTAATAAAGATTATATAAGGAAAAATTTGGCAGCAAACACAGCGTCCGGTATTTAGAGCTTTCCGGTTTCCTGAGAGTGCGGTTTTCTCTTAGTGCACTGTATGTAGTATTTCAGAATAAATGAATGCTGGCACGGTATCACTGAATTAGATATATTATGAATTGTAAATATCATTTACTAGTTTTCATATTAAAATAACAAAGACCAAAAACCAAAAACCAAGAGATAAGCTACTCGGCGAAATATAGTATATCCTTAGCGCGAATTCTCGGAGGTGCTCGACAGAACAAGAGTTCAGTGTTATTAAGCGATAACAAAACAACGACCAATAGAACGATTAATTAATTATGTATAGTTGTATAATATTTTACTGTTGATTTTTGTCATATTCTTTAATCTTTTTTATCATTAATTTGCGCAATATCGGGTAAAACATCAAGATGACACCATGATGATTTATTTTAATAAAATATTATACAACTATATATCTATAATATTTTAATAATTAATCTTAATTTCGTGTATGTTTTACTTGATATATTGTCCGATATCTGATAGAACAAGGTAGTTGTTAATGCAAAAGGATTTTTATCACATTCTAAAATCAAGCAAATTATATTTTTTACTCAAATAACCAATTTGATGAAAATAAATATTATATGAAACTAACGAGAACTCAAGAGGCCAATTTTAAAATAATATTTTTGAATGTTGTTGGAAAGTTGGTCTTTTAAAATTGCATTTAATTACCAATTAAAATTATAACATTTGACGCATTCGGGAATATATTAACATGTAATATAAATGTCTCAGGGTGAAAAAATGAACAGCCTGACCGGGATCGACCCCGGTGACTTTTACTTACAGGGCAAATGCTCGACCAACTGAGCTACTTGGCCGCATTCAAACTTTTCTCTTATTGAGAGTAACTGGTACTGTGCGATTGCTTTGTTCATTTTTCTTACAATTTCTTATGCTGATGAGAACTGGACTCATCAGGATTAAATCCAAAATAAATAGCTACATATAACAAAAAGCGTAAGTTTATTTTAACTTCACGTCATACTGACCTAATTACTAGGCTTGAAAAGATGGGCTTAACAGTTTTCTTAAAATTCCCAAAGTCATGATCGACTTAAATCTCATCCTCCGAAGAAATAAGTTTATATACATGTTGCTTGCATTTAAATAGAAGTAAAAGTATACAACCGCTTTCGCAATTTAAAAATAAATTGGTTTTAAAGGGATTAACATTAATTAAAATCGTTCAGAAAATGCTGTTACATGAACTAAAAGTGTTTGATTGATACCCCACCCATTCCGCCTATTTCATGATGGAAAAAGAAGCTAAATTAGCCAATAATATTTCTTAAATAAAGATATTTCAAGCTTCATACATTAATTAAAAAATAAACTACTTATGAAATTTATGTATTACTGTTTTACATTGCATATCCTCAATGGACAAAGATAGCCAGAAAGTTATCTATCAGTTTCGAATGTCGTCGGAACACATAGTTACATTCCTTATTCGAAAGTATACAAGCGCATTGGCAATTTCTCAAAATATCGCGGTCCCACCGAGAGTATACGTGATTTTCTTCACCGTGATTCTATCGACATCAGTCGGGCTAATCGTTACACATACATATACAAGAACAATTGACTATTCATTTTATCATTTTATTTTCTGCATTTATTACATTGATGTCGGGTAGTATTGAAACTTTTAAGAGAACTTTTACCATCCAGACTGAAGTGTAAAACACAAAATCCCATTTTCTAAAAGTAAAATGAAAATGACCCTAGAACACTTATCAGGTTACAATAAACCTATGAAAACAATTCATGTCGCTTGGTTGATTTTACCTGGTTAGCTTCAGCAGCATTCAGATTCAAATTTTCAGATACAAAAATATCGAAAGTTTATATATATTATAAAAAAAACCCGACCATCTAGAGGCCTCGTGTTTCTAATGCTTTCTTTTATTTATCTATGATATTTAAGCAATCTCTGTATAAGACCATGAGTGTATCATAAGTGCAAAACAAAACTTTATTCTGAGGAGAAGAATTTTGAACCTAGTGTATATAGAATATATAAAGAATCTAGCCTATTTTGTGGAGAAGGATTTTGAACCTATTGTACATAGAATCTATAAAGAAATTAGCCATCTTCCTTTCAAGGATTACCATCGTTTTAGCATTTTTAGTATAGGGTCATTGTCCTAAATGAAATCAAATTCTGGCCATTGGTTTCTTAGAAGAGGAATTCTGTATTTTTTTTTAGGAGTATAATATAGAAACCAGGCTTTCAGTTTTCAAGGGTTCGGTTTTTATTTAGCAATTAGGAAGAGGGCACGA
>CM037786.1:42997276-43047276 GCA_021229015.1 Solen grandis | reverse complement strand
TCAAAACGATGTATTGCAAACCAAAGATACCCGTGTCCGCTCAACCTACGGACACTAGAGACGCAGATGTTTTGTTCCAATGTACTGTTAATTGAACATCGTAAGGAACGGAGCCTGACATTACTTGATTATGAAGGTCGTAACTTTGGACAAATGTATGCTACCATTATCTTCTATGTTCGGTTCGATCAATCTGATAACACAAGGTATAACGTATCCTCGCCAAAAGGCAACCTTAAAGAAGCAATAAGGTAAAGATCAAGATCAATTAACTTTTTTTTTTGGGGGGGGGGACGATTTTGAATCGAGCGATTTGATTGGACGACGTGAAATTGACATGAATGGCATCAACACAAATTTTGAAAAAGTTAATAAATGGTCGGTGATTTCTATACACCCTTTTATACAGTCCTATAAGCCCGATGTGTCGGACAGAAAATATGTCGGACGTCTGTAATTTTGCGTCCGCTCTGTATCTTAAGAACCACTGGAATGAAATTGAAATTATAAGTTTTCAGCATAGAGAGAGGATGTGCAGAGCGTAGGTTGAGGATGTCTTGGTTCAAGATCAAGGTCAGATGTCAAACTGTTATAATGTTAGAATAATATTATTTTGTGTCCGCTCTGTATCTTAAGAACAACTGGAAGGGAATTGAATTTATTTGACAGAATTGTTAAGTATACAGACGGAGTTTTACCGCTCTGCATTGGTACAGTCGGAATATTCCAGGCCCCAAGCGGCTTTGCCGGCATTCCTTTTCTAATTTGAACCTAAAGAGGAAGAAAATACATGTAATAATAAGAAAAAAATCCTAACTGGACTTCCTGCCAAACCTGGACTTCCTGCCAAACCTCTTTTTTATAAACATTATAAAATCAGTAGTTTTTTTTCTGCACGTTTAGTATTAAGAATGAAATTTAATAGTTTTCCTCTGGAGATTTAAGCACAGGTAATAACATTGGTGTTATTTCCACTTTATATGTAATTTAAGCTAATTAAAAAGACGTTAAGCTAATTTATATCTCTTTTTATCTTTATTTCATAATTTCAATAAATAATAAACGTCCGTATATTTTCCCGTGTCTTTAATTGTTCTCATTATGAAAAAAAAAATAGGTAAATATTAATATTTTTTGTAATGAAATTGAAGTTTTATGGCACGGCAAGCAATTTGTTGGAAAAATTAATACTAAAAAATGTTATACTGTAAAATCCTTAATTTTCGTTGACATATAAATTCATTGATTGTGAAGCTAAGGGAATTTCGTGGTTACATTTATTTGTGGATATATGTTCTATGAACACGTGAGGTCTATATAAGAGACACGTTTTCATGGGGATTAATATTCGTGGATAAATCTCACCGAAATAGGCGAAAATTAGTGTCACCGAAATAGTCGAAAATTAGTGTCCCACGAAAATTGATGATTTCACAGTACAAGTTTTATGTAACCATTATTTCCTCTTATTAAATGTTATTACTCAGTTATTAGTGTATAAATAGGGCTATAAAGATTATATACTGGTGATATAAAGCATCTAATCAAACGTTTTTAAAAGAATCCGCATTTCGAGAATAGCCTCAGTATGTAGTTAAAGCTATAACAGTTAACATTGTTGTTGCTTGCGTGTGTATGATCATTTGGTAGCATTACAATGACTGCGTTTGGTGGCTACTTCTGGTTATGTTTTATTTTCGTTTCCATGCGTATGGTGGAAACCAAGGTAACTCTGGAAATTCTAGATGATTTGCAGAGATACTGTCCGTCTATGGAAAACAGAACTGTCCCAGATGATGAGCTGCCTGAGTTGTATGAATACCGTCCGTGCTGCTACCCTTGTTCGATGAAACCAACGTGCGGATCAAGTCTGTGCTGTCCAGGTGTCACACCAACGGCAAATTATACGACAAAATGTTTATATCCAGTTTACACCCCGAGGAGACGCGATCTATTTGTTTTTACGACCAAATTGGAAAAAATAAACATGGTCGTTGGATGTCGAAAGGACTACGAAGGTACTGAGTTGGAAGAAAAATGTCTCCAAATTTCCCCTGATGACGTTCTTGATTTAGACTATGTTCGACCTGTCTTCTATCCAAATACCGAGGCCGTGTATTTCAATAGGTTTTGTGCGCAGTGTAATGGAGAAGACGAAAGGGAAAGTGACCAAGATTTTTTCCAGACTTCTGTAAGTTGTGTCGATTTAGGAATAGAGACGGACACTGAACGATTTCAAAGATTTATAGCGGATGAGTTAAGAGGGATTGTACAGGAAGGTGTCTGTGCATTCATCTTTATTCCAAAAAACGCCAAATTGATAGCGAAAACATTATGCAAACCATATTTTGAAGATAGAAAATGTACGGATGACGTACACGACCAGTACCTTAAAGAGGCCTGCGAGTCCTACACCAGATATTTTTATGACGGGATGTATTTTCATAAAAACCCTCACTGCTTTTTATGTTTAACAGGACAAAATCGGGAGGCCACACTTGATGAGTTCTGCTTATTCTACAATCCCTCATTTAACCCTGGTCTATTTCCTATTTCCTTTTCCGCAATTTTGCGCAAAGAAGGTTCCATATCACAGGGGAATAACAATGACCGGACTCCGAAGAACAAGGCGTGTCAACCGCTATCGTTTTATGATCGCTACAGGGTACGTATATACATATGGAAAAAAAATATTGCGCATTGTTCAGAGGAAAAAAACAACAAATATATAGACGACAGGTAGTAGTAGTAAAAAATATATTCTGTTATAGTACGGCACCGATATTACTTTTTGTCAGTCTTTCCTATTACTATAATCAGTATCGGTTGAGTATGCGTGGAAAGATAACATAAACATTTAAGATCAATCACAGAGAGGCATCTTGATCAACGAGGTTTATTTACGCCTTTAACCTTCATGTAATTATCAATTATAAAAAGTCATCTCTTGACAATGCTGGTTTGGTGATGCACCAATCATGTGACAATCAAAACAGCCGATATGAATGTTAAATTCTTGAAGTGCAAAATTCTCGCCGTCCTATCTACTTTACAGGTTTTAAGTAAAACTGTTGCATTACTGATACAAAATAATATATACATATATTTTTTAAAAAAAGTCATGTGATTTCAAAAATGTATAAATGAATTAATGATATGAACGGGAAGATATATATGTTCTATAGATTCCATGACCACTTCTTCAAGTGTATCGAGTATTTCGCATATACTTAATGGTCCCTCAGCACCCACGCTCATCCGCAGGCGCAAATTATTACAATAAGGTAACATAACATAGCATGTTATTACAATTAGATGAACATGTTTACAAAATGAAGTTCAGTCAATGGTCCATTTAAACTTCTTTCTGTTCGGTTTTTCAGTCTTCGCCAAACACTGTGTCGGATTATTTAAACAAAATTAAAAAAACAGGAATTTTAGTTTCAAGTTACTGTTTTAAGTTACAGCAACAATTGTTTTGTGCGGTAACAATAAATACCAATGAATATATCAGTTTTGTGGGATCATACTATATTAATGTATCTGCAAGAGCTTGAGAATTTCATCAAAACGGAAATTAGACGATTTTATTGTATTTTAGAAGATTCAAGACGTTTTCACGGTAATTTTGTTTAAAAATGGGAGAAAAAATTTGATCAAAATTAACCTAACTAGTATGGCCCTTGATGTGAATGTAGCACTTATGGTGCTATTTGAGTTTTTTGCTATTTGACTATTTGAGTTTACCGTCCCTTCGACAGTATTTCAGTCATATAGCGACACCTAGCTAATTACAGGTGGAGGAAGACCCCGAATGCACGGAGGCATCCGGGTTGAACCACCGACCTTCCGCAAGCCAGCTGGAAGGCTTCCTCACATGAAAATCCGAATGACCCTGTCGGGATTCGAACCCACGCGGTGAGGGAGTGAGTGTGAGTGAGTGAGTGTGTCAGCGACTTTACCCTCTCGGCCACGGAGGCCCCACTTGTGATACTAAACTAAACAAGTATGTGATTTGATGACTGAAGGTTTAATAGTTTAGAAGTTATGGGACGTTTTTCACGACGACGACGCGAACGACATCTCAAATTACGACGACACTAGACTGTTGACAATACCGCGAACATATTTCTTTGAATAATAGACGAGCTAAAAATTGAGGCAAGTTTTAATTTATATTTCACAATTATTTCAGCGCACCTGCCGAAACTATACATGCCCTCTTGCAAAGTCGGCCTCCGAGTATGGTTGCCTTTACGGGTATGCCTTTTACTCAGATATTGCGTTTGAGTTAAACGTAATTTTGACGATACGAGGTAACACAGATGACGTCGAAAAAGCTGTTCGTATCATCATCTATGATGCTCTTGAGGACGCCATCGATAATGTTATAAAACCACAGGAAGAAAGCGTAAATACAATCACCACCAATCTATTTACCAGCACTGAAGTTAACAAAAGTCCACTTATTGTAGTTTCTATACAGTGGATATCAGCGGGGACAGAATTAATACACGGTCGAGTTGTAGACTTTCTGCGCAAACATGGAAGAGGTGGATACTTTCGGTCCGTTTTAATAAATGAAAAACAAGTATGGATTAAGTCGAACCTTCTCGGAAAAATTACTGTAGTTGGCTCTACATTTGAATTAGATGGACGTACATTTAAATTCTACCCAAGTACTCGGTATGAACGGAAATTGAATCCTTATGAAATTATGGCGACTAGAATTCTTGCTTCAAGAATCCTTATTTGCGATCAAGTACTGCTGGAGGATTCAGAGTATGATTTGCTGGCCAGTAATGAGATCTTGCTGCATATGAACAACATAACGCTGTCTGCTATGGAATACACAAGCACCGAAGAAGGTGTGAAGGTTTGCATAGAGGATTTTGTATATATAAATCACAGTAGCTTAGGTATTTCAAGAATACGTCATGACCAATGCAGGTTAACCGTTTTTTGTTTAATCTTTTGGATTTTCATTCATTTCACCTAACGATAGTATAATGTTTAGTATATTGTTTACTTCGATGTTTCTTTTTCAAGCTTATACATGTACCTTCATTTATATTTATTGCAGAGTTTCCAAAAAATTCGTGGACCAAACATTTTGTTGAGAAAAAAGCGTCTCAGTAACCGCGTTTTCCTCAATGTATCTTATATTTGCCGTGAATTTAACCACATTTTCGGAATTTAACCACAGTTTCGGCATAGGTGCATATAATTATACCATGGTAGCGAAGCCCGAGTGATAAAATTATTTGCACCTGGACGAGGAACCTGTGGTAAAATACAAAACAAAACACAGATATTTGACAGATATTGATTATTTCGATTCTTACTCGATATTCGTTATTTTTATGCATACTATTTTCTTCACCCGCGGAACATAAAAGACAAATTAGTTGTATATTCGGTTCTTCCCAAATAAACAAATAACGACAATAAAGAAATACGCATCACTGCCGCCTAGAACTTGCAAAACATCAAGTGTTATCTCGGTTATTTTACTGTATTGTAAATACTGCGTCATTTTGTCATCAGTGTGAGCGCGCGCGCTGCGACCTGTTTTATTGTGAATTTACGCTTTTTCCTCTTTCTTTTTCTTTACCCGTTGTGGCCATACCGCGTGGTATTTATAAGCTGTCGCGAAAAGCATAGTTAACATGATTCAGTGGGAAAAGCTGTTGTATTTATCAATTTTAATGGCATATAGCGCATGCAAAACGGAAAATTGTGCCCTACACAGGTTCTAGTGATTCTTTTGTCAGGTATACAGTCTTTCTTTACAGTCTTTACGGTATTATTTAGTGGAGCCCCATTTATACTTTGCGAACGAATCTTTCTGAAATTACAAGTGGTTTTAATTTTCACCAGGTAACAATCTTTAAATCATAATTAACATTGAAAAGGAGGTTTATAATTTTACCAAAATAACTGTCCAATGCGTATTTGTGTAAGACGTATGTATGTGCTTAATGTCAACCTGTGTTTTAATAAATGGAACTTAAACTAGCGTCTTATTTCATTGACTGAAATTGTAACCCGACGTTGCGAAAGTGTTTTATGCAATTATCGGCTACCTTTGCCACATCCTGTAATGTATTCGGGACAATAAAAAAACCATTAAGCTAACCATGAACATTCAATAAAAAAGAAGGAATACACAACACAGCTAAAAAGGAAGGGAATATCCCATTTCACTTGACAACATACTTAG
The DNA here is from genome assembly GCA_021229015.1 of Solen grandis. Classification (NCBI taxonomy): domain Eukaryota; kingdom Metazoa; phylum Mollusca; class Bivalvia; order Adapedonta; family Solenidae; genus Solen; species Solen grandis. The sequence continues at coordinate 43,041,053 of CM037786.1, read as the reverse complement.
GCTCATCACTATAAACAAACGTCAACGGCAATGCACATAAAATAAAACAAATTGCATGATACAACAGTAAAAAGAAATGACTTTGTATTATGAAAGTGTTTCATTTTGCCAAAATAATAGAAAATAAGATATATTTATGCGACTTTAAAATGTCTTCCCAGTGATATTACTTTCATAATGTCATTTATATATTGGATATATTAAAATGAAACACTTTTTACTTAACACTATTATAACATAAGGGTTTCGTTACTGCAATAATTAATCAATTAGAATAAAACAGAACATTGATTTATAAACACCTCAACAGCCGAGAGACGTCATATGGTATCCAAACAATAATATAACAAGAGGGCCATGATGGCCCTGGATCGCTCACCTGGTATCATTAGGCTATGTAAAATCAAGTGACCCCTGGGGCAGAGCCAATTTTGACCCCAGGATCATGAATTGAACAAAGTTGGTAAGAATCGACTAGACAATTCTACACACTACCCCACTCTACTTGGTAGAGGTCTATTAGCCCATGTTACATACCATATATATAAACTCCAGACCTTGAAGATTTTTCTAGTTTTTTTCCAATATAAGTCTATGTAAAATCAAGTGATCACTGGAGCGGGGCCAATTTTGACCCCAGCGTCATGATTTGAACAAACATGGTAAGAATCGACTAGAAATGCTACACACCAAATATCTAAACTCTATGCTTTGTGGTGTCTGAGAAGAAGATTTTTCTTTCTATATTAGCCTATGTTAAATCAAGTGACCCCTGGGGCGGGGCCAATTTTGACCCCAGGGTCATAATTTGAACAATCTTGGTAGAGAGTCATAAGATCATGCTACATATTAACAAGAGCTCCGCTGACAGCGGGGCAATATACGCCCGAAGGTATGTATTGTCAGGGAATATCCTAAGACAAAAAGGATAAGCACAAACATGTATATATAAAGTATTATTTCAACAAGAAGGATTGGCAATGTTAATCTTCAAGGGCTTTATTATAACAGTGGCTACAAATAGGTTTTTCATGTTTCTTATTATGTGAATAGTGCTTTAATCAAGAGTTACCAGTTAAGATATTTGACCTTGAATTGTGACCTTGACCTTGAACCTAGCCATCTGAAACCTATGTTCTGCACATCCTCTTACTGTGGGTGATACTTCTGCCAAATAGTTTCCATTTACATCCAGCGGGTCAAAAGATACAGAGCGGACACAAATATACTTACTTTGCTCCAGTTAAGATATTTGACCTTGAATTGTGACCTTGACCTTGAACCTAGCCATCTGAAACCTATGTTCTGCACATCCTCTTACTGTGGGTGATACTTCTGCCAAATAGTTTCCATTTACATCCAGCAGGTCAAAAGATACAGAGCGGACACAAAAATACTAATTTTGCACCAATTAAGATATTTGACCTTGAATTGTGACCTTGACCTTGAACCTAGCCATCTGAAACCTATGTTCTGCACATCCTCTCACTCTGGGTGATACTTCTGCCAAATAGTTTTCATTTATATTAAGTGGTTCAAAAGATACAGAGCGGACACGAAATTGCTAACGGACGGACGGACAGACGGACGGACGGACAGACGGACGGACGACCAGCGGCATAACATAATACAGCCCTTCGGGCGTATAAAAATCAAAAGGTTAGGCCTTGTGGTTTCAGAGAAGAAGATTTTTCAAGTTTTTTCTATATTAGCCTATGTAAAATCAGGTGACCCCTTGGTGGGGCCAAATTTGATCCCAGGGCATGATTTGAACAAACTTGGTTGTGATCTACTAGACAATGCTGCACACCAAATATCTAAACCCCAGGCCTTGTGGTTTCTGAGAAGAAGATTTTTCAAGTTTTTCCTATATTAGCCTATGTTAAATCAAGTGACCCCTGGGGCGGGGCATTTTGACCCCAGGGTCATATTTGAACAACTTGGTAGAGATCATAAACATGTACAACCAAATATCTAATCAGCCTTGTGGTTTCTGAGAAGAAGATTTTTCAAGTTTTTTTCCTATATCAGCCTATGTTAAATAAAGTGACCCCTGGGGCGGGGCCAATTTTGACCCCAGGGTCATAATGTTGACAATCTTGGTAGAGAGTCATAAGACCATGCTACATACCAAATATCTAAACTCGAGGCCTTGTGGTTTCTGAGAAGAAGATTTTTCAAGTTTTATTCTATATTAGCTTATGTAAAATCAAGTGACCCCTGGGGCGGGGCCAATTTTGACCCCAGGGTCATGATTTGAACAAACTTGGTTGTGATCCACTAGACAATGCTGCACACCAAATATCTTAACTCCATGCCTTGTGGTTTCTGAGAAGAAGATTTTTCAAGTTTTTTTCTATATTAGCCTATGTTAAATCAAGTGACCCCTGGGGCAGGGCCAATTTTGACCCCAGGGTCAAAATTTGAACAATCTTGGTAGAGAGTCATAAGATCATGCTACATACCAAAAATCAAAAGGTTAGGCCTTGTGGTTTCGGAGAAGAAAATTTTTTCAAGTTTTTCCTATATTAGCCTATGTGAAATCAAGTGACCCCTGGGGCGGGGCCAATTTTGACCCCAGGGACATAATTTATACTATCTTAATAGAGAGTCATAAGATCATGCTACATACCAAAAATCAAAAGGCTACGCCTTGTGGTTTCAGAGAAGAAGATTTTTTAAATTTTCATTTTTAAAATCTATTTTTAGCTCCTGTGACCTCATTATGCAATGGACCAGAACCATTTATACAACTTCAGTAGAGCTTCATCCAAGGAACATTCCTGCAAAATATTTTTCAAATTGGCCAAGCCGTTTAGGAGGAGATGTTGTTTGAAGCAATTGTTGACGCCGGACGCACGCACGCACGGACGCACGGACGCCGGACAAAAAGGCGATCAGAAAAGCTCACCTTGAGCACGTTGTGCTCAGGTGAGCTAAAAAAACAATAATATTTATCATGTATAACAATATTGTAAACGTATTTCCGGTACAAAATCGATTCCCGCACAGCAGGACAGGAGAATGTTAACATGTTATATATGGCACGAGTTTTAAAATCAAAGTTCGTTATGTCCACCGATTTCTTTAATAGTTTCCTTTTAAAAATGGAGGCTTGCCCGGTTTATAATTAACCGGTCTATCCATAGCATTTGGTGCTTAAACATCGCATGTAGATGTTTAAGTCTTGGCCCCAGTATAATAATAAAGTGCCGTCGAATGGACATACCTTCAAAGTTTGAATTCAGCTTTCAAGCTGCATTTTCCTCAATTACAAACAAAACTGTGAAGACTATATGATAATTGTTTAATAATAGTAAATGGTTTCTTGTATTTTGTAAGAGTCAATTGCTGATCACAGGGGCTCGAAGTTATATAGGACAATTCTATATTTATAAAGTTCTATATCTGCTTTTGGACTAGCAGATTTTTCAAATTTGTACTATACTCAGCGAATTAGAAACGTCCCTGTTTTAAAGCCGGTGAAGCGTTGTCTTTGTAGGTGCTACAGCCGTGGAAATAAAAGCGTAAACGTTCGCATGTTAACTCGGTGCGACACTTGACTGAAACGCCCTACAATAGCACCGTGACACATGTGTGAAGAGCTAAAAATCGATTGTACAAAAATAGTAACTTCGCTCACGGGAGTATCCCAACGTGAACTTGGCGACTTTTCCTTTAGCCGGCGCAGAGTTTTCCATAATTTGGATTTAGGGTCGAAAATGAAATGCGTTAAATAAGCAAGGAAAAAGTTACTAAAAAAATGACCACTCGAAGAGATAATTGTATTTATACCCCTAATATCAATAAACACTTTTACAAAGAAATTAAAAACAGAAAAGTGAACTAGGATTGTTTTCACCTTGTTGATAGCATTTTTTAGCTCACATGAGCACAACGTGCTCAAGGTGAGCTTTTCTGATCGCCTTTTGTCCGGCGTCCGTCGTCCGTCGTCCGTGCGTCCGTGCGTCCGTCCGTGCGTCCGGCGTCAACAATTGCTTCAAACAACATCTCCTCCTAAACGGCTTGGCCAATTTGAAAAATATTTTGCAGGAATGTTCCTTGGATGAAGCTCTACTAAAGTTGTATAAATGGTTCTGGTCCATCGCATAATTAGGTCACAGGAGCTAAAAATAGATTTTAAAAATGAAAATTTAAAAAATCTTCTTCTCTGAAACCACAAGGCCTAGCCTTTTGATTTTTGGTATGTAGCATGATCTTATGACTGTCTACCAGGATTGTACAAATTATGACCCTGGGGTCAAAATTGGCCCCGCCCCAGGGGTCACTTGATTTCACATAGGCTAATATAGGAAAAACTTGAAAAAATCTTCTTCTCCGAAACCACAAGGCCTAGCCTTTAGATTTTTGGTATGTAGCATCATCTTATGGGCCACTACCAAGATTGTACAAATCATAGCCCTATGGTGATAAATGACCCCGCACCAGGGGTCACTTGTTTTACATAGAGTTATATAGGAAAATCTTAAAAAATCTTCTTCCATGAATGCATAAGGCCTAGAGCTTAGATATTTGGTATGAAGCATCATCTTATGGGCCACTACCAAAATTGTACAAATCATAGCTATGGTGATAAATGACCCCCACCAGGGGTCACTTGTTTTACACAGAGTTAATAGGAAAATCTTAAAAAATCTTCTTCCATGAATGCATAAGGCCTAGAGCTTAGATACTTGGTATGAAGCATCATCTTATGGGCCACTACCAAGATTGTACAAATCATAGCCCTATGGTGATAAATGACCCCACACCAGGGGTCACTTGTTTTACATAGAGTTAAATAGGAAAATCTTAAAAAATCTTCTTCTATGAATCAATAAGGCCTAGAGCTAAGATTTTTGGTATGTAGTAGCATCTAATGGTTCATTACAAAGATTTTCAAAGTCTTGGCCCTACGGTGATAAATGACCCTGCGCCCAAGTCTTCTCTGAAACCAAATGGCCCATTGCTTAGATATTTGGTGTGTAGTATTGTCAGGGGTAAAATGTTTTAGATTGAGTTATATCAGAATCCTTGTCTGTTTAAAAACCTTGACATCAGTTGAAGCAATGGTACTCAGGTGAGCGATTCAGGGCCATCATGGCCCTCTTGTTTCTTATAATCTCTGCAAAATGTTTCAAAGTTCTGCTTCAATGGAGATTTTTAAATAGTTTATGAAAACTTATAAAACTTTGTGTAACAAATAATATAATGAAATGTTTCAATAAATATTTTTTTTCAACTATTCACTGAAGTGCATTAGTTCCTAGTCTTCAAAAAAATGTGATTATTTTCTTTTCGTTAAGAAATAACTTAACGCTGTTCCACATCTCCAGTCGAATAAAAATATAAGTTACTCAATAAAACGACAAGTCATATACGCAAATTATCTTAGTTCGGAGGTTAAATTCATTTAAAACAATATTGCTTTTATTTTTTGACTAGAAAGTGTATGCCATTTGGTCATTTTTTTATTGGTTACACGAAATATAAGGTAAATTTTGCCCGTGGCATTCAGTCGTTTTATCCTGATACCGATATACCAACAAGTCATGAAACTTCCCTTATATGCTGAATTCCAAGCAAGGCTGTGGTGATAGTATCATTTTACAAAATTCCGTATATCGAATATATCGAACCTAAAACTAAAACGCCCCCTTTCCGAGGCTGACACAATTACTTAATTTTAGTGTTTGAAATTATATTTTGTCTCCATTTAATCGGCATAAACATTATTCCGTTAAATCAACTGATCAATTTAAAAGCAGCCTCAAACACCTTCAGTGCGCATGTGCGTCGAATTGTGTCGAGAGGCGGAGCTTTGTGTGTTTACCAATATCACGCATGTGTACAGGGATTTTTGATGTAGACGCATGAACATCGCTAAAAAAATAAAACAGAACAATAGTGAACAAAGATTTACTCATCAGCAATCTGATTTATCCAATAGAACAAAAGAACTCTACCCTTCCGCTTAGTTTAGTTTAAACATGTTTTATTGCCGTAAATAATCATCTATTTAAAGGCACTTGTGTAACTTCAATGTCTACACATGCTAACATAGAATAGGCAATATATAACAAATTACAAAAAAACAACAACAAAAAAACAAACTAACAAACAAGGGTTACTAAAACAAAAAAAAAATTAAAAAAAATATCATAATATCCAAAACACAACATAACATATATAGGTGCAGATATATAGACCTATATAAACAGTATCTTTTATGCAAATTTCAATCACCACTTTTTTGCCGAAGAGATCAATGTCGGGGTCCGGTTCAATGCTATTTTTTTCAGCCTTCCCGAGCGTAGATCTACACAGCTATACACAGCTAGAGCGATGCATTGACCTTTAACATAACATGTTACATGCCATGTGATGTAATTCACGCCGGGAATCAAAGGGGTTTTGGTACGAAATGGGGAGTGGGGAAGGGGCATCAAATCACTATATATAATACAAGGGATACAACTCCCGATACCTTCATCGTTGCTGAATACTTGAGTTCGTATGGGTGAAACTGTTGATTTTTGGTTGCATAAATGTATACGCTTGCGATAGGTGCAAAATATTCAAAGATACCTTCATAAATGGCTGAGCTATTGGCATTTTCCCGATGAAGGTATAGGTTTAGATCAATCGGGAGTAGTACCCCTTGCATTATATATAGTGATTTTATTCCCCACCCCCTTTCGTGCCAAACCCCTTGTGTCCTGGTGTAACATTGATGCAGGACAATGCCCGCTCTCATGTAGCCAGGGTCCCCACTCAAGTCTTGCAGCAAAACAATGTCAACGTCATGCAATGGCTCGCGGTTTCCCCGGATCTCAATCGCATTGAGCACATATAGGATCAGCTGGGCCGCAAAGCACAAGAACCATCAGATTGACAATGTTCGCCATCTTACACGGGCCTTACAACAGGAATGGAGGAATTTGCTCAATGCACTGGTATTGTAGAACGTTACGTCGATGCGGTGTAGAATCATTGCATGCATTCATGCAAATGGCCGTACTAACGAGATTTACTTGATGTGCCACATTTCTTTTTTAAATTCAATTTCTAAACATTCAATAACACCTTTCTGAGTTTTTGATTTTGACCCCTACCTCTCTTGACCGGTTATCTCTCGAAAAGTTAACAAGATAGCCAGATGCAATTAATTGGTTTTGATATACAGAAATGAATTAACTTGTTTTTCAATTTTGATTCATAAAAGTAACCCTTTTAGTTTTCGATAAATCTCCTGAAATATGGAGGGACGTTTTTAGTTTTGCTGAGTATATATACAATATAACGAATACCCTGGTCCCCGCAGGTCGGGTAGAAAATTGCCGGTACCCGGGTACAAATTTATTACCCGTTCCCGACGTCGGGATATCATGTACTTTTTTATTTTTAACAAATAAACTATTCGTAATGATATCATTTAACAGAACTTTCCACTCTGTCAAGGAATTATATTTACATGTTTCAAGATGGACATATTTTGATTATCCAGGAAAAAAGAATTGTCTTGTTGCAACCCTATTTTTCTGATATTAAATATAGTGGTATTGCACGTATTAACATAAAACTTCAGCATTAATGGAAAAACAGTTTTGTCGTTTTATTATCTCAGATTGAGGTGTTATTAGCTCATCTGAGCACTTGTGCTCAGGGTGAGCTTTTGTGATCTCCTTTTGTCCGTCGTGCGTCGTAAACAATTGCTTGTGAACACTAGAGGCCACAGTTTTGGCCCAATTTTCATGAAACTTGGTCAGGATGTTAGTCTACATGATATCTCGGATGAGTTCGAAATTTGGTTACGTGGGATCAAAAACTAGGTCAACAGGTCAAATCTTTGAAAACCATTGTGAACACTCTAAAGGCCACAGTTTTAGCCCAATCTAAGGGTCCTTTTAATTTTTGCTTTTATCATTGTAAGCATAAGCTCATAATGAAGTCTGTGAGACCAATTAATTTAGCTGAACAGAGATAGAACCCTAAAAAGGCTTCCAATATGAAAGTAGGTCAAATAGCAGTATCAATACATGTATGAATCTTTTTTTTCTTTCTCCGCATAACTCTTGCAAAAATCACTGTACCAGAAAATCTCTGCTTTATGCACTTTTACCTGTTTAGAAACTTGAGTTGTGTTTTCAAGAGACCATGTTTAGAAAGGCATAATTATCGCAAATATTGATAAACATCAGAATCCCTGCTTTGTGTCTATTTACCCAGTATAGTAATGAAATTGCCCAAGTGTTGATAAGAATAGGTCAGAAACATACAAGGAATAGCATTTACAAGGCTGCAATATCAATCAGCTACAGAGACTAAGTTCAAGGGACAAAATCTTGTAAAATCAATGAACCGAAATCACCATTCATGCACATATTAATTTTGAAAAGATTATTCAGAAATGTAGGAGGAGTTGTGTTCACAAGGCTGCAATATCAATCAGCTACAGAGACTAAGTTTCAAGGGACACAAATCTTGTAAAAATCAATGAACCAGAAAAACGCCACTTTATGCACATCTACCCATTATAGTTATGACATTGACCAAGTTTTGAAAGGATTCATTCAGAAATGTAGGAGGAGTTGCGTTCACAAAGCTGCAATATCAATCAGCTACAGAGACTTAAGTTTCAAGGGACATAAATCTTGTAAAAATCAATGAACCGGAAAATCGCCACTTCATGCACATCTACCCATCATAGTAATGACATTGACCAAGTTTTGAAAAGATTCATTCAGAAACAAAGGAGGAGTTGCGTTTACAAGATATGGACGTACGGACGGACATACGGAGAAGATGACGCCAATATACGACCGCCTCAGGCGGCGTATAAAAACCTTGTGAACACTTTAGAGACCACAGTTTTAGACTAAACTTAATGTAACTTGGTCATAATGATTGTTTACATCAAATCTTGGATAAATTCAAAATTGGGCAACATAGGGTCAAAAAGTAGGTCACCAGGGCAAATTTTCGAAAAATCTTGTGAACATCTATTTCTGTTCATTAAACTTGATATGAATGATGACTGCATGGATTTCCAGTTAAGTGCAAATTCAGGTAGGATCAAAATGTAGATCACTTAGTCAAATGTTAGAAAAACACTTTAGATGCCAATTTTTTTGTCATTATGCCTAACACAGCCATCTTACTCAGGTGAGCGACACAGGGCCATCTTGGCCCTCTTTTTTTTTTAATTAAAATTTATTTTACGTCGATTGTGCAACAATTTATTACAACTCAACTTATACTTATTTCTCTCGACTGTTCCCAGTTTAAACTGAGAATTTCATGAAATATATTTGAACCCTGAGTTTGAACCAAACTCTGAGTTTGAACCAAAAACCTTCGGATCTACAGTTAGGTATATTACCACATGACCTTGGCGCCCTTACTGATTATGTATACATTCATGTAACATGGTGCCAATTTTAATAAACTTTGAATGTCCAGTAGGTTACTATCTCATGTTGCTGCCATTCCTAAACCATTTACTGCCACACGAGGTTCATTATAACAGAGCACATGCCAGAACCCAAGTTGTAATTGAACAGACGTTTGGAATCCTTAAAAGACGCTTTAGGTTCTTGCGAGAAAAAATTCGTTTAACCCCCATGAAGGCATGCGGAGTGACTGTGGCATGTGCAGTGCTGCACAACAGAATTTGATGAGGGTGACATTATTTCCATATCAGCCTGGCATATCTCACATGTTGAATGACCAGGATTGGCAGTGTGTGATGGGCATTGCCAGGACTTGTTTGGCTGTTTTTTTTCTTCTAAGGTTTATGCTTTGTAATTCAATTCCGGGGAAGGTATATGCCCAATAATTACCATCAAAACCATGCATATAGATTTAGAGTATAAGCTTTTAAAATGTCAAACCATGGAACTCTCAAAGACAAATTGACATGTTATGACATATGACAGAAATTCTTTTATTACTTACCCTTTATAATTTTGTTATGAGTTATGTCCCCTGAAAACTACAAAAAGTAAATTTTCTCCACTTTCCTACTGTAAAGTTAAGATGTGTTCATGAATTTTAATCAGAATCATATAATTTATCGACTTCAGTGTTAATTTAAATACAGATTATCTCCCCTGTATCTAATGAAACCTTGAAAAACTCTCGGTGAAACACTTTTATTTTTGGATGTCTTTAATATTACAACAAAGTTTCATAGAAATATTTCCATCCGATGGCATGATATGGAATGTGGGTATTAGGGGGGTTATACCTTAAGCACAAATACACAGCTGTACAAACTTGTGAAGTAAACACATCACCGAGAATCAAATTCGCATTTTTTTGTGATCTTTAAATTTAACAATAATAAAAATCAAATATGTGTTTATAATAATATGTAGATAACAATGATTTCATTTGACTGTAACAATCAGTATGGTAATACATTATATTTTAATGGATACACGTAATACTAGTAACTCAACAGTCGACTTAAATAACAGTAAAGGGTTTTATTTCTCTAGCCTGGTGCTGTCTATCAGTACACTCTGTCGGTTATTTTTTTGTTTGTTTAATTCCCCGTCATGATTTAAATCCCGGATTCCGGTTTCGCCGACCTGAAGTTAGAAATTAGATATTGAAGATTCACAACATACAGAAAAAGGTCTATAAAATATATTATTTCGAAAAAACAATTATACATTTTGATATTTTCTACAGATAGCAGAATGTTTGAGGAGAGACTATGGAGTGTATCGGACAATCCTGCATACCAAGGGTGTGAAGAGACCGATGAGCATACCTCATCAACACTTAATGATTTTGACGAACGTTCTACAGATTTTCAAATGCTTGAGATTGCAAAGCAGATGAAAGAATTTCTGGTATCAATGGCAGAATCCACTGACTATAGACTGAGAAGACCGGGAAGTGTAATAAAATCCGACAGAACTAGACGTCAACACACTAGAAAGACACAATTCTTCCCAAATGTCTTTTCAGATAAGCATTGACCTCACCCAAATTTACTAAGTGGGTCTTTTCCTTGCAAGTTGTTTGACTGGTGCTGCTAGGTATACATTGACAGAAATGAATGTAGAAGACAGACAATACTACACTAAACGTGTTGAGCTCTAAAGAACATTTGGCCCTACCAACAAAACTGACTTGTACAAAGCTAGGCTAAGAACAGAATTAAAAACAAAGAACTATCCCAGAATATATGGAAATTAACTAGATACACATATTCCAATGCTAGAAAAGATTGCTCTAGATCATTTCATAAATGCCAATCAGGAATCAGATATAAGAATACACTTGAGAGAAAATGGCCCCATACATTAAAACAAGAGGTACATGATGGCCCTGGATCGCTCACCTGAGTATACGGATACCCAAGGAACATCAGTCTGTATTAAAAACTTTTGAAATATGGCTAAATTTGGCTAGTAGTTTTGAAGGAGATGATCCCTCTAAAGTTTTATCAAATTCTGTCAAGCAGTTTCAGAGGAGATGCCATTTAAAGATTTCACTATATACATGTAAGGCAAATTAGCCCCGCCCCTGGCGACCATGTTTCTTTTTTAGGGATCGGAAGAATTAAAGCAACTTTTTGTGAAGCTTCACACAAGACCTCTGTCCAGATTCTGTCCAGCGGTTTCAGAGGAGATTTCCTGTAAAGATTTTACTATATACATTGAAAGCAAATTAGCCCCGCCCCTGGCGGCAATGATTTTTTTTAAGGATTGGAATAATTTTAACAACTTTGTGAAGCTTCACCCAAAGATCATCCCTGTCAAATTTTAATCAAATTCTGTCCAGCGGTTTCAGAGGAGATGTTTAAAGATTTCACTATACTTTTAAAGTTTTCATTTTTTTTCTTTCAGTTGCCATGGTAACAGAGTACCACATGGATCAAGTTTATTTTAGCAACTTTTGTGAAGGTTAACCCAAGGAACAATCCTGCCAAGTTTTATTAAATTCTGCCAAGCGGTTTCAGAGGAGATGTCATTAAATTGTTCACGACGCACGACGGACGACGACAGACGCAGGGCGATCACAAAAGTTCACCTTGAGTACTTCGTGCCCAGGTGAGCTAAAAAGAAGAGTAAGCTGCGACCAGAATAGAAATTTACCACACAGCAAATAACAGAGGCGCAAGCATGTTGTCACTGTCCAAGACACACAAATAGTTCAGTTTCTGATACAAAATTAAATGAGGTCTGCAAGTCACTGGAGGCTTTAACAAGAGAAATAAGATACCAAAAAGGCAAACAAGGACAGTCTTACAGACCTTACAGATCCAAATTCAACACTCAAATGAATAGATATCCGACTCAAAGTAAAACAAGTCCCACCTCCCAATCAAACAAACCAAAATCAAGTAAACTTTCATGGATCGGTTTGGAGGCCCACGGGTCGATTTAACAAACAGGGTCATCAAGCATAAAAACACATGGATGTTATACTTCAACTAGTAGACACAGGTTTAGTATACAGAAGAAATGAGTATTAGTTCTCTGAATTGAAACACCCTCTACAACCTGTAAATACACAAATGGTGACTGCTACTATGAATATACCTCCATTTTAAGGAAAGATAACTTAGAAATTGATATTGGTTGGAATATTTTCAATCATGAGTTCCTTATTGCAGATATCATTGGTAGAGACGTTTTATACAAAGAAAAAAAAACCTGTGTGAACTTTAGGAAAATGAAACATGAAGCTAATAATAAATGGGCAAACAATTGACTGTTTCTTAAATCAAAGTATGAGTCAGCCCATGTGTGCTCGTGTGGTGACAACTGAATACATGTATATTGAAATACCCCCTGTTCTTGTCAAATTGACCTATTTGATAGATATGAAATGTCAGTAGTAGGAGGAAAACCCAGGATTAAAGATAATACTAGGATACCCTACTCTAGCTCTAGTTGACCTCATAGAAGATTATCAAAAATCGACAAATGACAAGTGGAAATTGCTTGGGAAGTGAGTCCTGCAGATTTTCTTAAACTTTGTATGAAACTTTGTATGAATATAGAGAATTACATTGGAGACCCCCATTCTCTCCGCTACTTTAATTTTCCTTCTTTGTGTATATAGTGTAAAACTACTACTGTTATTTATCTCAGATACGTCAGATATTCTACAAGATCTCTTCTCTAGAAGTACATGTATAAGAAAGAAAAAGAAGAGAGAAAGTATATTACTAAAATAGTAGCTTTATTTCACAAACAACAGTGATCCCCGCACAGCAGGTGATTGTAAACGTTATATTCACCAATTTCTTTAATAAATTTCTTTAAATTTTATTTCTTAAGCAATCATCGTTTTCAAGTGAGCGATTAAGGGCCATCTTGGTCCTCTTGTTATATATTTTTAAACATGACAACAAAAATTGTCCCAAGAAATAGCTCGCCGCTGATCAATGTTTACATAAAACGGAAGAGGCTGTGGACAAAAACTTTAAGGACATTGATCAGCATTTTGATATATATTTTAATTAAGCATTGTTATTTGATGCTTTAACTGTGTTCATGACAACATAATTTAATTTTCACTCAGATAAATTACATTGTTTTCTTTAATCCAAGCTTCTCAAATACTGATCCTTCCCCACCCACTGAAAGAAAATGCATGCATTCTATTTATTTTCAGATATTAGCTGGCCTCCGTTATCTTGCGAAGGGTGATTTCTACAGTGAGATTGTTGACCTCCACGGGATAAGTAAGGCGTCATTGTCCTGCCACTTAGAACTCTTCTTAGACGCTGTAAATACACATCTACAGAGTGTGAGGTATACAGCTCCTTCTTCCATTTTATATATCGATATTCCTTTCTTGTCTGTTAATTTCTTTTTATAGAATTTGCTCTCATTTTTGTTATTTTTAGCTCAACTGAGCACATGTGCTCAGGGTGAGCTATAAGGATAGATGAATGTCCATCGCCTGTCCGTCTTCCACAATTTGTTTGCACTCTCGCATCTCCATTTCTTAAGCAATCATCTTTAAACTTTATGACAATGTTTATTACCATAATATCACTACAAAGTTCGATTATGGCTAGTATCGGCCTATTAGGTTAGGAGTTATGCCCCTTTGAATATTAAAAAAGGGAAATTTCACTTTGCACTCTAGCATCTTCATTTCTTCAGCAATCATCTTCACACTAATGACAATGTTTATTATCTATCCCCCGCCGAAGGTGGCGGGGTATATGGTAATAGTCTCCGTCCGTCCTTCCGTCCCACATTTTTGACCGGAGCATAACTCGAAAAGTATTTGAGGTATCAACTTGATACTTCATAGGTGAATAGATCTCATGGAGGAGGATTGCAGTGCACAAGAATGATAACTCAACCTTTCATAATGTTTTGGTTATTGCCCTTTGTTATTTTTCAGATTTTTTTCCGGAGCATAAGTTAAAAAGTGTTTGAGGTGTCAACTTGATATTTCATAGGTGAATAGATCTCATGGAGGAGGAGTGCAGTGCACAAGAATGATAACTCTACCTTTCATAGTTTTTAGTAATTGCCCTTTGTTATTTTTCAGACTTAATTTTTGCCCGGTGCATAACTTAAAAAGTATTTGAGGTATCAACTTGATACTTCATAGGTGAATAGATCTCGGTGAGGAGGAGTGCAGTGCACAAGAATGATAACTCTCTTTCATATTTTTGAGTTATTGCCCTTTGTTATTTTTTTTGTATCAACTTGATACCTTATTGGTGAATAGATCTCATTGAGGAGGAGTGATTTGTACAAGAATGATAACTCTACTTTTCATAATTTTTTAGTTATTTTTCTTTGTTGTTTTTCAGACTTATTTTTTGTTTTGACCAAAACTCAAAAAGTATCTGAGATATCAACTTGAAACTACATAGGTGATTATATCTCACTAAGGAAGAGTGCAGTGCACAAGAATGATAACTCTACCTTTCTTTCATTGTTTTTTTCTTTTTCAGGCTTAATTTTTGTCACAGTCACCTTGACATTTTACATGTAGACCTCAAAATAGGGGAATTAGTAGGTCTTCACATGGGTTTCATATCTATAATCACTTCAAACATCAGTCTTCATTACCAACACATAGTCTAAAAAGCAAGCATTCGGCTGGGGATGGCCATGTCAACATGGCTCTTGTTACCATAATCTCATGGCCAAGTTCGATTATGACGTATCGACCTATCAGGTCAGGAGTTATGCCTCTTTTAATATTAAAAAATGCCAATTTTCAGTTGGTTTGCACTCTAGCATCATCACCTGAAATATACAGCCCATAAAATGACCTTTAAACACGTTTATATCATGACTAGTAGCATCACGGATGCTGTTGCGGGTGTGTGTGTGTGTGTGTTTTACTTGAGGTTTGTTTTACAGACTGCCAGCAACTTTGTGCAAAATAACAGGAATAAAAATAGGAACTGTTTTAGTAAAAAAAAAAAGAAAAAAAGAAGAAATAATACATTTTGGTCTTACCGTATGTATCCATATTGCGTGACCTAAGTAGTGACAATTGTTATGTTGGTACAAGCATAGTAAGAGACAGTCTCAGGGTTTAATATTGATTTTTTTATTATGGGGACATATGTCCCCTACTGGTTCAAATTTTGGGGTCATCCTAATTTTTGGGGGGACATGATTTTAGTGCATGTATATGTGCATGTGTGTGTTCGTTTTGTTTTTTTTAAAATAAAAATAGCTTTGATAAAACAGGCTTACAGTTAACTTCATTGAGGAATAAAATAAACAATCAAGACAGTGTTCAGATTTTGTTGTTTTTTGTTATCATACTCATACATGTTTTACCTACTGCCACTGACTTTTACACATTACATAAATTTACTTCCTTCTTGTTTTCAAAGAAGCAAACTCCCTAGCAGCCGCTAGAAAGTCAACTTCTTTAGGCCCATTCAGCCTTATCATCATCAACCTATCAACTCTATCAGGGCTTAGTCTGTTTCTTACATTACACTTCAGAATATTCTGGTGAGAGAAGCCCCTTTCACAGGGGGCACTGGATACAGGAATGATCATAGCAATTGAAACTAGCTTAACAAGGTCTGGGTAAACATCAGAATAGTCTGATATAAATTTTTGTATAAATTAAACTAATTTTTTTTTGGCTGATATCGGAACATTAGGTCAGGAGTTATGCCCCTTTTAAAATTCAAAAAAGCCAGATTTCACATTGTTTGCACTCTAGCATCTTCATTTCATGAGCAATTATCTTCAAACTTTACATCAATGTTTATAACCATAAAATCACGGCCAAGTTCGATTATGGCTGATATCATACTATTAGGTCAGGAGTTATGCCCCTTTTAAAATTAAAAAAAGCCAGATTTCACATTGTTTGCACTCTAGCATCTTCATTTCATGAGCAATTATCTTCAAACTTTACATCAATGTTTATAACCATAAAATCTCGGCCAAGTTCGATTATGGCTGATATCATACTATTAGGTCAGGAGTTATGCCCCTTTTAAAATTAAAAAAAGCCAGATTTCACATTGTTTGCACTCTAGCATCTTCATTTCTTTTGCAATTGCATTCAAACTTAATGACATTGTTTAAACCAAAAAACCAAGTTCGTTTTGGATCGGACCATTGGTCAGGAGTTACACCCCTTATATTATTTAAAAAAGTCAGATTGCACTTTGTTTGCACTCTAGCATCATTATTTTTTTAGGTCAATGTCTTTAAATTTTATAACAATGTTGATAACCATCTAATTTTGGCTAAGTTGGATTATGGCTGAAATTGGACCCTTAGGTCAGGAGTTACGCCCCTTTTAAAATTGAAAAAAGCCAGATTTCACTTTGTTTGTCCTTTTTTTTAATACCTTGGCCAATTAATTAACACATAAGGCCCCTTTTAAATTTGAAAGAATCCAGATTGCTCTTTGCACTCTAGCATCTTTATTTCTTAAGCAATTGCCTTCAAACCTTAAGACATTGTTTATGACCAGAATATCTTGGCCAAATTTGATGATGTCAGGAGTTATGTTGAAAATTGCAAGGTTTCACTCTGTTTGAACTTTAATATTTTCATTTTTTAGCACTCATTGTCAGTTGAAAAAAAAGGAAAAATTTTTTTTACACCCTATTATCACATTTATTTATTAATGTACGAAACAATTTTCAGGAAACGTATGCTTAAGCATTTTCTCTCTAGCAGTTGAATTCAGGTGAGCGATTTAGGGCCATCATGGCCCTCTTGTTTTAAATTCAACATAGATTTAAATTTTAAAAAAATCTGCAGGTCTAGTTGTCAATTACTCTGGATTTATCCCCGAGGAAATATAATTTTTTTCAGATGCCGTATTTGATAGAAAACCATTTAATAATAGAAATCTAAAATTAAACCAAACATAATATCCAAGTTACATGTTAATTTGATTTAAATTTTTCATAAATTAATCTGTTTAGTTTAAAATTGTTTATTTTCATTTGTCCGTGGATCCACAACCATACATGCAACTTGTTTTAAATTTTATAATTGGTAATAAACGTGGTAATGTGATAAAATACTACAATTATCATTCCCAATAAAGTTATTTTACAATTTATTTATATCTGAAAGCTTATCGATGTCGTATTCCGGTAAAAAAAAATCAGTGCATGTCAGTATAGCCGGGCCGACGTACGGTACCCCACCCACTTTAGAAATTGAATATCGCTACGTTAATGCCGATGTTTTTATATATTCACCTAAAATTGATGCAGCCTTTTACGAAGGGGTTGGTTTGTTTTGTATCAATACAGGGCTTGCACTTCATTGTTTGGTCCGATTCGTCATAAAACAGCCAAGTAAAGCGTGTTCTCCATTCGTCGCAGAAACCCCGTTGGAAACCTTTTTTTCTTTTTTGCTGGTGGCAATTTCGATTCATCAGGCTCAGGTTTTGTACATTGGTCATCAACCTTTATTTTCTTCATGCGATGAGCCAGGTGCGCTGTCATTCTCCCCCCTATCTTTTTCGTTATTTCCTTTCGAAAAGTAAAAATTCAGGTTTCGCTGTGACATGTTTTCTTTTGCAAGCGTTTATTATCCAAATGTGACGCGGCTTCATAACAACGCGCCGTTGATTGGTCCTTTATTTTTAACACGCTTGTTGCGATATTTGATTGGTCCGTTATTTATATTATGCTATTTTCTGCAATGGGAAAACCTATGCGAATCAATATAATGCGAGTACTACTGGCAGGCAATCTATCGTTAATCTGATGCCAATTTGATTTTTATACAACGGCTGAGATATAATATCATGAATCTGATATTGCGTCAATGGTGACGCGCTGTGGATATTTTTTGGGGTCATTGCTGAAATAAATGCGACAAAACGCACAAATCTGTGCGTCATCGGAAACCCTGCAGTCTAAGTGGAAATATAAAGATTAAAGTTCTCTATGGGTTAGTTTCACAAACATGTTTCAGTCACTCAGGACACAGAAATAAACTCTGCTTGAGTAATAATTTAAAAATATCAATTGTCAACAATCTACACAATAATAAAAGCAAGATCATATTTAGTAAATATGATTTTATTTCAAAGTAGATACTTAACAGTCTTGTACACTGCAGAAATTGGTAAAGGACAATTGTAAGACAAATAATGACATAATTTCAAAATGCAAAAACATTTCAACTATTTCAACATAATTATGCGACCAATCTGAAGGATACAGAACCGGACCACTGATTGACAAATATGTCTAGCATTTACATAACATATCCATTAATAGCTAGATGAACTTCATTGCTTAAATGTTGGCTTCTGTCTGCTTGAGTAACTGTCATTTGATTTCATCTCTATCCTAACAATGTCTGATCTATGCTGTCTGCATTTGTCCATATCTACTTTGACCTTATCAATTTGTGCTTTAGCAACTTCTAGAAGTCCCAAGGCAACATTCATTTCTGAAAAAAATCTTTCTTTGACATTGCATTGGGCAACCCATTGTTTGCCTCTTCAAACACACATACTAGCTTTCATGAGTTTCTTGTTCAGTTATTCATCATCCAAATGTACATCCTTTAAATGCCAAATGTACATCCTTTTCTCTCTGATTAAGTTTTCTCTTTCTCTGCTCATTTTCTTTCATCACTTTTTCTTCCTTCTCCTGTTGCTTTCTTTGATCTTTAAACCTTATAAGTTTCAGTATTTCCTCCTTTTTTCATTTTTAAGTCTTTCTTTGTATTTGGTGTAAGCCTTGCCAACATACACTTGCATCTCCTTTGTAATTCCCTCCATACATGGTGACTGCATCTTGAGTGATGCGTAGGTCATTTAAAGAATATAAGTCTGATAAGTTGCTTCTCTCTTCAGTCAAAAGCTTTTTGTTTTCTACATCTGCATTACCATGACAAAGGCACAAACCGGTTGTGACCAGCTTCTGTAGGTGATGGTAACTAAACTGTCCATTTCCATTGGACACAATGGATTAGTATTCAGGGAAAGTCATTCCTCACTATTTTTATTAAATACTGATTGATCTGTTAAACTTAAGATTTTAAGTTCATGCATGTTTGGTTTTAAATAAACGTTTATTGCGGTCTAAGTTTTGGATGTAAACACTGCATCGTTTTTGCATCTTTAGTCTGATGTAAACCAAGTGCAGCTGTGATGCAAATTGATCATGTCTGAAATTTAGCTGCATTGAATTGCTTCATGATTATGAAATGGCACCAGTTAGAATACACTTGATAAGTCACATGTAATGAGTTTTTCCCCCATAAACATTGTATGTTGTGTCTACCTTGTTTTTACAGTGCATCAGTTTGGCTCCAGTATACCCATTGTAAACAGGGCAGTTTGGAAGGCTATTGTTTGCAAAGGATCAGATTTATAAACAGCCTATTTACTATGCCGCTCTCATCAGACCTGATTTTCATCTGGTACTACAGATTTCTCTAAAGAATCACGCAAATACCAACAGTTGGTTACTTAATATTTTAGTTGATTTTTATTTCACACCACTTGGCATTAAATATATTTCTAGCAATCTTACATTTTTAAATGAATTACCATCAACTGAATCTTGACTCCAGAAATCCAAACACCCGCTCAGCAATTCTCGTTATTGGGTGCTGCGAGACAGAAACGCTTAAGATCAAAAGTGTAAATATCGGCGATCAAGTCAAGCGATGGGGCGACAGCGACAACGTGGTTGCCAATTTGTTGATAGACAGTAGTGTATTTTCCAAAGTTGGGGACTTTCTCAAAAGCATTGCAATTTACTTTAATTTGTAATGCTCATGTGAATTAATTTTTTGATGATAACAGTTTAATAGTTTCAAACGACATGGCGACAGCTCAGATATTTAACCTTTATGTAGACATTGATCAGTATTGATGTCTTTATGATTGGAAATGCAGACGTTAACCCCAAAACCGTTTCGTCCCATTCAAATTAGATCCCTGCTATCATTGACAATGTATTTATCGATCAATTGATCTATGTAGGGTGCCCTTTAACGAAAAGTTTTATTTTTAAACGGGGAAACTCCCTTATTGGTTAAGATCGGAAACGATTTAATTATTATAAGTTTTTTTCTGGCTGTTGGTTGATTTAATAAAAAATAAAAACATTTACGTCCGAAAATGTATTTATATATATTTACGGTAATTTTGATAGCATCTGGGAGGCAGTCCCTTCAAAAGAAAGAAGGCCAAGATGGCCCTAAAGACGCTCACCAGAGAAAAAAGTGTCTTCTCTGCCTGTACAAGTTACTAAATTACAGCAAAGTTGTTCAGAATACATAATCTATGAGATCATTTCAATTCCATGAACTAAACAGTACCTGTGGTCAAATTTGAAATCAAACTTGACTGAGAGATTATGGCTTTAAACAGAAATTTGAACATTGAAAGGGGCAAATTCCCCAAACCAAAAGAATATGGCTATAAACATTGTTCCTAAGTTTGAAGATTATTACTTAAGAAACTAAGATGCTAGATTGCAAACAAAGTGAAATCTGGACTTTTTTTTAATAACAAACGGGGCATAACTTCCGATATCAGCCACAATCGAACTTGGCCAAAACAATATAGCTATAAACATTCTCATAGAGCTTGAAGATGATTACTTAAAACTGAAAATACTTGAGTGCAAACAGACTGAAATCTGGCATTTTTATGCCCCCTTTCGAAGAAGAGGGGGTATATTGCTTTGCTCATGTCGGTCGGTCCGTAGGTCCGTCGGTCTGTCGGTAGACCAGACCTTGTCCGAGTGATAACTTAAGTTCTATTTGACCTTTAAGTCTCAAACTTCATGTGGTTGTTGCTCATGATTAGTAGATGACCCCTATTGATTTTGGTGTCATTACCTTAAAGGTCAAGGTCACATGTTGTGTATGTATAATACCAGACCTTGTCCGAGTGATAACTTAAGTTCTATTGACCTTTAATCAAACTTCTGTGGTTGTTGCTCAATAAGTAGATGACCCCTATGATTTTGGTGTCATTACCTCAAAGGTCAAGGTCACAGTTTAAACCCCCGAGTGATAACTTAAGTTCTATTTGACCTTTAAGTCTCAAACTTCTTGTGGTTGTTGCTATGATTAGTAGATGACCCCTACGATTTTGGTGTCATTACCTCAAAGGTCAAGGTCACATGTTGTGTATGTATAATACCAGACCTTGTCCGAGTGATAACTTAAGTTCTATTTGACCTTTAAGTCTCAAACTTCTTGTGGTTGTTGCTTATGATTAGTAGATGACCCCTATCGATTTTGGTGTCATTACCTCAAAGGTCAAGGTCACATAATGTGTATGTATAATACCAGACCTTGTCTGAGTGATAACTTTAAGTTCTATTTGTCCTTTAAGTCTCAAACTTCATGTGGTTGTTGCTTATGATTAGTAGATGACCCCTATTGTTTTTGGAGTCACTTGGTCAAAGGTCAAGGTCAAAGTGACCTTCATTTACTGGGCTTGATTTTAAAAATTGTGACAAAGCTGTTTCCGATCAATAACTTGAGAACGCCTGGGCCTAGGAATTTCAAACTTAGTATGAAGATTGTGCATGACCAGTAAATGACCCCTTTTGATTTAGGGGTAACTAGGTCAAAGGTCAAGGTCACTGTGACATTGAATGCCGAGACAGATTCTGATCAAAATGGGTTCTGGTCAAATCTTTTTCACCAGATTTTTTTTTCAGCATTTTCACCTTTACTGGATGCAATATACAAGGTAAAACTCAAATGATTTAGCAGTGTTAATAATTATCAGTAGTAAACCTTCACCAAGATAAGTTCTGAACTTTGTAACATATCCACATTATAAAGCCAAATTTCATACATATAATATAGCCATATAAATATTATGGCATATGAGGGGGGCATATATGTTTTACCAACATTTCTTGTTTAATATTAAAAGAGGCATAACTCCTGACCTAATTGGCGGATATCAGCCATATCGAACCTGCCCCAGAGAATATAGCTATAAATATTGTCATAAAGTTTGAAGATGATTGCTTAAGAAATAAAGATACTAGAGTGCAAACAAACTGAAATCTGGCATTTTTCAATATTAAAAGGGGCATTACTCCTGACCTAATTGGCAGATATCAGTCATCAATCTTGGCCAAGAGATTATGGTAATAAACACTGCCATTAAGTTATAATATGATTAAGAAATAACAATTCTTGAGTGCAACCCCTCCCCCCCCCCCCCCCTGAAATCTGGCATTTTTTTAATATTAAAAGCGGCATTACTCTCATTACTTATTGGCGGAAATCAGCCATAATCGAACTTGACCGAAAGATTATCGTAATAACGATTGTCACAAAGTTTGAAGTGCAGTTGGCTACTGAACAAATTTTTTTGAAGTGCTCAAGGTGAGCTTTTGTGATCATCCTGCTCAAGGTGAGCATCCTGCGTCCGTCGTCAACAATTTACTTTAAACGACATCTCTGAAACCGCCGAACAGAATTTATTTAAATTTGGCAGTGATGTTCCTTGGGTGAACCTTCACAAAAGTTGCTAAAATAAACTTGATCCATGTGGAACTCCGGTTGCCATAGCAACAGAAAAAAAGAGAGCCAAAATGCCCTGTGTCGCTCACCTGAGTAAGATTGCTGCGTTTGGCATGACGACAAAAAATTTGTCATCTAAAGTGTTTTTCTAACATTTTACTAAGTGACCTAAATTTTGATCCTACCTTAATTTGTACTCAACTGGGAATTCATGCATTCATCATTCTTATCAAGTTTAATGAAAACTGGTACAAAATGTAGGCCCCTAGAGTGTTCACAAGATTTTCCTAAAATTTGCCTCGGTGACCTACTTTTTGACCCCGTGTGGCCCTTTTCCAATTAAATTGGAAAGGCCAAAGTGTTCACAAGGTTTTTAAGATCTGACCTGGTGACCTAGTTTTTGACCCCATGTGACCCATTTTCGAACTCATCCAAGATATCATGTAGACAAATATCTCTGTCAAATATAATGAAGATAGGGCTGTTGCTCCTAGAGTGTTCACAAGAATTTTCTAAGATTTGACCTGGTGACCTAGTTTTTGACCCCACGTGTTCCAATTTCGAACTCATCCAAGATATGTAAAATCAGTGACCAACTGTGGCCTCTAAGGTGTTCACAAGCAATTGTTGACGACGAACAAAAGCGGGTCACAAAAGCTCTCTCTGAGCACAAGTGCTCAGGTGAGCTAAAAAAATATGAAAACTTTAAACTTTAAATATCATCTTCTTCAAAACTTTTTGCCAGATTTCAAAATAACTTGGTACAGATGTTCCTTGGGTAACTCTATACCAAGATTGCTAAAAATTTTCAGATTGGGAAAAATATGGCCGCCAGTTTGCCTTATATGTATATAGTGAAATCTTTAAACGACATTTCCTCTGAAAACGCTGGATCGAATTTGATCAAATTTGGCAGGGATGATCCTTAGGTGAACCTTCAAAAAAGTTGCTGAAATCATTCCGATCCATGAAAAAACATCGTCGCCAGGGGCGGGGCTAATTTGCTTTATATGTATATAGTGAAATCTTAAACCACATCTCCTCTGAAACCGCTGGAAATAATTTGATTAAATTGATGATCATCTGGTGATTCTTCACAAAAGTTGCTAAAATTATTCTGATCAATAACCCCCCCCCCCCCCCACACACACACACCGCGGGCTAATTTGCTATATATGTATATAGTGAAATCTTAAACCACATCTCCTCTGAAACCGCTGGAAATAATTTGATTAAATTGATGATCATCTGGTGATTCTTCACAAAAGTTGCTAAAATTATTCTGATCAACCCCCCCCCCCACACACACACACCGCGGGCTAATTTGCTATATATGTATATAGTGAAATCTTAAAATGACATCTCTGAAACCGCTTGACAGAATTTAATTAAATTTTGGCAGGGGTGAAGCTTCACAAAAGTTGCTAAAATGATTCCGATTGGTAAAAAAACATGGCCGCCATGGGCGGGGCTAATTTACCTTATATGTATATAGTAAAATTTTAAAACATGAAATTACTGGACAGAATTTGATAAATTTCGGCAGGGATGATCCTTGGGTGAAGCTCCACAATAGTTGCTAAAATGATTTCAATCCGTGAAAAAACATCGTCGCCAGGGGCGGGGCTAATTTGCTTTATATGTATATAGTGAAATCTTAAAATGACATCTCTGAAACCGCTTGACAGAATTTTTTGGCAGGGATGATCCTTGGTTTAAGCTTCACAAAAGTACCTAAAATTATTCCTATCCATAAAAAAATATGGCTGCAAGGGGCAGGACTTATTTGCTTTAAATGTATATATTGAATCTCCTCTGAAACTGCTAGACAGCATTTGATTAAACTTTGCAGGGATCATTTCCTTTAAAACTACTGGCCAGATTTCAAAACAATTTAAAACAGACTGATGTTCCTTTTACTCAGGTGAGCGATCCAGGGCCATCATGGCCCTCTTGTTTAATATTAAAAGGGGCATAACTCCTGACCTAATTGGTGGATATCAGCCATAATCGAACTAGTTTGAAAGATTATGGTAATAAACATTGTCATAAAGGTTGAAGATGGATCCTAATAACTCATCCTGAGCTCATGTGCTCAGGTGAGCTAAAAAAAATACAGACGAACGTTGGCATCCGCATACGGATGCGGTGTTCTTGTTGAAAAAAATAACACTTAGTTCGTCTTTCAGTAAATATTAAAGCTTTTGGTTTGAAACTTTATCGGGCCGGATACCATTTATCACGTTTTGATGTAAACACTGCATATACCATCAGCTAACATTATACTCTGCAGCACTGTGAACAGTGAAGCGCGCTGTCTTGAGAAGTTCTTGTAATAAATAATGTTTAAATGCATATAAACAACAGGTCAACTACACACTTGTCTACATGTCACATTGCAGTGCGAGATAAACCGATTTAAATTTGTAAAGGCCATGGATCAAACCAAAAAAAAAATACTACCAAATAAAATAAATGTGAACTGAAACTTTTTTAAACTTTTTTGCACAAAATAAATTATGATTTTAAAATTGATATAAAAATTGACCATCGTTCATGACGAGGAATACATTTTAAAAAAGTACAAATGTTCCAAGTTTTTATACCCCCGCTATTCATGTACTATAAAACTGTGGGTGTCTCATCAAATGAGGTGTAAGTTGTGAAGTAATGTCTGAACATAAAAAATGTAGCACTTACTCAAAGAACAAAGTTTCACCAATTTTATCTTCCTGCGTAACTGAAAACTTTTTAATGACAGTATAACTATTTTGCCCTGAATGCCGTAGGTTTCTAGTCTACAGCTAATAAATCATATAACCACATTGTGGGTGTTACATTTACTGGATTTATGGGGAAGATTACTCTCAGAAACATTGACGCCGTAAATTGTGGTAGAAGTTGTTGAACCAGGAGAACGATTTATCTGCCAATGTCTATTCCAGATGAAAGCTGTACTTATTGAGAATAAAGAAAATTACATCAGGTTTAAGTTACCGGTCTTTTACATTTTAAGCGACATGATTGAATCGCCTAAATATATCTTGATAAACCTAGTTATTTCAGCCAAGGTCGAACTGCTCGTTGAAGATGAAAAATAAAAGTGACATTCTATTCTGGAAAAGTAACAATACACTACTCCGTGTAAAACACGTAATTAGAGTTACAATTTGTATTATTTTAACCGGACGCCGCTACTGACCCCTCAAGCGAGTGATTTAACGGATTGCGAAGAGGGATTGAGGGGAAGCGTATCAATTTTTAAACCGACAAAACTGGTATATAGATTCACATTAACCAAAAAACAAAACTATACTAATTTCAGTGATCTCTGTTTTGATTGTTTGCAGATTCTGTAGAAAAGAGACAAAAGGTACAAGCAAATGCATCAAACATACAGCAGTTGCTCGAAGCCGTTATGTCCGTTTTTCATTATGATTGCCTTTTCTCAGCGTCCGTGCGTCTGGCGTCATCAATTTTCTTAAAACAAGATCTTGTCCTAAACCACTTAGCCAAATTTGATGAAAATTGCCTGGGATGTTCCTTGCATTAATCTCTACCAAAGTTGTTCAAATGGTTCCGGTCCATTGCATATCTGGATCACAGGAGCTAAAGATAGATTTTTAGCTCACCTGAGCACAACGTGCTCATGGTGAGCTTTTGTGATCGCCTTTTGTCCGTCCGTGCGTTCGTGCGTGCGTCCGTCGTCAACAATTTCTTTAAACAACATCTCCTTCTAAACTACTCACTGGATTTTGATAAAAACTTCACAGGAATGTTCATTATGGGGCCCTTTACCAAAGTTGTTAAAATTTTGATTGGTTAAAAATCTAGGTCACAGGAGCTAAAAATAGATTTTAAAAATGAAAATATTAAAAATCTTCTCCGAAACCACAAGGCCTAGCCTTTTGATTTTTGGTATGTAGCATGATCTTATGACTCTTTACAAAGATTGTTCAAATCATGACCCTGGGGTCAAAATTGGCCCCGCCCCAGGGGTCACTTGATTTAACATAGGCTAATATAGGAAAAAAACTTGAAAAATCTTCTTCTCAGAAACCACAAGGCATGGAGTTAAGATATTTGGTGTGTAGAATTGTCTAGTGGATGACAACCAAGTTTGTTCAAATCATGACCCTGGGGTCAAAATTGGCCCCACCCCAGGGGTCACTTGATTTAACATAGGCTAATATAGGAAAAAACTTGAAGAATTTTCTTCTCCGAAACCACAAGGCCTAGCCTTTTGATTTTTAGCTCACCTGAGCATAGCTCAGGGTGAGCTTTTGGGAGACTTGATTGTCCGTCGGCCGTCGTCCGTCGTCCGTCAACAATTTGATGTTTACACACTAGAGGCCACAATTTTGATCCAATCTTCCTAAAACTTGGTCAGAATGTTTGTCTTGATGATATCTTGAACCCTTTCGAAAATGGGTCAGGTTGGATAAAAAAGTAGGTCAGTAGGTCAAATCTTAGAAAAATCTTGTCGTCCGTCAACAATTTTGATGTTTACACACTAGAGGCCACAATTTTGATCCAATCTTCCTCAAACTTGGTCAGAATGTTTGTCTTGATGATATCTTGAACCCTTTCAAAATGGGCAGGGGGACAAAATAGGTCATATTCTTAGAAAAATCTTGTTTACACACTGAGGGTTTGGTCCAATCATCCTCAAACTTTGGCAGAATGTTTGTCATGATGATATCTTTTGTGGATGGGGTCAGAAAATTCCTGAACATTGTTTCACCTCATCATCTTAATTCTAAAGCAATCTGTTTTGTACAGGCAATGAATGATACTTTTCTCAGGTGAGCGATCTAGGGCCATCTTGGCCCTCTTGTTGTTATGCAGCATGATCGTATGACTGTCTACCAAGATTGTTCAAATTATGACCCTGGGGTCAAAATTGGCCCCGCGCCAGGGGTCACTTGATTTACATAGGTTAATAAAGGAAAAAAACTTGAAAAATCTTCTTCTTAGAAACCACAAGACCTTGAGTTAAGATATTTAGTATGTAGCATGATCTTATGACTCTCTACCAAGATTGTTCAAATCATGACCCTGGGGTCAAAATTGGCCCCGCCCCAGGGGTCACTGATTTAACATAGGCTAATATAGGAAAAAACTTGAAAAATCTTCTTCTCAGAAACCACAAGACCTCGAGTTTAGATATTTGGTATGTAGCATGATATTATGACTCTCTACCAAGATTGTTCAAATCATGACCCTGGGGTCAAATTTGGTCCGCCCCAGGGGTCACTTGATTTAATATAGGCTAATATAGGAAAAACTTGAAAAATCTTCTCCGAAACCACAAGGCTTTAGATATTTAGTGTGAAGCATTGTCTAGTGGATCTCTATCAAGTTTGTTCAAATCATGACCCTGGGGTCAAAATAGGCCCCGCCCCAGGGGTCACTTGATTAAACATAGGCTAATATAGAAAAAACTTGAAAAATCTTCTCAGAAACCACGAGGCCTGGGGTTTAGATATTTGGTGTGCAGCATTGTCTACTAGATCACTACCAAGTTTGTTCAAATCATGGCCCTGGGGTCAAAATTGGCCCGGGAAAAAAGTTTGTTCAAACCATGGCCCTGGGGTCAAATTTGGTCCAGCCATAGGGGTCACTTGATTTTACATAGGCCTAAATAGGAAAATCTAGAAAAATCTTCTCGGAAACCACAAGGCCTGGAGTTAAGTTATTCGGTATGTAACATTGCCTTATGGACATCTACCAAGTTTGTTCAAATCAAGTCCCGGGTCAAAATTCCCCCTAGGGGTCACTTGATTTAACTTAGAATTACATAGGAAAGATTTTTATAAGATATCAGAAACCACAAGATCATGGGTTTAGATATTTGGCATGTAACATGGCCTTGTCGACCTGAACCAAGTTTTCAAATCATGGCCCTCGGGTCAAAATTGGTCCCACGCTAGGGTTAATTTGGTTTTTTGGATCACGTAAACTTTTTGAGTGGAATTAAGATTACATTGCTGTTCTTCTGCATGTGTATTCAATATGACTATGTTGTAAAAAGCAATGAAAGCAATATTTCTCAGGTGAGCTATTCAGGGCCATCTTGGCCCTCTTGTTATTTATTCCAGTATCTAGTCTTTCATTTATGGTTAGGATAGGCTTTCACATTCTCCCACCATATCTTCATTTTAACCAATCATTTCATTCGTTTCTAAAATATTAGGGACCTCCGCACTGGCACATCATGCATCAACGCACCTTAATCGAGAAAATATGAAAAGAGCCACGGTGAATTATCAGAAAACATTCTTGTTTTGCTTGTTTTCTCCGTTGACGCCTATCCCTATTGCAGGTAAATAAATTGGTTTTATTGTAATTACATTTACAATAACATCTATTAATTCCATTTGTATGTTCAGTTTTGTCTTTCCTTAAACCCCTTTACTGATATATGCTTGTTATGCGCCGAATATGGCGGATGTTTTGGTCACTGTTTAATTATTAAAACCATTTGATTGGTCAATACGATGACGTGATTGCAAAGGAAATTTTGTTTCTCATATGGTGTTTTATGGGAAAATGCAGAACATATTTTTTTTATTTACACTATTTAAGAGTTGCATACTATGACGTCTCTCGACGGCTTATGTATCTATTAATCAATATTCAGCTCTATTCGGAGTTGCAAACTACGTTATAAACCCAAGCGATTATCGGGATATAGCGTATGGCATACATTTGTTCGCAGTGAAGGGGTTTAGTTAACTGGGAACATTATTGGCGAGTCATGGTGGATTTTCTGAGAACATCATATATCATTATCTATTAATATCTATTTTAAATTTTATTTTCATATAATATATATTATTGCAGCCCGAGGCAGGACCTTTTTAAAAGATGAAACCTGTAGAATTTATGTGACAAATGCCTAATATTGACACTAAGTCATTTTTATTTTTCATAAAGGAACTACCATTGCGGAACACAAACATGTATTTAACTCTATCTTTCTGAAGTCAACATGATTAAAACACGCTGTTGCTAGTGAGCTTTGCAACTGTCGTTAAAACTATACCATATCGGCTCAAAATGACTGAAATACTGTCGATAGGACGTTAAAACCAACAAACTTAACCATATCAGAAGGCGAAGTTGTGACATTTGGCGACAAAGCCTTGGATATATTGTTTGCTTCCACTAGCCTGTACTAAACGTTTTATTATTGACTTTTCGGCAAAGGCAAAACACATCTGGGTATTTTATGCAAGACTGATGAGGCCAAAAAATGTTCCGTTTCTGGTTTCCCGACCGTACCTCTTTTTAAACGACCGGCCTTTAAACGACAGGTTTTATTTTCACCTTTCCACCTTAAAAAAAAATTTCTTTTTTTATACCGATCGGCATTCACCCCTTACTCAACGTTGCTTATCTAAGCAAGTCGGGGACACAAAAGCAAGCTCAACTGCACGGCAGTTAACTTGTCCTAAATCACTACATTTGTTTTACCTTTTGTTTCTCGTAAATAAAAAAAAGATCCCGACCTACCGACCCCGACCCCCCCCCCCCCCCCCCTCTTTTTTTTTTTTGCTTGAGACCTAAAACAGATTTCATTTTGGCCTGATCAGATGCCGATGTAACCTTTCCTACATTTGCCTGGTACTTAAGTGCGCTTTTGAAACATTGCCTCCAAATTTAAAATTGATACAATCTCACTAAAATCAGATTCAGTATCGCTAACTGAATCTTACATCGTAAAGAAGGTCGTCTCGGATTAACTTTTGTATAAGCCAATCAAATTGGTGCCTATAGAATCGTTATAATCAGGGGGAGTAAATGCATCATTATATATGAGAAAATTAAAAGCGCCCATGGTTTCAGACACTGTTATAGAAAACACGCCTAAAAAGCTGTATTCTTTCGAGTCAGTGACATGTTTTGTGCGTGGATTTTCTTTTCGGGAGATTTTGATAAATTCAGGGAAAATAACTGAAATTGAAAGGTTTAAAACGCGCTATTTGATTTGTTTGAAATCGAGCACTTGTTTATGCATAAAAATTACTTAAAAGGACAATCTGACGTGACCCTAATGCAATGCGATGTTCAGATACTTATCGCGTATGGTAGAGGAACGCAAATTAGGATATGATTTTATTGATATTGATGTTAACTGACGAATCCTGAAGGATTCATTAACAGTCAATGCGAATGTCTGTCAGTCAGTCGGACATGTCCGACGAAAGCGTCTGTTATTGTCGGACACAATGTCCGATGAAAAAATCCATACAGCACCGTTTCATTTTCAGAAAATTACTTTCACTTTCTTCGAAAAACAGTTTCCTTTGCTTTTTTTAGCGATTATGTAATGATTATCGGCTGTCTGAGATGGCCAGGTAGTAACGATTGCGAATTGGTTCCCCGCAATGTACATACTTATATCTTTCGTAATGGAAATCATGCGGAAAACTCTGTCTTTATCGGTCAACAATCAACAACATGGCAGACGATGCATTCACGAAAGATTTTTTTCTTCTTTTTATTCGCTTTCCGAAGTCATACCCGTTTTAATTTATTATCAGGTTCAATTTTTATCATTTCAATATTTATTATCGTAAATAATTAAAACTAGATTTTTGTCAATGAATTTAGATATTCTGGTGATGCTATGCCGGGTCGAAAATTGCCTGCTAGTTCTAGCAACGAACCAAAGAAGAGAGCTCCTGACAATAACAGACGCTTTCAGGGATAGTTTTTCGGCTTATTTCCCCATTATGGTCACACAACTTACAGAACTTCAGTTTTTGCATAGCATTTTATGATCTTATCTGTGCAAAAATAATTTCTTATTGTTACAGGGTAGGGTTTATTCCTCTATTAAGTGATAGATTAATGTAAAATACTTGCAATAAAGAGACTGAAATCAAGATATCAAAAAGTTCTTACTAAATACTGTTTAAAACATTGCAACAGGTAAAAATATGTCGCAACAAGTAAAAGTTGCTGCGACAGGTAAAACTTTTGTGTTTACCTGTCGCAATGTCCTGTGAAGAAGGAAAGGTTTTCGCATAGTCTGCATTTATATAGAAAATTTTATTCGTAAATGTGAAACATTTCCTTTTTTAGCTCACCTGAGCATAGCTCAGGGTGAGCTTTTGGGATACTTGATTGTCCGTCGTCAGTCGTCCGTCAACAATTTTGATGTTTACACACTAGAGGCCACAATTTTGATCCAATCTTCCTCAAACTTGGTCAGAATGTTTGTCTTGATAATATCTTGAACCCTTTCGAAAATGGATCAGGTTGGATCCAAAAGTAGGTCAGTAGGTCAAATCTTAGAAAAATCTTGTTTACACACTAGAGGCCACAATTTTGATCCAATCTTCCTCAAACTTGGTCAGAAAGTTTGTCTTGATAATATCTTTTGTGGATGGGGTCAGAAAATTCCTGAACATTGTTTCACCTCATCATCTTTATTCTTAAGCAATCTGTTTTGTACAGGCAATGAATGATACTTTTCTCAGGTCTTGGCCCTCTTGTTAATATTTAAAATGTGCATAAAACTGATCCTGTAATTAAAAGGTGACAACTTCTAAAATACCCCACAGTATCTGGAGTTCTGAGTCCTCGGCAAAAATGTTATCTTTCCCAATAATCAGTTTCTGTAACAAAATAGTATTGTGTGTAATAATGACAGAAATAAACATACAAATATTGGAAACAAGTGAATGTCACAAATTATGTCACAAAATTGTGCACCGTTTTATGTAAAATTAAGGGTGGATGCCATAACAGCGTATGTGTTACTTAAAAACTCTTAAGCAGTAACAAATTTCGAAATACATTTCAGTCATATATCTCTTAAACGACCGGTTTGAGGAATAGCAGAAAATTCGTCTTGCGTATTACATTTTCTGATTTCTTATTACAATACGAAAATGCTTTTGCATTTCAAAATTCTTATACATTTGCAAAATGCTTATGACATTTTCAAAATTGAAACTGTTACTTTAAGTTAACACTTTAAACAATAGAGTTCCACGTTAAAAGTTATTGTTCGTATGTTATGTTACAAATTATTAAATGTAGATTCTACATTGTAGATCTAGTTTTCATTGGCTTACTTTTTACTTATTATTTACAATTAAAAATTAAACTTAGAGAATAATTCTTCAAATACAAAAACAAAAGATAGAATTGTCATAATGCGAACAAGAATGTAATTGGAGGATATTTCGCACCTCGTATTTACAAATGGCTGCTAGCAGAACCGCATCCAGGCGATCAGGTAAGGGGGTATTAAAAAATTATGACAATGCAAGCGGCTTGCTGTTTTGTCCGAGTCGTTAGAAGGGTGTAGTTCCAGTTGGACTTAGGATCCAGGGGAACTTCCCAGCGGTTTTTTTTTAATTTAAAGCTGTGAAATTTTAAGTATGGTGGGGACATTTTAGAGGGGGCAACGCCGGGTGCACCCCCTTAAACCCGTCAGTGGCTGCCGCCAGAGCTATTTTTAAACAGCTGGGCTGACCCTCCACACTGTGATAACGTCACGCTTCACAATGCAGGAAGATGGTATACATGATGTCAGTGTTGATTTCACTATACTCGTTATAAGGGCGGTATTATTCGTATCATGAGCCCGGATGGAGATCTAAGCCTTCTAATAGACGGGCTGGTGTTTCAATCGGGGCCAGTACATCTAAGCGCGGGTGAAAATCTCAACCAGTTTGTACAAGGGCTGACATTTTATTGTTGCAAATCTGAGTCTGTGTATAAATCTCAGCCCAATATAGCTAAGATATACTTCTGGATGGAAATCTGAGCCCGGGGTCGAAATCTCGGCCCACTAGACAGACTTGTTTCCATCGAGTGTGAGGTTAACGTCCCACCGACGGTATTTCTGTCATTTGGAGACTTCGTGTACTTGAGACAGATATATTATTGTGCTGCCACACTGCAGTATCACACCGTAGACATGTGATATGATACCATACTCAAACACATTATCCTGACACCGGGTCAGCCAACTATTTTACGACTTTGGTATTTCGCGGCCGGGGATCGAACCCACGACCTCCCGATTCTGGGGCGAACGCTCTAACCACTCGGTCGCCGGGACCAGTCTCCAAACTTGTGATATTACGTATATACAAGATGTTGGAAATTTGAGCCCAGATGAAAATCTCAGACGGACTGAGGGTTCCTTCCGAATATTGCACATGTGCAATACGACTCTTGGAGACTTCAGCACACAGTGACACCGGTTCTATAGAACCTCAGCCGAGTTGCTTAAAAAAGCTCTGACACCGGATCTGTAGTAGAACTTTCCGACTAAAACAAACGTTTTCAATCTTAAATATAAATCAAAAGTCAAAAATAAGCAAGTGAAAATTACAATTTAGAATCTACATTTAACAATCTGTAACAAACGAACGTTAACTTCAACTTAATCTTTTAACGTAAATATGGCAGACAGAACTATATCGTTAAAAGTGTATTTTTCAGTAACAATTCCAAGGTTGTAATATGCATTTTAAAATTGTAATAAGAATTCTGTAACCATAATAAGCTTGATAAAAATGTAACAAGCATTATGAAACCTAAATTAGTAAAAGAATTGAACTGGCGAATATCCCATCCAATATTCAACTATAATGATGCTTTATTTCTAGGATGATGAGGGTGAATTACGTTCAAAAGGTATGATAAAACAAGTCACTGATGTTACTTGCAACATAGTAGTCCCCTATCCAATTTTGAGAAAGAATTATATTTTAATGAAAATTTATCTTGTACTCTTTGTATTATGATGGCATCCATAATAAAGCTATATTTCTATATAGATTGCTTACACAGTTGGTTATGATTTGTTACATGATTTGACAGTTGACTTTATTATAGTAGTTATATATACCTATAATGTTTGCCAAATACATGCAAAACCCGAGGCTCAAATACAACTCATACAACATATTAAACAACATACAACATATTAAAATTCCGTATTTTGTCAGTGGTAGTGGGACGTCACTTTCGACTTTCGTGACGTCGCTTTCTTGAGAAAACTCATTAAAACCTGTGTAAATTGATTTCGTAAGTCTTGAATATTTACAGGTATATAATAAGGGAAAATTATGTTGCAGTAGCTTTTTGTGGCTTTGTATTTTGCTACTCGGTCTCGCGAGATTATTTTTCCAACGTAGGAAAATACAAAGCCACAAAAAGCTACTGCAACATAACATTCTTTATGTGTTCAGAGGTCCAAAGAAGAAGACAGAACACTGCATACTTGCATTTATCATCTTCAGAGTGAGCAGGTGGTGATCTGAGATGTGCACTAGTATGTTTGTCAGTTGCCACATGGTAATCTCAAGACGGGTAGTTTGTGAATACGCTATTTAGGACTGAGGCTGATGGATTTACTCATTACCACTTGCCTTATAGTCATGTTCTTCAAATTGCGCAAGGCTGAGATTTAAGTAACCGAGATTGACAAAGTAGCCCCCAGTCATTGGCATACCGCAGAAGCTGGCTAAAGCCAAGGACACTGACAGCAGTGATCTCAACATCACATACAGTTTCCCCTGGCATGGTTGTCTTTTGTTTTTCTGTGATTGTCATGTCTGCTTGTGCCACTATGTGTCGTTTGAAAAGGGCTAATAGATGGTTGTTGTTTTTTTTTCTTTGAAAAAAATATAGTACATTGTACTACGAAATCTAAAGATATATAATGTTTAAGTCTCCTTCAGATCGTTCAAATTCAAAATACTCGTACATGTATATGATACTAAATTAAGAACTTTAGTACTCTACCTCTAATTTGAGACTTCCGTGATACGTTTGTTTGTTGGGTTTAACGTCCCACCGACAGTATTTCAGACACTTGGAGACGATGTCTACTTGAGACAGATATATGTATAGTGTTGCCACACTGCAGTATCACGCCGTAGACATGTGGCATGATACACCCAGTCACATTATCCTAACACTGGGCCAACCAGTTCTGCAACTACCCTTATATTCTGGCGCAAAGCAAAGGAGCTAATTTGAGACTTCCCTGTTATGTATTTGACAACATTCTGGTGATGATATACCTTAAATGTGTTATAAATTAATTTATCATGGATACAACGCAGTTTGGGTATGAATGAACTCACATAACACAACCATTCATGCTATGATGAAATGATATATTTTTTAAGAATTTACACAATATTTTTATAAAAAATCTTTTTGAGCTTGAAGTAGTAGCAAATGAGGTCTAGTGGAGGAGGGTCCGGAGGGTCCAGTCCCAGATCTGGGTAAGTAGGTCAAACCTACGTCATCACGGTCAATGACCTAGGCCACCGACTGCGCATGCTCATGATTCAAGGTTAAGGTTGAATTGTGGTCAATGATCTAGGTCACCGACTGCGCATGTCCATGATTGAAGGTTAACATTATCTGGGCCAGTGTCAAGGTTTTACGAATCTAAGATATTTGTGCGCATGACCATTTTATGGATCAAGAGGTGAAATTCAGGGCGGGAGAGTGATCATCACTGTGTAAACACTTGGTTAGACCTTGTTTAGGGTTATGTTACAGGTGGTCAACAAATCGTAAACATCTCGCCAAAGCCGACCCTCCAAGCGATAGAGAAGTCATAAGAATTTGCTGAATTTGAAATGCCATTTTATAATATATTAGCCTGTAACATTGAAGTCACACAAGTAATATACATGTATACGCATTGACCGTTAGGTATATTGCACCAATGTTTTATACTTTGATATTTGATATATTTGTCGTGGGATTTTATACTTAATAAGTTGTATCAAACTTACTTAACATTCTAGGGTATATGCTGCATTTATTGTTGGATTATACACATGTATATTAAATGTGTTAATTTGTTATACTGAAGCCATATACTGTATGCTGTATATTAATATTCGTTGAACTGGAATTATATGTATATGACTATCATGACTCATTTAGAATTGTATTATAGTATTTGATACAATGACCACGATATGATGACTCGTTTGGAACTGTATGATAACATTGGTACAATGATTACGATAGTATAACTCATTTGGAATTGCATTAGAATATTCGTACAATGATTAAGATATTATAACTCAAACAGAATTATATGAACAAGTGCATATGCATGCATACACATGTACACCAACGCATACGCACGCATATATACGCACGCACACACTGGAATAGTTCATTACGTGGTGTATGTGTGTGTGTGACATATACCATAAAAGTAGAATTGTATCTCATTTAGAAGTGAACACATTTTGTATCCCGTAGCTCAGTACATTCAGTATTCACGCTTAATGCTGAAATCCGCCATTTAATTAACTTTCATATTTTACTTGTAATAGTTATTTTCATTATATATTCACCAATGTTCTTCTTGCACCATATAAGTTAATTTATTTTGCAAAAGGTGACATATAGGCCCGTTGGGCCGGGTGTATTTTGTATTTGTACATGAAATGTGTTGATATTTATATATATGTACACATGTCACTATAATAAAAGATTATCTTATCTTATCATAAGAGGTCATGACACAGCGTTCAGAGCGGAGTTGTTCTAAAGCGATGTTTACAGTCTTTCTCTTTTTTCTCTCCATCATTGTATAGAACTAATCAGTGAAGTTTTCAATTATTATAATATTAGAGTATGATTTAAATAATATGCTCTACTAACAAAATAGTAAAGAGTTTTTACCACAGTTTAAAACAAAAATGTTTATGATTCTTTTCTACTTCTATCTTTATAATTAGACCGATAGTTAAAACGAATTTCTGTGGTTTTACACCCGACTACAAATCCAAATGTAATGGATGTTTTAACCCGGGTTGGAGGACATAGATTATTATCTTACCAGGTGAAAAGTATTGATTTTACCACGATAAAGTAGCCATCAGTGAACTAGCCAGAGGTTATTAACCTTTGAATAGTCAGTCCTGACATCATCAATTAGTCATTCACCTTTATTAACAACTACTGTACTTTATGACACATGACACATAATTATAAGGAGAAAGAACAAACTCTGTCTTGAACAATCATGGGACAGAGTTGACTTGGTGATATGTTTTTTTTACAAAAAAAAAATGCTTTGTTTTTATCTCTTAGTGACTAAAGTTCTATCTGTGAAATGTTAATTCAAGTAAACATTGATTATTTACAATAACCTTTGTTACGGTGATCTGTTCACACATTAAAGGTCAGTTACCCTTATTGTCAAGGGTGATATAAGCAGATTTGTAATTTTGGAGGGAAAAACGTTTGATTACTCAACAAAAACTGTAAGCACATAACAAAGTTCATGGCCACAGTATCTTTTTCTAATAAGAAAGTTTGAGGTGTAACTTGAATATATATATATAATAAACTGGTGTAAAAGAACAAGAAATTTGTAATACTTTCTTGAACATTGTATGTCATGACAAATGCAACTAAACATACTCATTAATACAGAAGATTATACTGGAGACAAAGTAAATTATTTGGGAGTAATAAAGATAGTTTTTTTAAAACTTGACGTAGTCTCCATTGTATTCTTTTGTAGTGGGATGTGTTTTTATTTTAAATTAAAGTGTATGCCGTTTAAAAGAAAATTTCTACAATCATATACAAAATGCGTTAAATGTATGCTATGTATGTACCTGTTACACACACACACACACACACACACACACACACAGTGCATGAATATAAAAAGGGAGAGACTATGAAGTGAATTTGTGGTCCTGAAAAGGACCGTGATTTTCCCGGGTTTAATGAAGGATTGGATGGTGGTTTATAGGGAAATGTTTATCACAACATTCATCTCCCATAATGTCGCAGTTGTGCTGTTGTCCCTGTTCTGATAAAACACAGCAGCACTTACTGCATTCTATATAGCATGGACTTCCACACTCAGAACACTGCCCGTTCATTACTGGATTCATATTGAAAATGATTACAGCTAGTTATGCATTTTCACACTCGTTTTAGGAAAATAAAGGTGCTGTTTTACTTTGATAGTACGCACTTGCTAATTAAATCGACATCTTTATGATGCAACCATTAATTTATTCACATAATACTTATCACACAAATGCAACTAAACATACTCATTAATACAGAAGATTATACTGGAGACATGATTTGAAATTTTGGGTTTAATATAAATAATTTGTTTTAATATAGTTGTAGTCTACAATGTATTCTTCTGTAATTGAGTGCGTTTATTCGAATTTACTCAAGCGATGTACGTATTTCATACGTGATTAAATACAAATAACCACACACACCGCTAGCGAATGTAAAGATACTGCAATAAAACGGTATCTACTTGCCACTCGCCATGTGTTTATAGAGATGAAGTATTGATAAAATTTTCACCTAATTGTTGGACTTAGTGTAGTTTAACGCTTTATCAGTAAGCGCTGTTTTGTGTATTTCAACAGTTAAATGAAAAGGTGAAAATACTCGTTGTCAACAGTATTTCATTTGCCAACCATTCTCGATAACCTTACTGCCGCTACGAAATCATGCTTGATTAATTACTCCACGATTTATTTCTCTCCACGTTGTTGCAAGTGACCTATATTTGTCTCATACTTTATCGGCATAACTGTAAAATGCTATACATTAGTTATTTTATATATGACAGTAAGTGTTTGCACTGACATCATTATTATTATTACGAAATCTCTCTCCCCCCCCCCCCCCCCCCCATTGTTTAACGTTCAGACTATTACAGATCACACCATTATTTTTAATGTCTACACCATTTATATTTGTACGTATATAAAATACCTTGCCATCTTTCGCTTTCGACTTAGGCAAGGAAACAAAGTCACGATAGCCTAGTATAATGAAAGTTAATTGGAAATTCTATGTAAGTAAATGTTTTTTCTGGTTTTTTGAAACATGTATATCGCAATATACTTTCTCTCTCTCTCTCTCTCTGTTTCTCTTCTCTCTCTATCTCTCTCTATTGGTGTATTCTACTTATTATTAAAATGAAGACCAACAAAAACGATTTAAGAAAATTCCTATGGTTATTTATTAATAGCTAAAATTTATTTTGATAACAAATTTTGCTGTGTGTTTACTCTCTCTCTCTCTCTCTCTCTCTCTCACGAAAACACTGGTTATTCTGATATATTCATTTACCTTGTAAATTGATACTATTTATTCGCCTATATAGCGAAATGCTCATTGACACTATTATTAAAGATATTATTATGATATAATAGATATATAAATATATATAAATATCTATATTTCATAAATGCAAAATTTGTCTTCTCCCATATTTTAGTAGGTCAGTCTCTCCTTTCTCTATTAAATATTTGGATATATACCCTTAATAATGCCATATTCTTTTTTCAAGTGTTAACGCGATGCACACGTTATCCCCAACCGGAAGAAATGTATATATTGTATTGTCTATGTATTTTCTTCTCCATATTGTACATGATTGTACTTGGATGAAAATAAAGTTTTGTTCTGTTCTGTTCTGTTCTGATAAGCAAATATTTTCTTTCTCACTTTTTCAACTAATGATATTCAAGAAGTACAAACACATTTGTTTCTATAAACTGGGTTTATTTTACAATCAAGGAATATGTACACATAAGAAATACACAACAGTAAATAATAAGACAACATTCACTTATGCAATAGAGACTTAATTATAAAACATGATCTTGGGAACAAATAGAACTAAATAAAGCGGAAACAATAAAGATTTCAATGATGATGGTATTTAACAAACGACAATCAACACA
Organism: Solen grandis; assembly: GCA_021229015.1. Classification (NCBI taxonomy): domain Eukaryota; kingdom Metazoa; phylum Mollusca; class Bivalvia; order Adapedonta; family Solenidae; genus Solen; species Solen grandis. The sequence goes on along the minus strand of CM037786.1, from coordinate 43,000,333 downwards.
GAGTTTATGGAATTCTGTAATGTCCATAAGCAAGGCTGGAAATTCCGTCTTCCATCCAATACCTTTTAACATCGAAAGCACTCAAAGAAGTTTTGTTTATTTTATCACAATACATAATATGGTAATCACTTCGTAATCCATACATTGTATGTTTAGATTGCGTATTGTTTAATAATGTGTGCTTGTAATGTTCATGTAATAATTCTTTCTTTACTACAGCTCGTGAAATCCCTTTACACCGTTTTTCATTCACTTCTCTATTGTCTTTGTCATAAATAAAACTATACATTTTAGGTCTCAAAGCTACAAACTCTTTTATAGGAATCCCACCTAATTCGTCTTTCATTACACCCACTTTTTTCTTACGTTCATTGTTGAATAGGGGGTGGTTTGTAGGATAGTTAGAAGTGTCATATAAGTGTATACTCTGCATCATATCTCTATACACATCTTCTGTCTACCCATAAAACATGAAACTATCCGTGTCGGTCGCTAACAATGTTAAATTATCTTGATATTTGGGTTTCAGATGGTTGTAATAATAATTGTACAAAAGATACTTGGCTAAATCTAATATCTCCATACACAGGTTGAACAAAGTTAACTTTGGTATAATTACACTCAAAAAACTTCCTTTATGTGTTGTATAGGAAACATTATTGTAAATCGTTTAAAGTGGTGTTATTTGTTTTTCAAGCATTCTAAAAAGACAAAACAAGCAAATGCCTGCATGAAGTGATGTTTCTTTGTGTTGTTTATTGTACCAAGTCACAATTGTGTTGTGAGTAAAATGAGTAATTTATGAGTAAAAATGAGTAATTTATGAGTAAAAATGAGTAACTGCTCATTCTAGTGAGTAAAAATGAATAACAACTAAGTAATAAACAAAACTTCTTTTATGTGTTGCATAGATAACATTATTGTAAATCGTTTAAAGTGGTATTATTTGTTTTTCAAGCATTCTAAAAAGACAAAACAAGCAAATGCCTGCATGAAGTGATGTTTCTTTGTGTTGTTTATTGTACCAAGTCACAATTGTGTTGTGAGTAAAATGAGTAATTTATTAGTAAAAATGAGTAATTTATGAGTAAAAATGAGTAATTTATGAGTAATTGCTCATTCTAGTGAGTAAAAATGAATAACAACTAAGTAATAAACAAAACTTCTTTTATGTGTTGTATAGATAACATTATTGTAAATCGTTTAAAGTGGTATTATTTGTTTTTCAAGCATTCTAAAAAGACAAAACAAGCAAATGCCTGCATGAAGGGATGTTTCTTTGTTTTGTGAGTAAAATGAGTAATTTATGAGTAAAAATGGGTAATTTATGAGTAAAAAATGAGTAAACAATGAGTAATTTATGAGTAAAAATGAGTAATTCTTACTTCTTCATATTTTTGCGGAAAGGCTGGATGTCAGTTACCAAGATCAACTGTTTTTATAGAATTGGGACATTTCTGTGTACATTATAACTAAAACGCAGGACTCATTTTTTTTTTTAATTTATTGGTACAATAACATTACACGACACACTGTTCAACAGTTTTTAAATTTATTGGTACTATAACATTACATGACATACTGTTCAACGTTACTCTTGCGATAGTTCTGGAGGGTTATAACCCTCAATAACAGCTTCAAAAAGAAATTTTCTTTTATTGACGGCATATTTCCACGCTTCTTCTGTGTCAAAGTCCTCAGTTTGTATAACACTATTAGCCGTCTTTTTGATCGATTGAAAAACTGGAGAATCTTTGAGAGCATTGATCCAAAGCACATTTTCCGTGAATACATCAGTTAGCGCTTTACGATAAGTATTTTTCATGGAGTTAAATGTCCGATCACGCGCCTCTTCTTCGGTAATATTTTGTTGATTCATCAAACCGTTGACTTCCTCTTCGTACCTGTCTTGATACTGTTCAAATACTTCTTCTACAAGACGATCCATTGGATCATTTTCTTCCTCTCCATTCATCGTGTCTGAGTCAAAATCCACATCGTCTGTTTCCTGCTGATGTTTCATCTGTTTATGCCTAATAAGGTTATACTTTCTTGCAAATGTTTTGTTGCACATATTACAGGAAGACATGACGCAATGTTTGAATTATTCAAATACGTCGTCAAATTGTTTAAATCGATCTGTCTTTTTAGGTGTCTTTCTTGATGAGGTAATAGTTTTCTTTACTGGTCCTGTGTAGTTCTTTACAGTTGAAAGACTTGGTGCAGTTTTTATTTTTCCGTTAGCTTTTTTCGTGTAGAGACGTTTCAATTTCACCTTTCTCTGGCCAACGCTACTGTCACTTATGACAGGTTTTGCAGCGTTTTGTTTATTTATACGCTCTACCTCAGATTTAGCTCTGTCTACCACACTCTGTATAGGTGATGTTAATTCTATGGTCTGTTTTTGCTTTTCGGAAAAATATGATTGTTTTGGTCGAAATAAATAGACCCACTTTTTGAGATCAGGCATATACTTTGAATAATTCATGTTTCCTTATGAAATTGTAATGTCGGCAATACAGGCTCTTGAAAAAATGAAGCTCCACGCTTTTTTAAATTATTTATATATATTTCAAATTCTTATAATTATGTTTGTATCAAAACGCAAATTTCAACGAGTGTAATTAGTTTGTGTAACGCGTCGAAAAACTGGAACTTCCTCCCTATTTACAATACTTTCACCACAAATATTCGAAAATATAAGCAATGTTTGATTGAAACTGTTTGCTGTTTTTGTTTTAGAAGCAGAGGCTTGAAATTCACACAGAACCACTTTCCATTTTCCTTCCAATATATGCGGTGTTTTTAAATGTACTTTAAAATTCCAGGGTTTATTTTCGGGAAAATAAACTACTTTCCTCAGTTTTTAAATACACAATCATGTTCCCTTAACTTCCTCGCTCGAAACAATTACCCTTATGTCTTTCAAAATAACCCCTTTCTCACATTATATATGAAGAAAGCACGTCTGTGTATTTTCTCGCTAAACTTAACCTCCACTCCTTAAACATCAAATATTGAGGTACAACGGTTCAACGAAGAGTAAACGCGGTGACC
>CM037786.1:42937343-42987343 GCA_021229015.1 Solen grandis | reverse complement strand
CGAGGATAGAAAAATGATTGAACTGTTTACATTTGAAGATAGCTATTCAAGGTTTTTAAAGCCTTATTTTCGGAAACCGAAGCATCCATTGACTTGGAGTTTTAGGCTCTTTTATCCAAATATCATAGAATAAAATTCCAACGATCACTTGAGTGACCAAGATCACAATTTAATAATGGATGATTACCTTAATCATGTCCATCGATTTCACTGCTTTTTGCATGGAGACACGGTTCGGTTGTAATTGTGCAGTTACACTGGTGGTGGGGAAGAAAATGTGACCCCAACACAACACATCACTAAACGCCATTCATGCCCACTTGTTAGAACTTAGCTGGCGGATAACGCTTTAATTAAGCACTTTAGGCCCCGGCCTGCACATCATTTTTTTTTACGTGTAATGTCATTGAATGTTAGGCCCCAGGTATACCCGAAAACACCCTTACACGCGTCCTAGACAAGGCCCCCTTGCCCAGGCCTGCATATTAATTAAGGCCCAGCTACCCTCGCGTTCTGGCTACTATATAACCCTGACGTGTTTAAACAGAGTTAGTTTGTATACGTGGGTGGTGATCACGACGCCTTGTATTTGGACAGATGGTGATTACATGTAATAATAGGTATTTTATCTTAATTATTACTAAAAAAGAAGAGGAGAGGGAAAAAAACCTGTCAACATGTATAGGATCGAACATAATGACGTATGTTTATTCACTGCATGATTGATATATTGATATATACACAACAATAATGTGACAGATGTCATTATGACCGGATGTGAATGTAAATCATTCCAGGGTCTTTGTGTTCGAGTCAATATTATAAATGTTCTGTTCTGATAGTAGTCTGAAACTTTATATGCGCTGCTTGTAAGAGATACACTTGTCCATCATATGTGCATACACGCGCTCCCTCTCACGCGTTAGGTACGCGAGCATGCCCATGCACACGCATTTAGTAAGATATCTTGAATTTTTTTTACCCAAAGAAAATACAGTCCAGGTTGTACATATAAAATCAAATTGCAGGCATATCAACAACGAGCTATTGACCACGGACCAATATACAAAGAACAAATAGCAACAATCAACACGGTGGTTATTAGCGATCCTGAGGAATATAGCAAAGTAATCCGATCAGAGGGGAAAATCCCGCAAAGACGAGAAATGGAACCGATGGCGTATTACAGACAGCTAAAAGGAATCGACCTTGGGCTTGTCAACGAGTGAGTTGTCTTTGAAAAAAAAAGTTGCTCTCGTTTTTTTTCAACGAATTATTGAAGATAAGATGATGACAACAGTAAGCAATTTAAGGAGAAAAAATGATTATTATTTCGAGTCGGTGCGTGCTTTATTGATAAACTATCTATTTTTTTTATTTACTTTAGTTCAGGAGAAAGTCTTGACATATCTTCAGTATAATTATATGTGTAACCAAATATTAGTTTACCAACTGAAGCCAATAAAACCATATTCATATTTAAATAATTTGTAGGAATTTTATATTTATTCCATTATTTAAATTCAGACATTCTGTATTCAAACATTATTTACTAATAAGTTGTTTCAAAATATACAAACAACAACAACAACAACAACAACAACAACAATGAATATTTCATATTGGCCCATTTTTTTTTCAGTCAAGGTGAAAACTGGTATAAACTACGCACAGTGACTGCACCAAAGATGTTGAAAATGAAGGAAGCACTTGACTTCTGTGAACCAATGAACGACGTTGCTACAGACTTCGTCAAACACCTTGGAGATCTGAGAGAGACGAATGATGAAGTATCGGGTCTGGAGAAGGAGCTATTTAAATGGGCATTTGAATGTGAGTTAGTCGTGAAAAATATCACCTTTAAGTCTCTTGATTCTTAATTTATGTGCGTGCCACATAATCGCTTTTACCTTTATCTCTACTTACATTAATATAATTTACTTTTCGATTTATGAAATTGAAATTGAGCAAAAATGTTAACCACAGTCATTTAAATATTCATTAGGTTTTGGACAGTAATTAGTAAGAGAGAGAGAGAGAAGAGAGAGAGAGGGAGAAACAGAGTGAAGGGGGAAGGGGAGAGAGGTGTAAACTGGAAAATTAGCACAGGAATTCAAATAAATTTAGATTAATTTACTATACATTGTACTCTGAAACGGTTGCGACAAGAGCAAAAACCATTCTGCTTCTAGTGTTGTTATTGCAGTATTTGTTGGTGGTGATGGATATGATAATGTTGTTGTTGTTGTTGTTGTTGTTGATGATGATGATGTGTATTTCAGCCATCGGGACATTCCTGTTCGAGGAAAGGGTTGGATGTTTCTCTAACCCCGCCCCAGCGAAGGCCCAGGAGTTCATTTACCATCTTCGAGAATATTTCAAATACCTCCAACCACTCATGTATAACGTACCCGTCTACAAACTGTACCGTACACAGCTCTGGAAGAAGTTTGAACACCATGCGGATAAATGTTTTGAGCTCGGCAAATACTTCATTGACAAAGTAAATATTTTAATCACGATTTACATATTTGTTTGCCCATTGGAACTATGAGTTCATATATTTTTCAAGTCGACAATTGCAGCCCATTTTCAAAACATTCAGGTCACCGCGACCGTATGGTAGTGAAAATTGACCTGAAAGTTGTGGGTTCGAACCGTGTGTGTGTGTGTGTGTGTGTGTGTGTGTGTGTGCACATATTCCGTTCGTTGTCATATGTTTGTAACAAAAATTTCAATAAAGTAATTTTTAACCATTGAAAATTAATAATTTGCGAGAATCTTGACATAATATACCGGTAATCGCACATGTACATACCATATATTTAATATTTTAAAATTATTTTGATTCATGGTGGTTTCAGAAAGTGGCGGAGCTTGATTCAACTACGAATACGAAGGAGGGCGAGCCCGACAAAGTGTCCTTCCTTACCTACATGTTGTCCCAGGATACTCTGACGTCCAGCGAGGCTCTCTCAACATCCATCGACCTTTTACAAGCTGCAACTGAAACGGTATCTATTCTAGAGACAGTTTTTAAAATAACTTTTTTTATTATCATTCCAGTAGAAAACATTCATTTAGTATCTACGAGAACATAAAAAAGTTTTTTACATTGCCTGATCGCGCACGCAGTGACGCCTTAAATGTTGTCTTGTTTAATTTGTTTCGAGGAAACAATGAAAAATAAATAGTAGGCAGTATCTTATCCACTAAATTCACTAGAATAATACTTTAGCTCAATCAATTAATTATTCAAGTAGATCAGCCTTATTCGTCACTACTCGGCCACTTACGGCATTTTCGGACAAACAACGAAAGTGTTTCGAATGTTCGAGTTCTAGACTGATTTCGTTGCGTTTCAGACTTCCAATGCCATGTTGTGGACCCTGTACTGTTTAGCAGAGAACCCGTCAGCGCAACAATCAATGTATGAGGAGACAGTCAAAGTCCTTGGAAAAAACGGGGATATTAATGCTAGCAATATTTCAAAACTTACCTACGTCAAAGCAGTATTAAAGGAGACATTCAGGTAATTCTGACAAAATACACTCTAAATTTCAAAAAAAGTGCCAAAAAATAAATAAGAAAATAAAATAAAGCCAGTGTGTGTGTGTGTGTGTGTGTGTGTGTGTTTTTAATCAATTAACAAAATCTCTTGTTAAACTCATTTTTCATAATTTACTTATATCTATTTTTCATATAGAAAAAAAAAAAACAGCTTCTGTAGAAAATCTTTAAAGATATTTATAACAGATTATGTAGTTATTAACAATTATGTTTGTAATTGTTCCTTTAAACTATACAGAATTTGAAATATGTTAATTGTATTACTATGTATTACATAGTAATCTCTTATATATGGATACTGTGATTGTGACGCCATGTATTGTATGGCGATAAACTGTGTATGTTTATGCCAAATAAACTATTGAATTGAATTGAATTGCTATTGTTTAACATGTTTAACGTCAACTAAACTAAATATTTTGTTCTGGTTACAGAAGATACCCCATTACATGGGCAACGAGCAGAATAACACAAGAGGACATGGAAATATCTGGCTATAACATACCTGCAGGGGTAAATAGTATTATTGTAATCTATAACAATATGAATGATAATTATAATAATAATAGCTGATAAAGAAGGTGGTGGTTTTTGAAGAAGAAGAAGAAGAAGAAGAAGAAGATGATGATGATGATGATGATGATGATGATGATGATAATAATGATGAAAACAAACTACAAAAACCTATGAACAGAATTCTTAAACATGTGTGTCCCGTGTTTCAGACTCACGTGCAAGCAAACTTATTCGGAATGTTCCGGGACGAAAGCCTGTTCCCGGACAACAAGAGTTTCAAGCCGGAGCGATGGCTTCGAGATAGTAAGATGGACACTTCTCTCAAGAGTCTCTCCAACCTGATCTGGGGCCACGGGGCCAGAATGTGCATAGGTAGGGCTATCCTGTCGCAATGTGTTCAACCGTTTACATACTGCTTAAATCGTTTTAGATGATTTTTTTTTCTTCTTCTTCTTTTAAGATGTATATTTTAAGGGGTAATTTACATCACCCGAATAGTTTATCACATATTTAAAATCAAATAAACTTTATCACGTATAACGTACATATTATTCAAGAATCAAATTTCTCTTTTCTACAGGAAGACGGTTTGCAGAGCAGGAAATGCACATTGCACTCACAAAGGTAAATACTAAAATCTTTAAAAGCGTAAATTTTGTTGACTATAAAGTTAAAGAATCTATATTCAACTACAAAAGAAACTGTATACTAAAGTGCAAATCGGTCCCTATGTGCATCTCTAGTGTTTAACCTCTACATTCAGTGGGTTGCAACTAACACATATCAAGACTTTCGATATCAAATATACATTTTTATGTAGGAAATGATATTTTTAAAGGAATGAAAACTTTAGTGTACATTGTCTTTTGCAACAAGATATTTAAATGGACGCTTGTAAGATAGTAGATTGATTATATAATAAAAAGCATTTATCATCCATAGATAACAAGTGGTTATTAGAGTTACTTTAATGCTATATTCATGATCGTGTAAAAGATACGGGTAACCGTGTGGCTCTCCCTCTTACTCCATCCAGAGAGATCATAAAGAAGAGTAATGTGCATTGTACAATGACAAAGCCGGGTTAATTTCAATGCCAATTATTTTATATAAAAAGTCTTAGATACTTAATTGATTCAGATAGACAAACGATAATTAATATAAAGAATTTGTATCACACATGTCAGCTTAAACAACATATGACGTCATTGCGCATGTTACAGATTGTTCAGAACTTCCGTCTTGAATATCACCACGAGCCAATCGAACCAACACTCAACACAGTGATGACACCAGACCGACCGGTCAAGATTAAATTTATTCCACGTGCAAAGCATTAACTCGCATTATATATGACGTCATATCCGGACTCAAACGAGACATTCATACTTTGTGATACCCGATCTTCGGCAAACTGAGGCCCGTCACCAAAGTGACAAATGTCCAACCCATGGATTGTGCCAGTACAGTTATGTCATACCTTAATCCTGGTGTCCTAAAACGGCAACGTGAAAGGATCAAACGAGGTCAAATTAGATGTGTGAACCCAGCTATTAATTCAGCTACATTCAGCTTCTAATGCAGCTGCTAATTAAACCACTGACCCGGTTAATACAGCTACTTTCAGCTTCTAATTCAGCTGCTAATTAAACCACTGACCCGGTTAATACAGCTACTTTCAGCTTCTAATTCAGCTGCTAATTAAACCACTGACCCGGTTAATACAGCTACTATTTAGACACTACAAATATTTTTATTGATAATCTATTTATTTATGTTTATGTTAATGTATTCCCAAACTGTCATATATGAAAGGGTAGGCGATAGAAGTAGTACACTATACGAATAGATCAGCGTCGTTTGTTTATCAATACTGGTTCGTTATGCTTTACTCAGACAAGCTCAGTTCGTGAGTCTAAAAGAGCAATTCTTTTAATCATATTCAAGATAAACATATCCTTTATATCCTATATATGATTTATGTACTAAACTAACATTCAAAAGTAAAGGCCCTGATATCTGTCCTAAAAGGCCAGTGAACATCACTGCTTGGCCCAGGTGGCCGCTACATGGAGGCAGTCAAATAATACTTTGGTAAGATAATAGTAAAAAAAAATTGCTGCCTAGTGCGAATAACTGCTAATTTTTTTTTTAAAATATGTGTAAATTAAGACAATGTTTGTATGGAAAGCATTTTCACAGATTTTGAGTGTCAACAGAAAAGAGTGTATCTGACTTTAATCCTCTTTTATAGAAATACAAGTATATAGAATTCAGAATTCTATTTTTATGTATCTGACTTTAATCCTCTTTTATAGAAGAACAAGTATATATTGAATTCAGAATTCTATTTTTATGTATCTGACTTTAATCCTCTTTTATAGAAGAACAAGAATTCTATTTTTATGTATCTGACTTTAATCCTCTTTTATAGAAATACAAGTATATAGAATTCAGAATTCTATTTTTATGTATCTGACTTTAATCCTCTTTTTTAATAGACATGTAAATACAATTAAGATTTTTTTTTCAGTTTAAGCATTTTAATTTGAATTTTGTTAGAATGATCAAATAGACAGACTATCTATTAGATATTTAATAATTGTCATACATATGTTAACTGACGCATTATATTTAATTTATTAAATAACTATTTTTTTAACATATATACCCATTTTTCATAGCTAATTATTTATTTATTGTTTTTTAAATATAAATTTTAATTACTCAGTACGTCGAACTTGCAAGTTCCCTCATAATATGTTCCATACACATTTACACAATATATGTTCCATACACATTTACACAATATATGTTCCATACACATTTACACAATATATGTTCATACACTTTATCACAAAATATATTCTTAAAGCTTTAACATATTATTATACGCAACAACATTTTATATAGTTCATACATTAAAAAATATATATTTTAGTATCTTACAGGAAAATTACACGTTATAATATTCTGATCAAATTCAAGCTACCGATATGCGAGTAGAACATAATTATAAATGTGTAATAATTCATTTAAACCTTTACCATGATGGATTTTTGAATTGGATTTGTCTTTCCTTCATTGTGACTGTACAATTAGTTGTTTATGGAGGTGTTAGCTGAAAATGTATTGACTAAGATTGGTACAGTACTTACAGGAGGGCGTCAATCATTTTCACTGAACCACGCTGAACCAATCTATTCTATGGAAGGAATAGGCCTATATAATTATTTTTCAAACAAGCAGGGTGAATTCTGATCAAGTCAAGTATCCTTTAGGCCTACCGAGGCAGTATTATCTTTACCTCATGATCGCGTTTGTTATGTCTAGAGCTAAAAAATAATCATGCAGCAAACTAGATTGTGTTGAAATAGTGCATGTAAAATTGTAAGTACGTGACTTGAAATCTGGCAAAGATAATTTACGCTAGTTTTATTGCATTAATGATGTATTTTTAGTTCTTTTTATATCTATTTAGGAAAATTATATTCGCGTTTAGTTACATGAGGAAGATTGGAAAACTAACAAAAAAGTGCAAACTGTCTTTTGAATGGCGTGCAAGTTAATTGTACTTCAATTTCAATGCGTAGCACTGAACTATTAAGAATTCTGTCACGAAATTCTCGTTGCATTTTGTGCTAAGACGTAATTCAGTTTATAAATAGATAAGTTGAAAAACAAACCTGAGTATTTCGGTACCATTTCGTATTTGCTACTTTCGCGTGATTCTATCAAGAAGTATACTTTAGTAATTAGGAATTAGTTAATGATACTCGAATCCACTCTTAGAGTGTTTCGCCGCAGTTTTGTCGAGTATACCATAGTTTTATCAACTATCGCCACAGTTTTATCAAATCTGATCACCTGACAGGATTAAAGAGACAATGACCTGAATGAAACTAATTGAAACAAAACAGCCCCATCCCATTTTTCACGAGACTGACAAGCTTAAAGTCGACTCTTATAGAATTTACATCTTGCCTCCTTCTAAGTACCTTGATGGATTAAATCTTAAAACTTCCATTAGGAGAAAAAAAAAACTTCTGTGAGTCATACCAAATAAAGCCTGAGTCATAATATACAAGATGATATTATCATACTTTGATATCCGTGATCTATTTTTGTTTACTTTTTCACTAATTAGGTATGTTTTTTTTTCTAAAATGGTCTCTCTCTCTCTCTCTGTTTGCCAATTAATTTCATGTTAACTCTCGATAACCACGTGTATACCAGATGGATGTGGGAGAAGAGTGAAAGGGGCTGGGGGTGCACCGTACATGGCGTAGTGGAACAGTCATTGTGATGCGAACAGTGTCTGCGAACAACTCGTGACTTTCCAATTAATTTCAAGGGGAATTATAGTAACTCCAGTATTCCCTTGGTAGGATGAATTTTTTTTTTTACAGTTTTTGAAAATCGCCCAAAAATTGTTCGACGAAAATTAGGAAGTGTCGCCCCGTTCACCCGCCACACGACATGGCGTAAATCGATCGTCATATAAGAATGTCTAAGTTCTCATTGTATGCCGACTTATTTCATCTCTAGAAACTAAAAATAATCACTTAAAATTCAGGGAGGAAAAAACAAGTACATGAATATAAAGGTTAGATAAGGTTTTTGAATATCTGATAAATGTAGATTGAAACAGAATACTGGATATCACATGTCGCTATGTCATGTAATTTGAATACTAATGTCTAGGATGTTATATTGGCAGATTATTAGCGTGTGTAAAAAAAAAAACAACGTCAAAGAATAATTACATAACCGCTCATATAAAATCTAAAAATAGATGTGAGATATGAGACTGAAGCATGGTGTTTGCTTTATTAGTACTTAATATTTTGGTTTGTAGAAATGTTCCAGTGTTCGTGCATGCACACGAATATACAATTCCTCATCTATAGTACTCCCTGTTGTAAAATATTTCATCAAATTGAAATCATCGAGCGAAATGACTCATAGCCAAGCTTTTAAAAAAAATGCATATTTTATTGTACCTAAATTTCAAAATTAATGACATTGAACACTCTAATTATTGTACACACCGATTTATTTTGGTTACTCGAAAGTGAACGCTCACATGGATATTCATCTTTAATTGATTCAATTTTTTAGCATTAGTCCTCTACCATCAATACCTCGGATTTCCTCGACTTAACGGATATTACCGATGTTGTATTATTTTTATAATTTTTCGTAGTATGACTTTCTTCAATCACCAACAGAACATCATTTCTTATTAAATACCTTTGTACCAAGTATATGTAGAAAATGTTAATGCCTCTTACACCTTTCAAATATCAGTACCCTTTATTCTGTGATAATATGTTTTGTTCAAATAAAAGATATAAACCTGCATATAAATTGTGTTTTGATTCTTTGCTATATGTTCCTGCTATAAACCATTTCACTCTGAAATGAGACGTAAACCTACGTAAATCAACGAGCACATCCGGAACACCTAATCTACATGCTGGTGTAAAATTCCACACAGTGTTCATTTGGAAATAATCATACACTAATTTTCCCAAGTCACTGATTGGTCAATTTAAATCAGCGAAATATACCGGGTATTGCCGATCCTCTGGTAAAATGATCTATACAAGTCACTCATTGGTCAATTTAAATCAGCGATGAATACCGGGTATTGCCATTGCCTATAGATTTAAACCCATGCATTTTGCATACACACATACGTCTTTTACACATGCATGTATAAATGCCGTCGTTATATAGGGTACATGATTCTAAATAACATCTCCCCCCCCCTCTCTCTCTCTCTACATGATTCTAAATAACATCTCTCCCCCCCCCCCTCTCTCTCTCTCTCTCTCTAACTTTCTCTCTCTTAGGCGTTGTGGTCAGTATTTCAATCCATAGCAGGGCGCGTGGTGCGTATTAATTTCCATATTTATCAATGTAGTGTGGAAAAAATCAACGACCACACGTAGGAAAAATTATTATTTGTTATTACTTCAACGTTTCGGCTAAAGCCTTCATCAGGATAACAATCAAACTGCCCGCAGCGGTTACTTCCCCTTATCTATGCCGAAGAATGAAGGGGAGATAACTGCGTGGAGATTGGATAACAATAACTTTCAAACATAAACAACGGAATCGACGTCACCATGAATAACGTAACGTCAAAAAAGCGGGAAAGTGCAGACGTTATGCGTACTATTTATAACGTCAAAATGAGATAGGTACTGTTTCGGATATAAAATACAAACATTTCCTATAGCTTATTACAATAAATATAATACAATGGAAATATAAAAAAATACGTAACGCACAAAGTAAATTGGCCGATATGCCACACTCGTTATGCAAGTTTGGATATATTTACAAAGCATATGGATAAAACAAAGACTTGTTAAACAAAGATTGGCAACTAGTCTAAGTCTCACAAATTGTCCAATTCTCGCAAAATCACGTTTTCAAATATCTTTTATTTTGTTGATTGTATGTAAAGGTAAAATGTTTCTTTCAATAAGATATTACATTACCATAAAAATGATATTTATTACAAAAAGTCAAGTACATGTAATAAAAAAGTTCTATGTAAAATAGAAAAGTACCGACTGAAAAGAACTATGTAATGTTTTGAAAATAATTCCTTGTATGCGGGAAATGATAATTTTATGATATGGTTAATTTTTCTTCCGTGATTTTTCAATACCTTTTTAAAAGTTTTCAAAATTAAGATATCTGATGTGTGCCAACACAATATTTTCCACTGGCCTTTACAGGAGTTTCCTATCTCTGTTTTTATTAATCTTTGGATAAAACGATAGCAAAAGAAAGAAATAATTCAGGATAATGTAAGTAAAGAACTTAACACATAAGTCTGGTACCCGACCCTACTACACAGAGTAAAAACCTTAACTCTGTGAAGTAAGGTCGGGTACCAGACTATTAACACATAGGCATGTGTATTTTTATTTATATTCTTCAATAAATAAATAACGTAGCGAACCGAATGGAAACTAGCTGGCTTTTAGTTTCTGCGTTCAAGAAATAGTGCAGATGAAAGATGACGAAACTTTGGATGAAAGTCGAAATAATCGATGTCGCGAATCGGCCGTCCTTCTTTTATATTATCAGCAAAAATAACGTAACTTAAAATAAAGTAAAATAGAAAATAGAATGGTGTTTTATTGACTTGACTTGACTATTTGAGTTTACCGTCGCTTCGACAGTATTTCAGTCATATATAGCGACGTCCAGCTAATTACAGGTGGAGGAAGACCCCGAATGCACGGAGGCATCCGGGTAAAACCACCGACCTACCGCAAGCCTGCTGGAAGGCTTCCTCACATGAAAATCCAAATTACCCTGCCGGGATTCGAACCCACGCGGTGAGGGGCTGAGTGAGTGTTAAAGTCAGCGACTTTACCCTCTCGGCAACGGAGGCCCCGGTGTTTTATTGAAATTAAAGGATGATAAATTTAAATTCCCATAACTTCTGATTGGCAACAAGCTACGGGTGTTAGTTTATCATTTTGATATTTTTCATTGTCGCTATTTGACGTCATGTTTTCTAACCGATCTTACCGGTATCGTATCAGAACACAACTGTTAGCTGTCTAATTAGTCACGGTGTAATATTTCATGATATAACACCAAGACATTACAACAACGTCAGCCATTTAAGGATAGCTAATAAATATTTGAGAACTATTGTATACGTGTTGCAAGGGAATTAGAAATCTAGATATAGTGTTATTTAGGAGTTTGAGTTTCGTTTTGAGTGTTATATCAAAATAATGCACGATGTTCAGCTCAGATGCACAGCAATCTAATCACAGAGGCCGTAGGTTTGAGTGATTAACTACAAAGCATCTGAACGCAACACCGTGCATTTTCCTGCAATATAGCATTCAAAACGAATCTTCTTTCCATATCAGTATGTTTTACTAGATGCGAAGTTTTAAGAGATATAAATGTGTCGGTTCATTTAAAGACTTGCTTTTAGGTCTTTGGTTTATTTTATTAATTGCAATAAGACTAATATGATGTCACGTTATATACATTAGTTTGGAACGGCACATAAATCGGAAAATAACGCACTCCACAAACCTTCTATGTTTATATAGCTTTTTTTTATCGTGTTTGTATTAAATTAGATTACAATGAAGGATTTATTTCTGTTTCATAAATTGAAAGAATTTTCTTTTTATCTTTACCGAAGATAAACCCGCTGTCACGTGAATGTCATGTCCTGCACGCCAAACGTTTTCTTGCTGCACAATTAGTATTTCTCATGAAGCATGAGCGTTAACAAACACCTCGTAAAATAGTAAACTTACAGTGAGTAATGTGATACAAAGCCAAAATTAATGTTGCTTAGCAACCGTAGAACGGAATGATTGTCAGAATGGCCCAGGTTAAACTTTAAAACGTAATGACATGTTCCTACAGCGAATCTAATCACACTGTAGGAAACGTTTGCACAGGAAAAAGTCCGGTCTTGGACATGTCACATCCTGGAAACATGGACGGACACGTGGATTTCCTCCGGGTTCTCCGGTTTCCTCACAAAATAAAAGCCATCGAGTCTGATTTATGTCGTGATGTCTTGATTCGCAATCTTTTATAATAATTCTAATGACACTCACAGGCGAAACGTACTGGTCCATATCAGGTAGTAAGAAAATCCGAATTGCCTTGAAAGGACATAACCAACTTCAGAAGATACTATACATGTATATGCTACAGTGAAGATGCAAAAATAGAAAACTCTGATGGTAACTTCACACTGTTGAAATTTATTTTACAGTATATGTTCAATTGTTAATATTCTATTAATTTGTTATATTTTAGCAATTGATCCATTTCTCGATTTAATGTAAATATCATTAATTTTCTATAAAACAGTGGCCACACCGCTGTGAGTTCGAGTCCCAACAGGGTCAATCGGGTTTTGGATAGACTTCATCTACATGTGGTAGGTTGGTGGTTCTGTCCACTTTATGTAATAAGCTTAACGTCGTTGGGCCAAAGAAAAAAAATCCGTTTCTGGTCTCCCTAACGACCCTCTGTTTTAATGACCGACCCTAAAGATATTTTTACCTTTCCGCCTTTAAAAAAATATTCCCGTTTTTACCTTTCTTTTCAAAAAGACCAAAAACGGAACATTTTTTTTTTGGCCTTATATGAAAAACGCAATAACGATAATTCTGACTAAGATAATATATGTGCAAAATAACAAACCGAATAACCGAGATTTGTATTAATCCGTCAGTCGTATTTATTTTAGGTTAAACATATGTACTTTATTCGAGATAATAAACACATGTAATGTTAAAATACAATCAAATAAGGATTAGAACGAAAGATGAAATCTTATCGTGTACTTCTCCATATGAAATTATATGAAACGATAGTGTTGCTGAATAAACTTTACGTTAGGAAAACAAGACGTTATTATGGAAGGAAAGGTAACAAAAAAAAAACATTCAATTTTGAAAGTTCTGCAAATTTTATCAAACAGATAAGAATTCGATTGTATGTTGTTCATTTGTTTTATGTTTAAGGACAGGCATTGATATGCACGTATTTTGTTATAAACATAATTACGATATCAAATATAATGTCAATGTATACTCGACCAAAATGTCTAGACGCAAGATCCAAAAATACTCAAATATACGTCATTCACAAACAATGTCTGAACTTAGAATGACCGACAATTTGATAAAGTTATTTTATTAAGTAAATGCATGTAATGAAAGAAAAAAGGGTATCCTCACGTGATTAAATGAATTGGACACCTTTCACCTTTTACTTGCACTCATTGGGTGACCTTATGATGACCCTACACAATTTTGAAGAACTGTGAAAAATGGAAAACTAGTCATAAATATCTTAATAAGCTTTATTGATTGAATCATTAGAAGAAAAGAAAAAACAGATTAAGAGGGATGGGTGATACAATAGATTTTAGAAGATATGCCAGACAGGGTTCTATAAATGTATATACAATATATATATAGGAATAAAAATGGGAGAAATTAAGCTAATTGGAAGAGTGTCTGTTCAATATACATGAAGCTGGCATAAAAATGACCTTTACTCGGTGCTATAGAAAGGACAGACAAACCCATGGTGTGCGTGGCAAGGTCATGCTGCACGTGACGCTCTGACCGGGAAGATGCTGCAGACGATCGATAGATAAAAACGTCTGTCTTGACGTCTTGGCCTTTTGACCTTTGACTGATTCCTCTTGACTCAGCCAGAAGTAGAGAGATAAAACAGAGAAGATATACTTATATGATAATGGTTTGTTTGAATAAAATTGATTGTGTTTCTCTTTGTATAAATTCTTAAAATAAAATTAACAATTGTCTTTGAATTCTTTCACGAATTTGTTAAAAAATGAAGTATTGATTTCTTTAATTGAATTATTAAAAAATCAATCTATATCTTAAGGTAAAAGCACCCTAATATGTATATTCCATATTTTGACACCGGATGGTAATATTTATATGAAACTTTGACACTTTGAAAATTTTAAAAATGAAAAATTTCACCCAGAGCTTTTTAACTTTTATCTAATTTGGGGAGATAATCTGTATTTAAGTTAACCTTGAAGCTATGGGAAATATACATTTTCTGTGAATATGAAAAATGAATTGATTTATGAGAAAAACGCACGATAAAAAGATGCAGATGATTCTGTTTCAAATTTCATGAAAAAATCTAAACTTTACCGTATGGAGAAAGTTACTAATTAAAGAACTTCTGTCACATGTCATAACATTTTAATTTACTAATTTCCATTTTATTTTCCTTAATTAAAAATTTTTGTCAGAGAGAAAATATGACTTATAAATGAAGAAGCCAATTTGCCTTAGAATAATATTTTGATGGTGGTATTAAATACTTTGTATTATTCTTATACCAAATTGAAAGGCATTCGAGATTATTCATGTCTTCATGTATAATGTATATTTTAAATGTTTCATTTATGATACAATGTACTTGTAAAGCTCCCTTGCTCAGCGCTAGGCATATCGTGTGTCGGGCCGGTGTAATGTGACTGGGTGTGGTATCACTCCACGTGTCTACGGAGTGATACTGCAGTGTTGCGGCACTCTATCTGTCTCAAGCAGACATATAGTCTCCAAATGACTGAACTGTTGTCGGTGGGACGTTAAACCCAATAAACATGCAAACAAATGTTTCATTTATATGTGACCAAAATTGAGTAAGATACAGATAATTAATTAGAAAGTTGTCATAATCTTCAACCGTGGTTGTAAAACGGTCGTACAGAGATATTCAATCGGACTAAAATTTGATTTGTCCTGATTTAACTTTTTTTATGCATTTATGGAAATCCAGTTATCATTATCAGACATATATACCGGCAGTTATTTTATTTATTTATTTGCACGTCTGCATCTCCAGTCCAGTGTTATATCACTGGTTAACGTAATAGCAAAATCTATAATGTTCTTAAATAAAAGTTATTTGCTATTGAATTATATATATGATTTTTTTTTTTTCAAATAATTTGTTTTCGTATTGTATAACTATCATTTACAGTTTTCTTTAGATTATAGTGTGTTTTTATGCTAAAATCCTGGTAGAAAGTCGGCAAAGTTTACATCCTGACACACTCACACACCTGATGGAGTACACCAGAATAAAAAGGCCGAATAACCACCCCTCGGGATTAGTGACAGTTAATCATTCGACCAAGAAGACTCTTCGGTTCCTGGTATTTTTTAATGAAGTTAATCCGCTAAATTACGATTAGTACGTAATAATGTATTTCAATTTTCATCAAAGGTACATATAGTACATGTATTGCATATTGCAGACATGTTGTAAATTATAGAATTTATACTTCTTATTAAATGCCAATTGGTCCTCTTCGCAATGAAGGAGTTGTCGTTTTTGTGGGATTGTATACTAGCTTAAAAATGGTGAAGGTAGTAGCTCTTAAACACAGGTAAACATGTACTTTTTTTTTTTTAACAATATCAAAGTATCATCCTTTGATAGACTGATGTATTTAGGAATGAAACTTGCAAATTAAAATACGATGAGAAGGCAAAAACGAATAATTAAATCACTTTTAACGATTGGATTTTTACATCATGTTATGAAAATTCTTGAAAATAAAGCATAATTATGTTTTTTCTGTTCATGTTTAATACATTTATCTTATGATTTTCGATGAAGTACTGAAAAATATCAGTGATATATAATTCACATCTAACTGTTGAAACTTTGAGTGATATAGAATTTTGGTTCCCGATCTGTACATTGAAGTATATAGCAAAGTAGAACGTAAAACGGATAAAGATTTCCATGACGTCACAGTTACGTCAAATAATTCGACGTGATCATTCCCTTTAGGCTTCTAAGCCATGCGGTGAAATATAGTGAGTTTTACAGTTTGTCCGACTTAATCGCCCCATGAGAAATATATTGCATAAAATGATTCTTGAGGTATTGATATAGCGAATATATGGGTTATGCTGCCTACGTGATATTTGGACTGAATAGGCGGAGCTTGCTTTTGGCGGCGGGTGATTACGTCATGTTTTACATGTAGCCTTATAAAATGTACCCAGTAATACTGTCTCTGAACCATCACGTGTACTGTCAGTCATTCCATAACGCGAGGTCAAAGGCAAAGCTGTATGGCGTACGTGACAAACTGTAAATATGTTATCAATTATATTTTAAATTTTATGGATTTATCGCAGCGCTCCGCTTCGCGCTTGCGATAATTTCATAAAATTTAAAATATAAACGATAACTTATACTTGCAGACGGGGTCGCTACCTCCGTGGCCGAGAGGGTAAAGTCGGCCCCTCACCGCGTGGGTTCGAATCCCGGCAGGGTCATTCGAATTTTCATGTGAGGAAGCCTTCCAGCTGGCTTGCGGTAGGTCGGTGGTTCTACCCGGATGCCTCCGTGCATTCGAGGTCTTCCTCCACCTGTAATTAGCTGGACGTCGCTATATGACTGAAATACTGTCGAAGCGACGTAAACTCTAACAGTCAAGTCAAGTCTTCCATTCAGATTTGCTCTTCGTTTTCTCCCTTAATCTTTATTTTCATTTTGAACTTTAGTACCCTCTTGCTCCATAACTTCCTATTTATGACTTAGATAAGCTTTACTCACTGAATTGCGTGATTATTGTTTATCTTATAAGGTTAACATTACTTTAATGCGTAATCCATTATGTCATCTAATTAGATTTTCGGTGAATATTGTTCACTAATAAAGTGAGAGTTGTTCGCCGATGTAGATGTCTATTTAAATGAATACTGTTCATAAATTAGATGAGCATGTGAGAGAATTCAATGAGTAATACGGTACGTAACTGTTTGAGTGAGTACTATTCACCTAATTATATGAGCATTACTCAACTATTTGATTGAGTACTGTGCATCTATAAGCTGATCATTACTCACCTAATTCAGTGAGTAATACTCACTTGTTAGAGTAAATACTGTTCCGTATACAAAAAGTACAATTCACCTAAATTGGTTAGCATAAATTAATCAAATAGGTAAACAGTTCTAACCAAATTCAGTATGCTTAGTGAGAAAATTGTTCACCTATTTAGGCGGGTAATGCTTTTTGTACATAATGTTCGCCTTAATCATTGAGTAATGTTCACCTAGTTCACAAATTTTAGTGAGTGAAAAAAATGTTTAAAAACATTGCTTAAATAATATATAATATATAGATATATGTAAATGAGAAATATTTACAATAATATCACACGAAAGCGTATATCGAAGCACACCTTTGGCCTTATTTAGATGTCTTTTAGACTTTTAGGGAGTCCTCGCAAATATATACAAGGAGAAGGTTCTTTCCTCTTCGCGACTTACCTTTATCAGCAATAGAGCTCCCTGCCTATTTCAAATCATAGCTAGAGCACTGAGATAGTGGGGATCTTGGCAATGACAAAATGTACCAGAACATGACGCCTATGGCTACAGTCGGGGAAGAGTTCCTATGAACTCAGGCCCGGATTCACCGGGGGGGGGGGGGCGGGGGGCCTTGGCCCCCCCCAGCTGCCCTGGTTATACATTTTTTCTAGGCTATAAAATCCATTGATTACATAATGTCTGAGCTGTCTAGAGGAAATCCCCATAGTTGGCCCCCATACTGAACCAACTACATAACCACCTGACCAGCCAGACTCCTATTGTTTTATGGCCCCCTGCTGTTTATGTGTAGGTAATCCGAATCGGCAGTCATCCATGACTTAGTGATAAGCATGTGTTTAAGGTACTGTGTATGCAAATTGATTGACACCTTCACTGATTCACAGGCTATTGTCGAGTGATACATAAGGACATCTCGTCTGCCGAGCGATCTAATGATTGAAGAAAAATAGGCAATTACAAAAACTTTATATCAGTAAAACTATTCTAGACAGGTGATGTTTAGGAAATAGATAAAAATCGTTGACATTAAAATGTAATTGCTATCGAAATATTTTCACTAAAGCCCAAAGAAATTATTGATTTAACAAATAACTTTGACTAAATCTAATCAACGAAATTTTAAATTCACTTTTCTCTACATCTATAAAATTTTAAATCTTGAATTAAAAGCGGGCAATTTAACTGCCAGGTTGATGAACTTCCAGGTATGAAAAATTGCCGATTTTGTTTTGGAAAAAATTAAAAAGCTATTCTGCGGGGAAGATGCATACCTATCGCTAGCCATTAAACTTTTTCAGAAATGGGTTGTGTTTCTAAATGTCATCAGCTATACTATTTTTACGTAACTTGTAAGTATTATTTTAACGAAGCAGGTAAATTCTTCTTAACTAACTCTCTCAATATAATATATAAATACAAAAAGTAGGTCTATACATCATCATGTTCACTTTTCTTATTATTTACGAATATAATAATAATAATTATTACAAAAAATGTGTATTTTAGATTTATGAATATAATTAAGAAATGAAAGAAATTGAAAATTGTTAACTGCCATATTTTGGGACAATGTATGTGTAGATTATGATTACTAATTCAAATCAAATCCAGGTAATCAGTTATTGTTCAATGTTACTGATAAGTCAATGAATACTAATGCACAGAATACACAATTTATGTGCAAAATAAAACGGATATTAAAGATTTTATATTAAATATGAACATCTATTGTTTGTTTTGTCACTGATTAAACACTTAGAAAACCCAAAATTTTTCAACTAAAACTAAAAGTGTACAAAACAAAATGACACACAAAAGGGGCCCACACCTACCCTATAACGTGCGCCTGATTTTTTTTTCTGAGAATTTCTGTGTGAAGACTGCTTCCAGATCGACAATTTGACAGCCAATATCATTAAGGTCGAACTCGAACCTATTCCCTTCCACAATTTTGACAAAATGATTATGTTTAACGTGAAAATTGATTTTTTTTCTCAGTCTTTGACAAAACTGTCTTTTACACTGTGAGTCAAAAACTAATGATCACAAGTCACTTTTTGTGGGGGTTCAGGAAACCCTTATTAAATATTTTATGCCAGTTTGTGAATGAAAATACAAGATAAGCCCGTATTTCTTACCCAGAAGAAGTAATGCCCTTTCAGTAATATCAGTGTCCCCCCCCCCCCCCCCCCCCCCCCCGTTATTTTCATTTTATTAGTCCCCTACCGGCTTCGCCGAAGGGGACTATAGGTTTGCACTCCGTCCGTCCGTCAGTCCGTCAGTCAGTCAGTCACACACATGTTTTCCGGACTTTTTTTCTAAACGCTTGCAGATATTCATCTAATTTTTGGTGTGTGAGTCTACCACCATGACTTAGAGATCAAGTTTGCACTCCGTCCGTCCGTCAGTCCGTCAGTCAGTCAGTCACACACATGTTTTCCGGACTTTTTTTCTAAACGCTTGCAGATATTCATCTAATTTTTGGTGTGTGAGTCTACCACCATGACT
Organism: Solen grandis; assembly: GCA_021229015.1. Taxonomy (NCBI): domain Eukaryota; kingdom Metazoa; phylum Mollusca; class Bivalvia; order Adapedonta; family Solenidae; genus Solen; species Solen grandis. The sequence goes on along the minus strand of CM037786.1, from coordinate 42,967,319 downwards.
TACAGATCAAGTTTGAGTTTTGTTCCGGTCCACTGATTTTTGACGGAATTACGGCCCTTGGAATTAGAAAATTTTGTTAAAATAGCAGTTTTCCGGATTTTTTTTCTAAACGCTTGCAGATATTCATCTAATTTTTGGTGTGTGAGTCTACCACCATGACTTACAGATCAAGTTTGAGTTTCGTTCCGGTCCATTGATTTATGACGGAATTACGACCCTTGGAATTAGAAAATTTCGTTAAAATAGCAGTTTTCCGGATTTTTTTCTAAACACTTGCAGATATACATCTAATTTTTGGTGTGTGAGTCTATCACCATGAGTTACAGATCAAGTTTGAGTTTCGTTCCGGTCCATTGATTTTTGACGGAATTACGGCCCTTGGAATTAGATTTTTTTTAAATAGCAGTATCTCTGCACTCAGGTCTTCCTCAACCTGTAATTAGCTGGATGTTGTTATATATATATGACTGAAATAAACAGGTTGTGTTTGTGTGTGTGTTGGGGGGTCTTAGTTTTCCATTTGCCGGTAGGGGACTTAGTATTGCCTAAGCAATACTTTCATAATACTTGTTTATTTTTGATCGGGGCGTGTAAATGCAATTGTAATCAAAGTTTTACGATTGCACAGCAGTTATTCAATAACATGACTTTGCGCCGGTAAAAGATAACATTATATCGCCCAATGCTTAAGGCTCGGTCCCACTTGGCATTTTTTTTTTGCCTCGGGGATGGGATGCATACGCACTTCCGATGGAAATAGTGTCGCGAGCCATGTGGAGTCATCGGGAGGCCTCGGGTGTACTGCAAAAAGAATTCATTGAAATTTTCCCGATGTGTTCTCGATGTTTTATCGGGAAAACAAGCCGGGGAAATATCCGCAGAGAAGCTCCGGTCAGCATTCACGGAGCTTCCGCGATTTTTTTTCCTCCGATGAATCCCCGATGCGTCTGTGATGTCTCGCCGAAGTATCAGGGGGGCATTCGGGGATATTAGGCGGCCTTTCTGTGACACATTTCCGATCTTAAAAAAAAATAATGGCAAGGGTTGAAAAGCGCACCCAGAAATTAGTTTCTGTTTTGGCCAGTCTTAGACTGAGACGGTCAAAAAGGCCATTGGACATTGCTTAGGGCATCCCCTTAAACCCCCCAAAAGTCTTCTCTTGACTTTGTCGCTTAATTCCACCATCAAATTTTCATACTCTCAATAATCTTCCCCGAGACACGAAGGATGGTTCGCAAGATCCCCTAATCTACGGAACATCCGAAGATCGGGACTCAAGGCTATTGTGTCATAGCCGAAACAACAGTGAATGTTCAACGGACCAATCCCGAAGCCTAATAATTGTCAATTTTCAACGGACTGCTCAGTCTTTTTGGGGCTCAAACATCGGGAGCCATCGGTAGAAAAAAAATGTTCATTTCCACATCATCGATTTTTTTTTCCCAGTGGGACCTAGCCCTTCAAGTTTCAAATATATCGGATTTAAAAACAAAAACAACAACAACAACAACAAAAACATTCACTATTATCCCCAGATACCCTTCAGAATGCATCTCCATCCCACTAAAAACTTTTTTTTTCCGGGGGAGCATGCCCCCGATCCCCCCTACCACTCCTATCACATTCGGATTTTGGCCCCCCCAGCAGAAAAATTCTGGATCCGGGCCTGGAACTCTTGACATGTTTTAGATTTAAAGGATGTAGAATGAACAAATCGTGATTTGAATAATACACTTCGTGCTTCCTGATAAAATATCATACATTATAAGAATCAATACACACATAATCATTATAATTGCCTTGTTCAAACACTGTATGTTGTAGATGTCTCAGGTAAAAAGGATTGTTATAGCTGTGTCAATCTATAAATAAAGACTGTGACGTCACTAGCTCGCACTAGTCAATTGGAGTTTATCGTCGCTATGACAACATTTCAGTAATAACGCGATCCCGAAGAACTTGAGTACATAAAAGCACCCAGATAGAACCACCGAATGCATACACTCAACAAATATATCAACTTGAAATTTTGCATACTTTTGTTTTGTCAAGTCCCTTATCGACCACCATGGTAACTATGCACGAATCGCATTCAAAACCACCCAGCCATAACTTGGTGGCCGTTTCCGATTTGCCTCCCGTGAGACTCGTGCCCCGTATTTTTCTGATACACAAAGCTATATAGGTAATCTATTTTCGAATTTAAACTAGCAGAAAACATGACTGGAATGACATTTGATGAATATAACGGTGGTATTGGTAAGCTGGTAGCTGGCACCTTTTATGGGCAGGTAAGTGAGACACATATCTTAGTCTACAAACTAAGGTAGCATTTCATTTGGATACGTGTGTGTATGTAATTTTTACATAAATTACCTGTCGTTCAGGTTGCATATACTTTCAAAAAAATAGCTTTTCAATCAAGTATCTCTATCCAGTGTGGCCATACCTAGTTGTAAATGACGTCGTCTTAAACCAACACGAGGCATCCTCTCATTTTCTTGATATTTTCCTCGGATTTTCAAGGCGGTTCAGGGTTCTTCTCTTCTTTCAAGACTCCCTCGATCCGCGCTTGGATCGAGTGGACATTTAATAAACACTGTCTCTGTCTATAGATAAACAGGAAATGTACCTTTACTGTCTATTTTAATGCTTTGTTTATTTCTTTATTTACTTTTATTCATGGTAGTTTTGATGCAGTAGACCTACGTGATAACTATATATAGATACTGTGCGAAAGTATGTTGTTTATTCGAATAATGATATTTTCACACACATAGATTGGTGTTCTGTTGCTCCACATTACTAGACCAGGAAGTCCATATGATTTGTTGATTGTGTGGATGGCGGAAGTGAATGTAAAATAAGATATTACAAATCAAGATGTCACTATGAAAGAAAATCATAGTAAAAAGCAAATATATTGGATATCTTATGTTATAATTTATTGGTTTTATATTCTAACCGATTCTAAAATATAAGGGTGTTTTTTTCCAAATAGATCTGTTTAATTGTTTATTATTCGTTACAGACATGTTTGGTTCATGTCAAACCTTTGGTGTTGCCATCAAAATAGTTTTAAATCATGGAGCGTTAAACTAAGCCCGCCGCTGTTAATATCAGCAGTCGACATCAGGTTCAGAGGATCATGGGAGTTTTAAATATTACCCATTGTCATAACTGCGTGCCGACTTAAAGAAGATAACATATTTTATATGTTTGATAAATAAGAGTATCAAAGAATTAAGAATATTTTTCTCTAAAACCTTTATGACAAAATAGTGACGTAAGTAAAAAAAAAAAAAAGAACGAGACTAGAAGAATCTAATACTCTTATTGATAAAAATATGACTGTAGTTGGCGTAATCTTTGGAAATCTATGGAAGTTGTTAATACTGTTTCAAGAGTTTTTTTTATAAAAGCAGAAAAAGCATGACGTGTTTTAACAGAAAGAATGTCGTCTGAAGTCACGTGCTAAACACTCGGCGGGTGCGTGAGAATTACGTCACGTGAGTTATGTAAATCAAACAAAAGGAATCATGAATCGATTTTGATTTCCATTCATGTTACACTCATTAAAACAATGTGGTGGTAAATATGAACTAATGTGCCCGGTACGCTGATCTCATAGAAAAAAGAGTCAAAATTTATTATGTAACGTTAGTTCCATTTTACCGTCCATATCATCGTCGAATACCCACGGCCAATCGATAGATCATCTACATGATGTCATGTAGTGAAACGGATTAAATCAGCCGGGGGTATTCGACGATGCGACCATTTTTACTCGTATACTACTCAAAGTTTTCTAAGCAACATCCGCTATTTCCCCGTAGCGTTTCATGCTTAGACAAGCGACTTTAAAGGCATGCTACATTAAATTTTACAATAAAACAAATCTTGCTTTTGTGCAGAAGTATTGTTTATGTACCAAACTTACTACCAGTTACAAAAAAATAAGCCTTTCGGATCCTCAATACTGGGAATTAATCATAATTAGAAAGTGCGAAATTTTGAGAAAACACCTTAAAATTTAAAGTCAACTAAATTCAGAACTTTGATCTTCAAATATTCCTGTTTTCTAAATGGAATACTTTTAAGGATATTTGTGACGATGTTGGCCTGTTCATGGTCATTTTTTTCTGTATTGATCACAAGATTTAACTTCAATTTATAAAATGCCATTTCTTGCAAAAAACACACTTTTGTGAATTTGCCAACTAATGACAGGAATTGACTAAATCGTTGTAACTCATTTTTGAGTCTCTTTTCTATCATTTTGACAAAAACTATGCGTAAAAATGACGGTCAGCTAACGCTTTCCTTTCAGGTACATAGCATTACATGAAGCATGTGTTTTCATGTGACTCTATGGGAAAATAGCCGCTGGTGCTTAGCAAACTTTGAGTAGTATATAAGTTCAATGGAAAAGATGTTGGTCCTCGGTTGGTTGGTACCTCGGTTTGTTATGTATAGATGTATTTCGGTGCTTGGGTCAGGGTAGGGATTTGGGTTAGGGTTTGTGTTGCTGTTTGTGGGTAGTGTTTGTGTTTTGTTTTGGAACTGAAAGAACGGTTACTTTCAATCTTGAATTACATACCTCATGAAATATTCCTCGCTATGACAACAGTCTACGTATAAATCGGGGTGTATGTGTGTGTGTGTGTGTATGTTTACGAGGGCGATTCAATAAATAACCAGCCTAACCTATTTCGGGTTAAAATCTACCTCTTCTTTTTCAATATAATTTCCCTCCAGGGCTATGCACTTGGACCAACGGTGTTCAAGTGCTATCAGCCCAAAAGTGAAGAAGTCAGTGTCCTTTCCATGGAACTACTCCTCAACTGCCGCCACGACTTCTTCGTCAGACCGGAAATGACGTCCAAGTATATCCTTTTTCAAATTTGGAAAAAGGAAGAAGTTGCTAGGAGCCAGGTCTGGTGAGTAGGCAGGGTGCGGTATTAATTCATACCCATTTCGCTCCACAGCATCCATTGCAACTTTTTAAGTGTGGACTCTTGCATTGTCCTGTTGCAGCAAAACACCTTTGGAGAGTTTACCACGGCATATCTCGCGGATGGCGTTCCTCAGCTGGTCTAGCAAGTTTGCATACTTATGCTCCGGTTATTGTACTTCTCTTGGGTAAAATGTCCAACAAAATTACGCCCTTTGTGTCCCAAAATACTGTGGCCATCACTTTGCCAGCAGATGGTTGAGTCCTGAACTTCTTTGACTTTGGGGATCCCGGCCCAACGCGCTGACGACTCTGGGCTTTATTTTCTGTTTCATAATAATGCACCCAAATCTCATCCACAGTAACTAGACGCAAAAGGAATTCATCATTTGACCTCAAACGCTTCAACAACACACTGCATATGCTCTCGTTGCCATTTGCTCATTGCTAAGGGATTTTGGGACCCAACGGGCTGTAAGCTTGCGCATCCCTAAACGATCATGCAATATTGTTGAAACGGTACCATGTGAAATGCCTAATGCCTGTGCTATTTCTTCAACCTGACTTCGCCTATTTGAGTATACCAGATCTCTGACTTTATTACACATTTCTTCGTCGGTGGCATCAACTGGGCGTCCAGACCTGGCTTCATCTTCTAAAGACGTTCTATCGCGTTTAAACTCCCCAACCCAAAATTTAACTTGAGAATAAGATGGTGCAGAAGACCCATACACATCAACTAACTCAGCATGTATGTCCTTACCAGTTTTACCTTTTAAATGCAAGTACCAAATTACAGCACGGTACTCCCCTTTTGATGAAAAGCTTGCTTTTACATCACTAGCCGTGTTTGACATTCAATATCTGACAAACAAATGACCGTATACATGTGTAGTTTTGTACACAGGTATAGTACATGTATTGAAACAATGCATGAAATCGTAGATGTCTCGGTTGATCGGAGATGTCATAGGCTGGTTATTTATTGAAGGTACGCCCCCCCCCCCCCCTAACTAGCACTAGTTAATTACCGGATTATCATGCGTGCCCATTATAAATCGGATAAATGAGTTTTTAATACATCATTGGTGCCGTCGATTTTCGTTTTTAGGCAGCGAAAGTATTTATAAAGTATATAAATGCAAGAAAAGCAAAAATATGCATTTTTGTAAAAGAAAAAGGAGAATTAATGTCAGTGGAATATAAATGTACAGCTTGTTAAAGTTGTGGATGAGTTATGTTTTATATTGGCAATATGTCCTATGCAATTAAATCATTGTCTGAACAAGCAATGAGTGGGATGTCGGTTTTGTTAAATATTTTTCAACGATTAAATTTGGATATACAACAATACTACAGTTATTTGGCAGAATGAATACACCTGTGCTAGCATATTGTATAGAGGTGTGGGGAGTATATGAAATTGATGAAATTTAACGTATACATATAAAATATTGTAAATTTATTTTAGGCGTAAAATCACAATCCCCAAATATGGCAGTTTTGGGAGAAGAAGGAAAATCTTCAATATCTACAATATGTAAAGAACGCGCATAATTACTTTTTTTAAGATAAGGAAAGATCAAGATTCGCTAATGTTTAAAATACTGAATAGTCAAGCGAAAAAAAAATGGGTCTTTGAAATTCAATCGCTTTTAGAAAACTTAGGTTTTGGAAAAATATGGAATAATTCTGACGTAGATACTGACTATGTACCAATGATAAAACAAAGTTTGTACAGAAATGGCATGAATGTATATATAATAGTCCAAAACTTGAAACTAACTGTAAATACATAACATATTTAGATTTGAAACTTATTTTGAAATAATAAAAAATGATTATCAAAGATTTTGAGTAAATTTCGTTCATCTAGCCATGAACTAAATATTGAGGTAGAGAGATACGATGGAACAGATAGAAAAATGGCCTATGTGCTTGTAACTCACCTATGATTGAATCTGGATATCATTTCTTGCTTGTGTTTCCAAAATATAGATGGTTAAGACTCAAATTCCTAAAATACTTTCGATAAGTATACATGAAAACAAAATGATATTAAAAGTAAAGTGCTCTGTTTGAAAGAGAGATTCCAGTTGCGGAAACAATTCATTAATGCATTAAAGGACTAAGAATGACACCGAATGTGGTATAATTTAAGATGATTGTAAAAATGTAAGTACATGTATCATGTAACTTTAAATAATATCAATATAAGTTCATAAATAAAGTATGTATAATGAATATATACATAGTATAAATGTTTTGCCCATATTATGCTAACTGATTTACCGTTACTGATATTAAATATATTGTAACTAATTAATATACACATGCGCCATGAACTGTACACATATAATCTTGTGATTTTATTGTTCGTGCATTATCAATTCATTGTAATTATTGATGTATTTGCCAGAGATAGCTACGCCGTCGACTTTGAAAATAAACTATTTGAGTTGAGTTGAGTTGAATTAAACCAGTATTTACTGATTATTTTGTGTGGAACTATTTAATGATTTAGTAATTTCTAGTTATATGTTGTAAAAATATTTTAATAGCCATGCAACAAAAAATATTATGCCGATAGAATAACTGTTTTCTCCGTTAAATCAATATACGTGTGTGTTTATATATATGGTATTGAACATGCAATATAGTATTAATACAATGTAAGTACCGGTAGTTGCTGGACTTACGCCCCCCTAACCCAAAATCCTGGATCCGCGCCTGATGCAAATACCAACTTAACAACTAAGTCTTTTCATGTCAGTTATCATTATCATTATATTGGAAATTGCCTGTAAATTTAGCGACCATGCATTTGCTCTTTTATTATGCTGCATATAATTAAGACGGGTTTTCCCTGGCCGTCCAGCATGTAAGCCGTGAATAGAAGTCTTTGAAAAAATGGTGTTTTAAAATTTGTTTTTTAATAAAAATCCTTTTCCGGCTCACTCCGTGTTTGAGCAGGGATTCTATCATATCCATGTATATAGAATCCCTGGTTTGAGTCACCTTATCTTTGTTCAAACTTCCATGGCTGTTTTACTTCGAGCAATAATTAATACATGAAAATTTAGATAATTAATGGTTTCGGTAAAAGTCAAACTGGATAGTTGTAAGCTCATTTTTTACAGACAAATTTGTTTTAGAAGAAATGCAAACTCTTACTTTAAAGCAGTTCTTAGATTGGGACAAAATTAAGGAGACCTACTTTTTTTTTTTTTCGAAAAACCCTCAATCTATTCGTCTTTCTATCTATCTATCCATACTGCATCACACCCTTTCGAGTAATTTGTGCAGGTGCGCGTCAGTGCAAGAAGGTTAAAGGAAGAAATGTACAGGAGATAAGAGGTAATACATAATGTATTTGTGAGAAGATTGAAACAAATTATGATAGTGTTAATTAAAAGACGAAATGTACAGTTAAAAGGTTATTAAAAACAACCTATTTCATCTGAACTCATGGCACAATTTAGTTACCCCTTGCCTGAATTGGTCCAGGGTAGAGGCTTGTGCAATGTGAATTCCAGATTATGATGGTTGCTGGGTAGAAAGAAGACTTATAATAGTTACATGGAGTATGGATTTGTCTGTAGGAAAAGGGGTGCATGTGTCTAGTGAGCTGAGTGGGAAGTACAACATAGGAAGGCATTGATATTGCAACTTGTCCGTGAATAATCTTGTAAAACATCAGTAGCCTGGCATCAATCCTTCTGTTTCCATGGGAACGCAACTGTAATTCACTTAACATGTTTGTGACACTGCTCTGTGTGTGTGTGTGGGGGGGGGGAGGGGAAGGGAAATGGGGAATAATCACAGATAAACCCATCGAGCAGCTCTGCGCTGTACCATCTCGATCTTTTGGGCATTTGATTGTGAATGGGGACACCACACTGAGCTACAGTACTCAAGCTGTGGTCTGACAAAGGTTTTATAGGTAATCTCTCTATATTTCGTTTTATGAAGTTGAGAGTTTTACAAACTGTTGCAATAACTCAGTTTATGTGTTTGTTCCAGTTAAAGTCAGGCCCCGAGGTTATAAAAAATGTTCGTGCTCAACTCGGGTTTAAACTCAAAGGTTAATTGTACTAGTCAATTAAGTCTTTCAAATTTTGCTATACTTTCTCTGTTCCACAATAAGCCCTTCTGCAGTTTAAATAAATTCACTACCAAAGTTACTCAAGTTGTTTTAATATACAAAAAATAAGCAAACCAAGTTCCAGTCTCAAACTGAGTTGAGCTGGAAAGGGTTTTATAACCTCGGGCCAGAAGTGATGTTAACACTCTAGTATTTGGCATCACTTACTGTTACTTATGTTTGACCGTGTAGTATGTTTGTTGATTTATAAGGGTGTTTTGATCTGGTGATGTTTAGTACTACACATTTGGATGGGTTGAATTCCATATCCAATGTGTTTTCCCACTGTTGTAACCTATTTAAATCCTCTTGCAAGATATGTTGTTGGGTGTTGTTGTTGACCATAATATATACAGCAGTGTGATCGGCAAATAACCGGACCTGTGATACTAAACTATCAGGCAGGTCATTTATGTAGAGTAAGAACAGGAGTGGGCCGAGGACAGAGCCCTGTGGGACACCTGATGTGACGGAACCTCGTCTGGCCATTGACTAAGACAGACTGGTGGCGGCCTATAAGGAAAAATTTGACGCATATTAATGTGCAGTCTTTCTTTAAGTTATGTGTGACTTTACATCTTAACTTTTGCTAGCACGAGTAAAAATGTTAAAAAAAAAAAAAAAATTGATATTTCAAATTTCGAATTCCGGGTGGATAATATTTTGTTTTGCGTTTTCATGTTTATGCTTAATTATTCTTACAGGCACACCGGATTTAATGTGACGTCATTACCTCCACGTTTGATTCAAGATGGCGACTATGGTAAATATTTGCAAGCCACTCACAAGCCGACAAACAAATATGTAACAATGATAGTGATGGGATGGATGCGTTAGAGACGTAGATTTATGTTGTCTCAAGTGAAATTTATCCTATAGAAGTTTCAATATTGTTGGTTTGTCCGTACCTAAGCCTTTTCAGAAAGGAGTTCCGTCTCTACCGAAACGTACAGAGCCGAATATGACATGTCACGACTTCCCCTCGTTTAGTATATGTGCTCGTTTTGGAACGATCTGAACGAATGTTTGACTTGTCATTGGAAAAAATACATTTAACGATATGAAATATGGCTATTCTCGTAGCAAATTTAATGTTGATGTCAGGAAACAAATTGTGTGCTCGGGATACGTCACGTCAAAATCAAATGTCCCCCAACAGGAGATAGGGGACACTTGTCCTTATTTGTCAATAGGTTCCAGTGATTTTTGGCCTATGTGTCCTGCTGTGAATGCAATATTTTAAAATTTCAATTATCCACTGGAGTTTGAATAATATGATGCTTACTGTCCATATTAAAACTCATAACTATTTATAGGTAGACCCCCAAACAACACCTGAGTTCCAAAAGCTAAATTTGAATCCCTTGGATTGAGGTCTCTAGGGGCGGTGCATACTTGCAAGAAAATGTGCACATGCAATGATGAAAATAAATGGCTGATGGTACATGTTAATTAAATAGCGATCGAGCACACCATCATTTACAGAAGATCATTGTTGTTATAGTAAAACAGAAGTTTTCAGTTAATCAATATTTATTTTTGTGTTTTTAGCCAAATAAAATAGAAGACCATGTTTTTGCTTTTTTTCTAATTTCTTTAAAAAAAACTTTTAGATCAACCTCATTAGAATGTAATAAATTGTATAAGTAATGTTTACCATTATGAGTGACTAAATAACTTCAATCACAATGTTATTTATTGGCCATCTTGACTGAAAAAAAAAATGTTTTAAGATTCTTATAAGAATCTTTATATTTCAAATAGTTGAGACTGTTTCGACTGGATTCTGTTTAATTTAGTTTAAACCGTCTATGAGTATGAGTTCTTGTTAAAAGAACACACTAGATTGTCAATGTTATTGATGATACCAGATGGATACTAAGATTTGACGAGTCAAATATATATTCAATAAAATAAATATATATCTTTTCCTCCTTTTGAGGGCAGATTAATAATTATAGCCTTCTTCTTGCTTGATGTGGAGAAAATACAGAGAGCTAAGAATCTTTATTTTTGTATTAAAGCACCTATTTTGCAAAACTTAAAGCATTCTGCCATAAATGTTTTAGACTGTCGATAAAGTGAAAGCATATCACCATTACTGTTTCAGGCTGTCCTTAAAGTGGTCTTGCTGCTTCACATCCTTCACCTGGCGTCATGCTTTTACATTCCTGGTGTTGCACCAGTGGAGTTTAAACCTGGGGATGATGTGGATGTTAAGGTAAATTCAGTTTATGCATTTTGTAATTTGTCACAGTAATCTTTCAGAATACATCATGTTTTAATCATATAAATGTATTTTAAGTTTTGAAAGCACTCTATTGAAGATATGAAAATTTAAAGGCAATCACTCTTGGTTCATTTAATGAAATTCATGGATACTCATTTTCCTTTTTAGCTAGTATTGATGGTTCAAATTAAAATCAGTTTAAAAACAAAATGTAGATATAACAATCACTGACTATAATTTCTGTTATAAAATAGATGTTTATTTTGGGGAAAATACTTCAAAATATAGTTCCTTTAAAGACAGTTTCACCAAATGATTGGCAGTACCCTGTGTAATTTGCTGAATTAAATTGACCAATCAGTAACTCGGGGAAAATTTCAAATATATGTTTTTTTCTCATTGAACAATGTTTGGAATTATACATCAGCATGTATACATATTCTTAAGGTGTTTGGGTAGTACTTGTTGATATGCGTAGGTTTACCTCTCATTTTGGAGTGAAATGATCTGTTGAAGTAATAAAAGAAAAAAAAATATATATAGATGAGAGATTTTTTTGTTTGGTCATTGTAGATTATGCCAAATTTTCCACTAATCAGAACATTAATTTTGTGATAAGTTGACCTCAGGTGCATTTTCAAATAGTTATTGTAAAGTTATTGTGTTGTTCAGTGTAACATAATATTTACACTTGGACCTTTGAAGTGGCATTGTAATGGAGCTGCAGTATATTAGTGTTGGTTCCCCATTTCAGGGTGTGAAACTGACGAGTATCAAAACTCAACTGCCATATGAGTTTTATCGAGCCCCATTCTGTGAGCCACCAGGAGGTGTGAAATACAAGTCAGAAAACCTAGGTTGGTACCAGATAAATAGGATTTTAGGATGTATGTAAAAAACATAGAAAACCTAGGTTGGTAGAGAAAAATAATCTTTCATTTGAAAATATATGGTTGGAGTGTGTTTCTAAATAAAAGATCTAGAACAGCTGGGTTGGTAATTTAGAAAGTGTCTGCAGAAAAAGTTAACATTCTTTAGAGAGAGTATCGGAAAATTGATATCTGTAAAAACTATAGATCTATTAGGATCACCCTGCGTCCCTCGTCTTTCGTCGTCTGTCGTCAACAATTTGCTTTAAACAACATATCTTCTGAAACCCCTGGACAATGATGATCCTTGGGTGAACCTTCACAAAAGTTGCTAAAATAAACTTGATCCATGTAGAACTCTGGTTGCCATGGCAACAAAAAGAAAAAAAATATGAAGGCTTTAAAAGTCATTTCCTTCAAAACTACTTGCCAGATTTCAAAATGTTTTAGTACAGATTTTCCTTGGGTAACCGTCTACCAAGATTGCTAATATTATTCTGATCCATAAAAAACATGGCCGCCAGTGGGTGGGACTAATTTGCCTTATATGTATATTGTGAAAAATTTAAACGTCATCTCCTTTGAAACTGCTGGACAGAATTTGATTAAACTTGGCAGAGATGATCCTTGGGTTAACCTCCAGAAAAGTTGCTAAAATAAACTTGATCCATGCAGAACTCTGGTTGCCATGGCAACGGAAAGAAAAACATTATGAAAACTTGAAAAATCATCTCCTTAAAAACTACTTGCCAAATCTCAAAAATTATTCAGAACAGATGTTCCTTGGGTAACCCTATACTTTGGTGAGCGATCCAGGGCCTCAATGGCCCTCTTGTTTTTATTTTAAAAATAAATTTTTAACTCTGTGTTTTATCATTTCAGGAGAGGTCCTGAGAGGTGATCGTATAGTCAACACAAATTATAAGGTAAAATATGTATATCAAATGAAACATTTTCTTTAGGTTCGTACCAAACACAGGTATTTGACACAATCCACAATAATTGTCCAAATATGCCTGTTTCGTTTACGTTATATACCTTTTCTCTTGTATACGTTATATAGCATATTTGGACAATTATTGTGGATTGTGTCAAATACCTGTGGTACCAAAAGGGTCTGTTCTCAAGGTGAGCTTTTGTGATCACCCGCCGTCCTTCATGTGTTTTTAATAATTATACCCCGACAAATGAAATTTGGGGGGGTATATAGGAGTCACCCTGTCGGTCCGTCGGTTGGTCTACAAATATTTGTCCGGAGCATTTCTCCAAAACTACTGTACCTATGTTGATGAAACTTCATAGGTAGATAGACCTTGATGAGAGGAAGTGCAGTGCATAAGAACCATAACTCTGCATGTATTTTGAAAGGAGTTATTGCCCTTTGTCATTTTTAATCTTTTGATTTTGTCCGGACCATAACTCCAATACTAAAGTAGCTAGGTTGATGAAACTTCATATGTAGATTGATCTTGATGAGAGGAAGTGCAGTGCACAAGAACCATAACTCTGCATGTATTTTGAAAGGAGTTATTGCCCTTTGTCATTTTTAATCTTTTGATTTTGTCCGGAGCATAACTCCAGTACTAAAGTAGCTAGGTTGATGAAACTTCATATGTAGATTGATCTTGATGAGAGGAAGTGCAGTGCATAAGAAAACCACAATGTAAATTCTTTTTTGAAAGGAGTTATTGCCCTTTGTCATTTTTAATCTTTTGATTTTGTCCGGAGCATAACTCCAATACTAAAGTAGCTAGGTTGATGAAACTTCATATGTAGATTGATCTTGATGAGAGGAAGTGCAGTGCATAAGAAAACCACAATGTAAATTCTTAAAGACAGGTTTTTGCAAACAATAAATATGGATGTGAACCATAATTAGACTGCATTTTTTATTCTCCTCAGCTACAGATCTTGGGGGCAAATTGTTTTCTTCTGTGTGTCTGTATGTGTGTCTCTCTGTCTATCTGTCTGTCTGTCAAAACTTTTTAGCATTGTCCAAAACCATTGCTCACAATAACTTTAAACCTTACATACATGTAGTCTTTCAATCACGCAAACTTTTGAAACTGTATTCCTACACATGACAGACTTCCGGTGTGGGTATTGATCACCTTTAGTGATAATTTTTTTTTTTGGTATGCTTATTAGCCCAAATCCTATGTGTGAACATTCGTTTTATGTGTCATGTGAATACATCCTGTGTCAAAGATGGGGGTGGGGGTATGAATCACCTTCAGTGATAGTTCTAGTTTGATTTAAAAGACATCTCCTCTAAAACCGCTTCACAGAATTTTATTTAACTTGTGTGGGATGATCCTTGGGTGAACCTTCCCAAAAGTTGTTAAAATAAACTTGATCCATGTAGAACTCTAGTTGTCATGGCAACAGAAAAACATTACAAAAACTTTAAAAATCATCCCCTTCAAAACTACTGGCCAGATTTCAAAATGTTTTAGTACAGATGTTCCTTGGGTAACCCTCTACTAAGATTGCCAAAATTATTCCAATCTGTGAAAAAACATGGCCGCAAGGGGCGGGGCTAATTTGCCTTATATGTTATATAGTGAAAACTAACATCTCCTCTGAAACCGCTGGACGAAATTTAAATTAAATTGGCAGGGATGATCCTTGGATAAACCTTCACAAATGTTGCTAAAATAAACTTGATCCATGTAGAACTCTACTTGCCATGGCAACAGAAATAAAAACATCATGAAAACTTTAAAAATCATCCCCTTCAAAACTACTGGCCAGATTTCAAAATGTTTTAGTACAGATGTTCCTTGGGTAACCCTATACTCAGGTGAGCGATCCAAGGCCTCTATGGCCTCTTGTTAGCTTTACTGATATATATCCATGTTTTCTCTTAAAATAAAAATTACTGAAAATAGTTGAAGAATAATTTCCAACACGCATGAATTGTATGTAATGTATTTAATTTCACAAGAAGTCTATCCTCTATAGACTGTTTATTGGTTTGTGGTCATGGTACTACCGTCTTCTTTTCTATGTGCAGATCAAAGCCTTGGAATCACGGAAGTGCACTCTTCTGTGTGAGCCCAACAAGCCTGTTGCCCTGACCAAGGATAAAGCTAAGATTCTGGTTGATCTTATCAAAAATGACTATTATGTTCACTTGTAAGTCTTCAGTATTATTGTTTATCTTTTAGTCAATATTTTAGACTCAGATCCAAGAGCAAAAAATCTTGTTTTTCTTTTACTTTAATATCTGTAGACATACTTTTGAGTAATTTTTGGTGAATTTTCAGCATACAGTTTGAGCAGTTTTGTAATTCTTAACACTTAAAGGTGGAAGAAAAGTATTTTTCCCCTCAACTTTATCTAATTTAACAGAAAATTAGATATGATTGTTAATATTTAAAGCACAGATTGAAATTTTGTCGTGTATGTCATTTGATTTGTTTATTTTTCCCCATTCAGGATTGTAGACAATCTTCCATGTGCCACCAAGTTTAACCTGCTTAACTCAGATGAAGTCCAGTACGAACATGGATACAAGCTGGGATTCATCAAGGACGGCAAGGTATGGCGTATTGCTTCTTGACTTTGTAGATTTGGATATCAAAGAATATGTCTTTCATTTAAAGCTCTTGGTCTGAAATGTCTCCTTCCTGCTTTATGATACTGTTTTAGAGGTCTTGAAATTTTATTAAATAAATTGCTTTGACAAGTAAAATTAAAATAAATTATGCAGGGAATGAGGAATGGAATATTACATTAAGACTTGAAATCAGTATACATATAAGCAGGCCTCAGGTGTTCCAAACAAAAAATTCATTTTTCATGCTCATACTGGCCCCTAAGATTTTACTTCAGTATATTTCGCTCACCTGAGCACAACATGCCCATGGTGAGCTATTGTGATTGCTTTTTGTCGGGCTTCCATCGTCCATGCGTGCATCTGGCAAAACAATTTCCTTTAAGTGACATCTCCTCCTAAACCGCTGAATGGATTTTGACCAAACTTCACAGGAATCATCCTTATGATGCCCTCTATCAAAGTTGTTCAAATTATTTTGATTGGTTGAAAAAGTAGGTCACAGGAGCTAAAAATAGATTTAAAAAAAATGTAAACTTTGATTTTCCAAATTTTGGAAGGAGATATCTCATTTCCACTTTCCAGAGCACTTATCATGGGAGAACTTTGATTTTTAGAAAATCTTTGTCAAGGGCTAAAACTTCAAAAATCCAAGTGAGAACTAAGTAATCTTTGTCCAAACCAGGAACTCTCAAGAGGGAAAAATTTAAGTCATATCAGAGAATTTATTTCCCAATTAATATTTAAATCATTATTTTTTCTTTCATTCTATTTCAGGCCTACCTGAACAACCACTTAAAGATCCTATTGTTGTACCATACTGATGATGGGTGTGTGCATGATTTTTTCTTCCTTCTTTCTTTTTTGTGTCTCTCCCCTCTATTTTATCTGTCATTCCGTCTCATCAATTTAAATTATTTTTCTATCTCATTCCTTTCATCAGCCCTTGATACTTTCGAAAATTACTCAAAGATGAATTTAGTTCAGAGTTATGAAATTCTCTTACGATGGTTTACCCTGAGCTTGGAAACAAAATGATCTGTTGTATATATTCCTTGTCTGATATTAAGATGTCATTTTCATATGCTTTACTTATGACATAGCATATAATGAGAACAATATCTCCACTAAGTTTGACAATTTGTACTTAAGTCCTCTCTCTGTCTTACTCTGTCCTTGTGATTCTTGAATTTGCAAAAATTAGTCCTACAACCAGTAGATGTTTTGTGAAACAGTTACCACATGTACTTCAGTGTAGACTAGTAAATACAACACATACATGTATAAAGCTGATATTAAAAAATGCACTTTGAAATCATGTTCTCAGTCCATCAAGTTAAGGATCATTTGATTAAGTTAACAAATCATTATTATTCAACAGTTCATCTTTTGGATCAGTACTTTGTGCCATTATTATTTGGTATTTGTTTACAGAATTACAAACAGGGTGGTTGGGTTCGAAGTGATTGCAGAGAGCAGGAATGTCGGTGATTACCAGATAGAGGGACAGAACTGCGCCCCTAAGTCTGATGTTGCTAAGGAGCCAGCTCCAATGTTGGTTGATGAAGCAGGTATGTCAACCATGGCCTTCATACTATGGACTGATGGTCCAGTGGAATTTCATTTGTACTAAATAGACTTTATGATTAATATTTCATTTGTCTGGTAAAACGTTCATTTGTCCAATGGAATTTGCAGCTTGAGTGATATGAATGTTCAGAATCTAAAACAAAGACTACCTGCTGGAATGAACTGTTAACATAGAGATGTTTATAAATATTGGGTTGAATATTTTAATTAAGAATCAACAGTCTCTCATTCCTTTTAACTTTTTTATTTTTTTCTAAATTAACCTTTCCAGTCTTTATAAATATCAAAATTAATCAAGGGAATATTGAATAGCTGCGCTTGTATTTGTTTTCTTAATGCTTGACCTTGTTTAAAAAAAAAAAAGATTGTTTGATTATTTTGATACTGTTCATGAGCAGTTAACTTTGCAATGAAAGAAAAACAATCCTTTATCAGTAGATATAGGCAGGGCTTAGATTTTTGCTGCTAGTAGTGGAAAGGTGCAATAGAAGAACCTTGTAGCATTCAGCATCAGCAAATGTATCAATGACATGTATGCTTAGAGATGTCATGGAACTGAAAGTACAGAGACTTGCTTTTTATATTTAAAAGAAAGTATATAGCATATGGCATAACTACTGATGCATTGCTCTACCCCGGGCCAAAGTTAAAAATGTTCATTTGTAGTACTCTGACCGACCCATTAAAATGGCCCATGCTAAAAAAAATATTGTTTTTATTTGAGTTGTAAATTTTTATTTTGATCACTTTCAGCGATATTTTTATCATTTGAAATGGAAAAAAAACCCTACCTCTCCAACCCCGGAATTCATTGTCAGAGCACTACAAACAAACAATTTTTTCATGATGACGCCAGCTTCACAGAAGTGGGGGATATATAGGAATCACAATCATCATGTCATGTTATGTAACGTCCTACACTCACATTACTTGAAGACCAGGTTCTGGAACATAATTCTATGAATATTATACCCAAAGGAATTTCCATCATAAATTTCATTGAAAAATGTCTACAGTAGTTTGCATACCTGTTTTTCAGGTAAAGCAGAGATCTTGTTCACGTACGAGGTGGAATGGAAGAAGAGTGAAATCATCTGGGCTTCCCGTTGGGACACCTACCTGGCCATGAGTGACGTCCAGATTCATTGGTTCTCCATCATCAACTCCGTTGTTGTCGTATTCTTTCTCTCAGGTACCTGACGCCTCAAGTGTTATTGTCAGGAGAACAGATAAGGGATAGGGGCTTTGATATTAATCACAGTGATGTTTTCTATGACTTTAGGGGATTCCTTTATTTGTGAGTGTATGGAAAAAATTATAAGTTTCAAAACCCCTCTCTCTACACCTGTGATCAGCAGTTACAAAGTAATTTTAATTTAAATCTGTGTCAAGAGTTTACTGTACTTTGCAGCCATCCTTCTGATTTACTGTCATTTATTTTATATAGTGAGGTTTTGATGCAAAACTAGTTAACTTATTGAAAATAATAAAGCAGTAAAAATAGTTTTGTAATAAGCCATCAATATGCTTACTTTCTTTAAATTGCTTGTTTCCTAATATTTTTTAATTTTTTTAATATGAACGTTTTTACTTTTCTTCCAAGTTTCTTCTTTAGAATTTATTTGGTATATATACTGGAAGACAGTATTTGTTATGTTTAGAATTTAAAATGAATTGTACTATGTTTGGTTTCAGGTATTTTAACAATGATCATGGTGCGCACCTGAGGAAGACATCGCAAAATATAACCGAGATGAAGATATGGTAAGTGAAAGATACTTTATATGTTGAAATGATAATTTATATAGTTTAACACTAACATTAGATCATTTATTTCTCAAGTCAATGTTAGACATGAGAGTATTGTAAAAATGAAGTACATAAAAGGAAAGGTCACTTAAATAACATAAAAAGCATAAAGTAAGATACAAGTAAGATATTGTATGGTGTATATTTGTTCCAGGAGGAAACAATGGAGGAGACTGGTTGGAAGTTAGTACATGGAGATGTGTTCCGGCCTCCACGCTACAACAAGATCCTGTCATCCCTGCTGGGTGCCGGCATGCAGATCTTTTTCATGTCCCTCATTACAATTGGTAGGAACTTTAAAGTGTTCAGTTGATTGTGGAAATGCTTCTTATATATGTGTTTAGCCATTAATCACTTACATCTAAAACTGTTTTAATGATGTTATTACACTTTCAGGGCTAAATTTAACTTCTTTTTTCGCAACTTGCATATTTTGCCAGTTAAATCATCTTTTCACCATCATTTTGTTAGTATGCTAGTGTTAGATTTTTAATCATGAACCTGAATTTATTTTGCCAGTGGACAAAATTTCAACCAGCAAAGTCAGTTTTTCACAGGCATTTTG
This sequence comes from Solen grandis, assembly GCA_021229015.1. Taxonomy (NCBI): domain Eukaryota; kingdom Metazoa; phylum Mollusca; class Bivalvia; order Adapedonta; family Solenidae; genus Solen; species Solen grandis. Next base: position 42,947,599 of record CM037786.1, on the reverse strand, counting down.
CTAGTTAGCTAGTGTTAAATTCGAGCCCCCCACCTTTCTTCACAGAAGCAAGGGACTTTGTAGATAAGGCTTATTAGTCCCATCTTGTCCTACCCTCACATTACATGAAAACATGATATGCAGGTATATTAATCACCTTTAGTGACAATTCTAGTTAAACTTGTTTCAAAATTATTGTTGAAGTAGGATACCACTCGACCAAAATTTGAGAGTGTCTGTTCTTTGTGTCTGTACAGTGTTTGCCATGCTGGGAATGTTGTCACCTGCCTCCAGAGGGGCCCTAATGACTGCAGCTCTCTTCCTGTTTGTCTTTATGGGGTAGGTGCTTGTCTGTCCATCCATCTAACATTCTGTCTATCCCTCTGTCTTTGTCTATCCACTTGTATTTTTTTCCTCTGTCTTTTTCTCATTGTGTGAAGTCTGTCTGTCTTTTTTCTTGTCTCAAAGTGTCTGTACCCCTCTACTGCTGTCTGTATCTGTCTGTCTGTCTGTCTGTCTCCATCTGTCTATGTCACACTGTCTGTGTTTATCTGTCTTTCTGTTAACTAACTTCCATCTTTGCTTGGATTGTTAGTCCCCTACCGGTGTTTACACCGGAGGGGACTATAGGTTTGCCCTCCGTCTGTCCGTCCGTCTGTCAGTCCGTCCGTCCGTCCGTCCGTCTGTCCGCTCAAATCTGGATCCCGCGATAACTTAATAACTAAGCAAGCTAACTTGATGAAACTTGGTATATGACTAGATGGCAATGTGAAGATTATGCACATCATTTTATTTTTGTTCTTCGACTAAAATTGTGGTTGCTATGGTAACGGAAATAGTGAAAATATGGCAAAAATGGGATCCCGCGATAACTAAGCAAGCTAACTTGATGAAACTTGGTATATGACTAGATGGCAATGTGTAGATTATGCACTTCATTTTATTTTTGTTCTTCGACTAAAATTGTGGTTGCTATGGTAACGGAAATAGTGAAAATATGGCAAAAAATGGGATCCCGCGATAACTAAGCAAGCAAACTTGATAAAACTTGGTATATGACTAGATGGCAATGTGTAGATTATGCACTTCATTTTATTTTTGTTCTTCGACTAAAATTGTGGTTGCTATGGTAACGGAAATAGTGAAAATATGGCAAAAAATGGGATTGATTACCATATTGAGTCAAGGTGGAGCCGGTAGGGGACTTTATGTGTTGCATACAACACCAGTTACTTGTTCTCCAAACGTTTTGTCATCTGCATTTTCAGTGCATGTGTATAAGTGATGATAGATCATTAATCCCAAGCATACTGATTTTAGATATTCTACATATTTCTGTTGATCTTTTTCTGTATAAAGATTACTGTTGAAGAGCATATAATATCATGATGAACACATAGTCATGGAGGTATTCTTCATTTTTGATAGCAAATGTTACACGTAATTGTTTACAGGTTGATTGCTGGATACTTCTCTGCCAGAATTTACAAAACAATGAAGGGAACACAGTGGAAAAAGGCTGCACTTTCTGTGAGTAATTTTGATAAAATTATGTCCCCCGTCCCCCCCCCCCCGGAATTTATATGCTTGCACACATTGAATCAAAACAAAGCATAATAGTTGGATGTCTATTCCAAGCATGTAAAATAAAGCATCGCCACCAAGGCTTAATTCTTATACAAAAGGCTAATTAATATGCCCATGGTATTTTTTCTAATGGCAAAACATATTTTATGTTTAACAGATACTATAACATTTGTAGGTATCAATAAATGTCAACACCAAATTTGACATCTGAATGATTCCTTGAATACGTGATTCTTTGAGTTTTTAGCTCACCTGAGCACAAAGTGCTCAAGGTGAGCTTTTGTGATCGCCCTTCGTCCGGCGTCCGTCATCGTGCGACGTCCGTCGTGCGTCGTCCGTCGTCAACAATTTGCTTTAAACGACATCTCCTCTGAAACCCCTGGACAGAATTTAATGAAACTTGGCAGGAATGTTCCTTGGGTGAGGCTCTACAAAAGTTGCTAAAATAAAGTTGATCCATGAAGAACTCTGGTTGCCATGGCAACAAAAAGAAAAATAATTTGAAAACTTTAAAAATCATCTTCTTCAAAACTACTGGCCAGATTTCAAAATAATTTGGTACAGATGTTCCTTGGGTCAACCTCTACCAAAGTTGCTAAAATTATTCCGATCCGTAAAAAAACATGGCCGCCAGGGGCGGGGCTTATTTGCCTTATATGTATATAGAGAAACCTTTAAACAACATCTCCTCTGAAACCACTGGACAGAATTTGATTAAACTTTGCAGGGATGATCCTTGGGTCAACCTTCACAAAAGTTGCTAAAATAAACTTGATCCATGTAGAACTCTGGTTGCCATGGCAACAAAAAGAAAAAAAAATGAAAACTTTAAAAATCATCTTCTTCAAAACTACTGGCCAGATTTCAAAATAATTTGGTACAGATGTTCCTTGGGTCAACCTCTACCAAAGTTGCTAAAATTATTCCGATCCGTAAAAAAACATGGCCGCCAGGGGCGGGGCTTATTTGCCTTATATGTATATAGAGAAACCTTTAAACAACATCTCCTCTGAAACCACTGGACAGAATTTGATTAAACTTTGCAGGGATGATCCTTGGGTCAACTTTCACAAAAGTTGCTAAAATAAACTTGATCCATGTAGAACTCTGGTTGCCATGGCAACAAAAAGCAAAAAAAAATGAAAACTTTAAAAATCATCTTCTTCAAAACTACTGGCCAGATTTTAAATAAATTGGTACAGATGTTCCTTGGGTCAACCTCTACCAAAGTTGCTAAAATTATTCCGATCCGTAAAAAAACATGGCTGCCAGGGGCGGGGCTTATTTGCCTTATATGTATATAGGGAAAACTTTAATCAACATTTCCTCTGAAACCACTGGAAAGAATTTGATTAAATTTGGCAGGAATGATCCTTGGGTCAACCTTCACAAAAGTTCCTAAAATAAACTTGATCCATACAGAACTCTTGTTGCCATGGCAACAAAAAGCAAAAAAAATATGAAAACTTTAAAAATCATCTTCTTCAAAACTACTGGCCAGATTTTAAAATAAATTGGTACAGATGTTCCTTTGGTCAACCTATTTGTCTCAGGTGAGCGATTTAGGGCCATCATGGGCCTCTTGTTTGCCTTTCCCATCTGACCTCGAGGAATCGCAAGACCACTGTATTATACTTTTTGTTAATTGGACTGTCAAATATTTGCTTATGTTCTGTGTAATGAGTAGGTCTTAATACCAGTATTTATTTTGCTTTCCTCCAGAAAAGCATTTTAATATAAAAAATCTTTTAATTTTAATTGATTAACTTGAATCTGTGTGTCAGATAAAGCTGTAGTAGTCTTATGTTCCTATTTCTATTTTATTTTATATCATATAGCATTTACTTCTTTACATATTCTACCTGCTGAATTTTTCACTACATCTTAAAACTGTATTTCTATTACAAGGAATGGACTGAAAACAGTAATCTCATTGGCACTGCTGTTGTTGTTTGCACAGTCAGTTAATAATGTGCCCGAAGAAAACACGTGTCCAAATGTGGGTGACCCATACCTTTTCAAATACAAGGGACCAACCTTGGATCAGACTCGGGTTACATTGGTAAAAAGCCAGTGTGTTAACCACTACGCTGTCTAGACATTGAAGCTTGTTCATTTGACCAACGATGCTCTGTTTTTCAGACTGCCACGCTGTATCCAGGCTTCATCTTCGGCACGTGTTTCATCCTCAACTTTTTCATCTGGGGCAAACACTCCTCTGGGGCCGTCCCCTTCCCCACTATGTTGGCGCTGCTGTGTATGTGGTTTGGAATCTCCCTCCCACTTGTATTTATGGGATATTATTTTGGCTTCAGAAAACAGGTGAGCTCCCTAATATTGTTGATGCACCCTCAGAAAATTTGCTTTAGAATGTATATAGCAGATTTGAAAGTTAAAACTTATTTCTTTTATGTTGATCTGTCTTTATATTATTCAATGTCTTGGTTGGATTAATACTTAACATATAGGGCAACTCGCAACCTTAAGAACTGTTATCTTTAAACACAACCACTGGGCTAGGGAACCTGTTATATGTATACTTGAGTTGTTTCAAAATGGAGAGATGTCTGAAATAACATTGGGTTTTTTTTTTGTTGTTGAATTAAAGAGCAAAATTTCATTTGCTCTATTGTTATACTGAGTGTTTTGAACAGTTAAATAAATTAATAATTCATAACTTTAGAAATTAGTTTAAGTTTTTAGAATTAAATAATTGGAAAATGTTGGAAGATACTTAGCCATGAGTCAGGATAATGTGACTGGGTGTGGTATCATGCCACATGTCTACGGCGTGATGCTGCAGTGTGGCAGCACTATATCTGTCTCTGGTGGCTAAGTCTCCAAATTACTAAGAAAGCTGTCAATTGGACATTAATAACACAACAAACAAACAAATGAAGATATTAAAAACAGATGAAATCAATTTCTTTCAGCCATACCAGCACCCAGTTAGAACTAACCAGATTCCCAGACAAGTACCAGAGCAAATGTGGTACATGAATCCAAGTCTAGGGTGAGTTATTACTGCCTTGATCAATGACATGTTGAATATGCAAACCTATTCAATTTAAAATTATTTGTTCTTGAATGCAGGAGAATTATTGATTCACCATTTGTGGGCAGATAGTGTCATTTAGTTTATCCACGGGGACCTCCGTGGCTTAGAGGGTAAAGTCGCTGACTTTAACACTCACTCAGTCCCTCACCGCTTGGGTTCGAATCCCAGCAGGGTCATTCGGATTTTCGTATGAGGAAGCTTTCCAGCTGGCTTGCTATAGGTCAATGGTTCTACCCGGATGCCTCCATGCATTCGGGGTCTTCCTCCACCTGTAATTAGCTGGACGTCACTATATGACTGAAATACTGTCGAAGCGACGGTAAACTTAAATAGTCAGGCCAAGTCGAGTCAAGTCAAGTTTTTCCACTCTGGAACAAACTTAAATCTGTCTTCACCAAACTTGGTCACATTGTTGACTTGCACGTTATCTCATTCATGTTCAATAATGGTATATAAAAGTCTTGTCACTCCAGAAGTAATGAAAAACTGAAAGATTTAATGTTCATTTTCTGCTAAACTCAAATGTTGACAAATCATTACTTTAGGTACAATATTGTAGCCAAGTTTGATAACCAGCCAAAAACTCTGAATAAAAAAATACATTGCCCTCTAATTCTAGTCAATTTAGATCAGATTGTTTTGCACAATATCTTTGACATCCAGTTAAATAGTCATAGTAACTTGAGAGTTACAACCCTTGAATTTGTAAAGAAACGAATGATTAACTGAGACCCATGGCTTTTGTTTATTTGATACTTAACTTTGTCTAAGAATTAATTGGCTCACTATTTTCTAAAAATGTGATAACTAGCTAGAAACTCCCTATCAGTTCAGTGTAATTGTCATTGAAATGGAAGAATTGCAGAAGAGATGTAGTTTGCATTTATCAGTGCTGTCAATGATAAAATTTAAGGGGAAAAGTCTGTCAAACCAATGGACAGAATTAATATCATTGGGCACAAATGGCCACCTCATGGCCCTCTACGTTAATTGCTAAAATAAAGTTGATCCCTTAAAAAAAATGGGGCCCCCAGAGGGTCAGACCAGAATCATTTTGATTAGGCTTTCAGTATGCTGTTGAGCATTCTAGAGCTACCATAGCCATCTTGTCCATTTATGTAACATATACCATTATTGAAGCATAAATGCAATCTTTCCAATTTTATTAAATATTTATATGAACCTGCTGTATTATTTTCAGAGTCTTAATGTCTGGTATCTTGCCATTCGGAGCCATGTTTATAGAGCTGTTCTTCATATTCACTGTAAGTACCATGTTACTTGATAACAATCCTTTCTACAAAATACAGTCATTATAACCAGTTGTGACGTATTGAAATATAACACTTCTCTGACATAGAATTAACCATTCCTAGAAATATATTATCAGTACCCATGTAATAGACAGATCAAATGCTATTTTTCTCATTTGACATTTTTGGCTTGACTTTCTGAAGGGGAGCTATTCTATAGGAATCATTAGTTGTATTCAGTGATAGTATTGGTTAAATTTTTCATACCATCTCACTTGTTCACTGAACCCCTGATGATATTGCTTTGAAATTTGGAGTACATTTTTATTGTCCTTGTTTACCTTTTGAAAATGTAGTGATCCTTATTTTGCCTTTTGCTGCAAAAGTTTTGTTTCAATAGCAGGCACTTGAAAAGTGGAGTATGCTGTCTTACTGAGAGTTCTTATTTTTGTTGTAGTTAACATTCAATGCTAATTTGCCTAGTGTAATCTTATATTTATACATGCTATTATGTTATAGATTTGTGCTGAATCAGAAAGGAAACTTTTAGTTTTAAAGCTCTTCAAGAGTAACATCAAAACATTTCATGTCATTTTTTGGGGGGGTAAAAAATATTGACACATTTTTCTGTAATTGCTACTTCTTAGGTATATAATGAGAAATGTGGCTGTTTATCAATATAGACTGAGGAGTTCTGTTGCGTGTACATTGCAGGCTATCTGGGAGAACCAGTTCTACTACCTGTTTGGGTTCCTGTTCCTGGTGTTTGTCATCTTGTGTGTGTCAGTGTCACAGATCTCCATCGTCATGGTCTACTTCCAGCTATGTGGAGAGGTAAGTCTGGCCTCTGAGTCACGGTATGTTCATTAGCATTTTTCCCTCTAGAAATGTCTTAAACACTGAACTTCATAAAGGCTTTGTGATGCACTGGCATACAGAGCAGACCCAGGTCAGACAGCTCCTTCAGTGATAGTTCTTGTTTTAATCTAGTATTTAAATTTAATGTTCATTAAATTAATATTTAGGAGTTTAAACATGAATATTCATGAGATAAAGGGTAAACTTCATGCATTTTTCAACCAGGATGAATCTTATACCAATGTAAATATATTGGCAAGAGAGATTATGGAGATCAAATGAGACCATGGAGTGTTGAAATACTGTCTAGACAGTCTGACCTGGCATTATATGACAGTTAATTAGATTTTATTGATATTGAATACCTTGGTCAAAAAAAGGAACAACATCCCAGCGTATATTCACTTTTGTTGTTGAAACAAGATACTGTGGATGTCAGGTTATTATAAATGTGTTGGAATTTTAAACAGGATACTGTAGTTGTCGGGTTATGAATTAGTCAGCATATTCAAATGTCAGGTCTTGATTTACAGTATGGTATATTTCAATTATTAAACATTCGTTTGCTTGGCTGACTCCCTTAGTCACAAAACTTGATAAGTATTTGATGTGAACCATTTGGTATCCTTAAGTTGTAAAAGTCTGCTTATGAATTGATGTATAGTACCTATTCATATATGACATTGCATACAGTGGTATAATACCATAGGAAAGCCAGATCAAGAATACAGCTGTTTTTATCCTCATCATCAAGGTACTAGATGATATTGAGTAGTAAAAGACCTGATCAGATTGCAAGTGTATTATGTACCACGTTAGTGTATTGTTTTTGTGTATTGTATTAAGTGTATCAATATTATTAATTACAGGACTACCACTGGTGGTGGAGATCATTTCTAGTGTCCGGCGGCTCAGCTGTCTACATATTTGCGTACTCAATATTCTACTTTGTTACCAAGGTAAATGCACTGTCATTGGCCTCTCTCTGTAAATCACCACTTCTCTATGTGAAATGAAGGGCTATCACGTCATCTTGTGTATTTTGTTGTCTAAACATTCTTTACCGATCATTCTATTATCACTTTCTATGATAGCTCTGGTCTCTCAATTCATGATGAGGGTCTCCGTGGCCAAGAGTGTAGTGGCTGACTTTAACACTCACTCAGCCCCTCACTGCGTGGGTTTGAGTCCCATCAGGGTCATTTGGATTTTCATGTGAGGAAGTCTTCCAGCTGGCTTGCAGTAGGTTGGTGGTTCTACCCAAATTTGCGGTCTTCCTCCACCTGTAATTAGCTGGACTTCACTATATGACTGTAATACTGTCGCAGCGACAGTAAACTCAGAAAATCAGCAATCAATTCATGACTTTTGTAATGAATATGAATTGTTTTATTTTCTACATGATTATAGTATTATAGACTACTCAATTAAATCACTTGCTAATTATCTACTGGTAATGTATTTATGACCTCACTTCTAGAGGGCAAACGTCTTAAATTACATTATGTTCTATCAAGTACAAAAATTACATGAAGACAAGGTCAAAAGCAACTGCAATGATAATTCTTTTTATGCCCCCACAAAGTGGGGTGCATATAGCGTTGCACTTGTCCGTCCGTCCGTCCGTCCGTCAGTCCGTCAGTCCATCAGTCCATCAGTCCGTCAGTCCATCAGTCCGTCAGTCCGTCCGTACGTCCTGAAATCTTGTGAACGCAACTCCTCTTAAACCGGATGGCAGATTTTGCTTAAACTTCCAGGGATGAACAACCTTAATGTGTAGATGGTAGTAAAGAAAGGAATTTTCGCGGCGACCAAATTTAACAGAATTATGGCCCTTTGTTGATTTGTTCACTATATACCATATAGAAATTTTGTGAATGCAACTCCTCTTCAACCGGATGGCAGATTTTGCTTAAACTTCCAGGGATGAACAACCTTAATGTGTAGATGGAGTAAAGAAAGGAATTTTCGCGACGACCAAATTTAACAGAATTATGGCCCTTTGTTGATTTGTTCACTATATACCATATAGAAATTTTGTGAACGCAACTCCTCTTCAACCGGATGGCAGATTTTGCTTAAACTTCCAGGGATGAACAACCTTAATGTGTAGATGGAAGTAAAGGAAGGAATTTTTCGTGGCGACCAAATTTAACAGAATTATGGCCCTTTGTTGATTTTTTCACTATATACCATATAGAAATTTTGTGAAAGCAACTCCTCTTAAACCAGATGGCAGATTTTGCTTAAACTTCCAGTGATGAATAACCTTAATGTGTAGATGGACAATGTACAGATCTTACCAGCACAGTATACGATGCGCAACCTGACATAATCCTAGGTGATTTCTACATCAACGTTGATTCAGTTTGGTACAGAAGACTATCTGAATCTCTGCTTAATTATCGCCAGTGTGTGACATTACCAACACACTTAAGTGGATCTATTATTGATCTTGTCTATGTAAAAGATGAGTTGCCACAGCCAAAAGTAACTGTATACCCAACATATTTCTCTGATCACAGCATTGTGTTCCTGCAGTTTTAGGAGACCAGACATGTGTTTCAAAGTTTTGTTTTATTCAGACACTAATATTGTATTCCATCTGTAAAGAAACCAAATATGATGCCTCAAGAGTTAGGTAACTTTTTTATCATTAATACATAATTGAGGAAATTTCAACTGAAACGCTATAATAAGAACAGAATTTTGTAGACATTAAATGAAGCTGCTCTTGTTTACGAGCACATCTGCACAGTGGGGGCATCCGTGTCCTTTGGACACAGTTCTAGTTTTATTTAAATCGTTTGCTGATGTAGTAGTTGATTTTTTATTGCAAAAGGAGCTAGAAAGAAAACACACAGAATTTAGTTTGAATTTTTATCATACACTGTCACACTACTGGAATTTTTCCTTATAAAAAGTTTATCAATGTTGCGTCTATTTTCCAGTTGGAGATAACTGCATTTGTGTCGACGTTGCTGTACTTTGGATACACATTCCTCATGGTGGTCACATTTTGGCTGCTAACCGGAACAATTGGTTTCTATGCCGCCTACTGGTTCATCCGGAAAATCTACAGTGCGATAAAGATAGATTAGCAGCAATCTCAGCCTGTTGTATGACAACATTATAATATTGAAACAAAATGTGATGCTGTGTTAAGGATAGTTTAAATCCAGCAAGTGTGTATTTGCGCATGCTGTCTTTTGTTTTCTTTGTAGAAGCAATGAGAATGTGTGTGTGTGTGTGTGTGTGTGGTTACTTTAGAATTCTTGAGGTAAAAAGAGAATTTCTTTTGTAAATTTGTGAAAGACATTTTAAATTGGTTTTTTGTGAAGATGTGTGATTTCGGTTGAACATATTTTTTAAGATTTAAATGTTTTAATGATTATCACACCTTTTGAGATAAATATTAGTGATTATGATCTATTTGGAAATGAATGTTCATGATAAATGAGCTTTAAGAAGGGATCTTTCCACATGTTCAATTTTTTTTTTTGAAGCCAGTGTCTTCTTTT
>CM037786.1:42887243-42937243 GCA_021229015.1 Solen grandis | reverse complement strand
AGTGTACCCTCACGTGCTACAGGCTCTCCAATTTCCTCATTATTTTGCTTGATATTGGCCAGACAACCACGGAAACTGTCTGTCACACCCTAGAATAATACATAGAGGATATTTATTTGTTTTCAGAAAATATGAAATATATTTTCATCCAGTAATGATACATTGTCACGAGTGCATAGCACGAGTGAAAATGTTAAAATTGTAACACTTCTAGGTGAGATATATTCCATATCCATTAAAAACAAACATATTTTATTTTATGCTATCAGCTGATGAATGAATGAAACTACATTTTTTGTATTTTGTTTAGACCTCTATCATTCCCATTGTGAAATAAGAATTAGATCACACTGATAGAATCCAGTATTTCATCAGTTTGCATAAAATAAATCCCCCATCCTTAATCTAAAGTTGCATTTCTGTAACTTTGTATATACTGTTTGCTTTGAATGTCTCACTGACAGTAAATTATTTGGGAACTTACATCAAGGTTTTTAGATGCCTTTTTCTCTATTTCTTCTCTGATTCCACCAATATAGAATGGCTTCCTTCCATTGATGGACCTTGCTGAACCTTTAGACTCCACTGATGCCAGCTCTACACCATCTATTTCCAAGGTACCCTGCTTCAGGTTTCTTCCAAACCTCAACTGAAAAGCAAACACTATGGAATTCACAAACCTGATACCTTCCTAATGGCTAAGATTTTTTTTTCTATGTACTGAAAGGTCACCGGTTAAAAATACAGTAGAACCTCGTTAAATCGAAGTCCTTAGGACCAAGCTGAATACTTCGAAATAACGATTATTCGGATTAAAAATCCGATGGAAATTTCAGTATGTGAGCGTGCATGTCTGCGTTTTCATTACCGGTGCATATTGTGGAAATCGTTATGCCGTGAAGACCACCTATTAGGTGAACATATTTACTATTTGCAAGTTATGAAAAGTAATGAAAATATATTATGATATACTTAGATGCTTCTGATGAACATAATCATTCTACCATGTCAAGCAATGGTACATATTTTTACCGTCGATCTGCTGCTTCAGGTAGCGTCGCATGCCGGTGACGAACGCAATGATATGAAATGTACTAAAGATCTGACACCTGGGTTTATCTGCTTGCTTGAGCATATACAACCTGTCAGACATCAATTAGTAATAATCAACATTTCCGGTGGGACACACGTTGCCCAACCCAGAGACATATTCACCATATGTCTGTGCCCAACCCAATCTCGAAAAAAGGTGTGAAAAACTTGCCTGAGCCATCACTCCAGGTGCCTCCGCAAAATAAACTTGGTTACTGACCCGAATACGATTGATAATAAGGACGATAATTAGTTGACGAAAATTTATGAAATTTGACCTTGAAATAAAAATTGAAAAATGTATATGAATTGCGACCTCGGGACCGGGATTTTTACTTCGAAATAGCTAAAAATCGAAATAGCGAAATTCGGATTAAACATTTTATTTTTAATTAAAATAAGAAGGGTAGAAATCGGGACCGAAAATAAACTTCGAAATGGCGAGAAATTCGGCTTAATGATGTTCGGTTTAGCGAGGTTCTACTGTATAATGTATTCAAGGTCACCTGCCCACAATACAAATTAAAAACAAAAATATGGCCGCAAAGCAAGAGATTTAAATCTTTTTCTATTTTGAAATCCAGAAATATGTTTTAATGTATCAAAATTTTCTGCCTTTATCAAAAAGGAAATCACCCCGAAAAACAAGGCCATTTATTTCCATAGCATCAATATATAAATGAAATGAACATTTTTCAAGAATAACTTATTTTGAACAGTGAAAGAAACACAGGATATTCATCTTTAAGAAAACTCACAGAATATTTCATTTTGTTTGTTTTTTGGATATAATGTCCTACCAACAGTATTTCAGTCATTTGGAGTCTATATCTACTTGAGACAGATATAGTACTGCCACACTGCAGTATCACACTGTAGACATGTGGCATGATATCACACCCAGTCACATTATCCCAACACTGGGCCAACCAGTCCTGGAACTACCCTAATATGCTGAGAGCCAAGCAAGGGAGCTATACCAGTACCATTTTTTACGACTTTGGTATGTCGCAGCTGGGGATCGAACCCATGACCTCCTGATTCCATATTCATTTTGTAGAATTTTAAAATGTCCACCTCTTTGAATTTCAATTTTAAACTAACATCTTTAACATAAACAATTACATCGACACACTCTTACCGTATGCCAATTACCATCATTGTATTGTTCAGGGGAGACTATGACACCTTGCCCAGTACCCGAATCAAAGACGTATCTAATCTTTCCGTTCTTGATGGTCACACCCAAATGATCTTTATGACGACGGTCAGTGTAGTAAAATATTACACCATCTGATGCTGTAGTCTTGAAGTCCACACTGAATATGGACCTGTAATAAAAATAAAAATAAAATTTAATAGTGGTAGCAATAGCTCAGTAGTAGAGTGTTCCCTTTGCGATCAGGAGGTCTGGGGTTTGAATCCCAGATGGAGCTCTTTTCTTTAGTGACTGCGTCAAACCAAAAATGCATAAAATTGGTGACAGATGTGCCCTTGCCTGGCACTTGGCATAATGAAGTTGCTATGAAACTCAGTACTGGTTCTACCCTGAAACTTGTCTCCCATGTATCGGTGCTATACACCAGTCACTTAAAAGCACCAAGGGGTCTTTTCTTAAAATGAGCTAGAGTATTGCACCAAGACTCCCTTGTATCCAACCATTGTCTCCTTTACATGCCGTCTCTTCCACAAACAAAAAAAAAAGGTCCATAGGACACAGATGCCCCTGCCATTATTGTTATTAAATGATATTTTTGTCAGAGAATATGAAAAACTGGAAATATAAAAGATGTTTTTAAGATCAAATGAGTGCTGTGACACTGACCTCAACCAAGTGATATGACCTTGACCTTCAAGCTAGCAACCTGTACTTGTTTTTTAACACATTGTTTTGTCCTAAGGATCCTCCTTGTTATTTCAAACATGACTATACACAACAAAGATACAGACCAGACAGGACTGCTCACACAAACTTTAAGCTTAACTAACTGCTTGACCTTGAAGCTAGCAATCTGGTTCTTGTTTGTAACTCATCGTCTTGTCCTAAGGATCATTTGTGTCAAGTTACTTTAACAAGAGGGCCATGATGGCCCTGAATCGCTCACCTGAGTACCATTGCTTCAACTGATGTCAAGGTTTTTAAACAGACAAGGATTCTGATATAACTTAATCTAAAACATTTTACCCCTGACAATACTACACACCAAATACCTAAGCAATGGGCCATATGGTTTCAGAGAAGACTTGGGCGCAGGGTCATTTATCACCGTAGGGCCAAGACTTTGAAAATCTTTGTAATGAACCATTAGATGCTACTACATACCAAAAATCTTAGCTCTAGGCCTTATGGATTCATAGAAGAAGATTTTTTAAGATTTTCCTATTTAACTCTATGTAAAACAAGTGACCCCTGGTGTGGGGTCATTTATCACCATTGGGCTATGATTTGTACAATCTTGGTAGTGGCCATAAGATGATGCTACATACCAAATATCTAAGCTCTAGGCCTTATGGATTCATAGAAGAAGATTTTTTAAGATTTTCCTATATAACTCTGTGTAAAACAAGTGACCCCGGTGCGGGGTCATTTATCACCATAGGGCTATGATTTGCACAATCTTGGTAGTGGCCCATAAGATGATGCTACATACCAAATATCTAAGCTCTAGCCTTATGGATTCATAGAAGAAGATTTTTTAAGATTTTTCTATATAACTCTATGTAAAACAAGTGACCCCTGTGCGGGTCATTATCACCATAGGGCTATGATTTGTACAATCTTGGTAGTGGGCCATAAGATGATGCTACATACCAAAAATCAAAAGGTTAGGCCTTGTGGTTTCGGAGAAGAAGATTTTTTCAAGTTTTTCCTATATTAGCCTATGTGAAATCAAGTGACCCCTGGGCGGGGCCAATTTTGACCCAGGGTCATAATTTGTACAATCCTGGTAGAGAGTCATAAGATCATGCTACATACCAAAAATCAAAAGGCTAGGCCTTGTGGTTTCAGAGAAGAAGATTTTTTAAATTTTCATTTTTAAAATCTATTTTTAGCTCCTGTGACCTAATTATGCGATGGACCAGAACCATTTATACAACTTTAGTAGAGCTTCATCCAAGGAACATTCCTGCAAAATATTTTTCAAATTGGCCAAGCCGTTTAGGAGAAGATGTTGTTTGAAGCAATTGTTGACGCCGGACGCACGGACGCACGCACGCACGCACGCACGGACGACGGACGCCGGACAAAAGGCGATCAGAAAAGCTCACCTTGAGCACGTTGTGCTCATGTGAGCTAAAAAGCGACTATAAATAACAAAGTTAAAGCTGGGACACAAATTCTTGCATACACACACACTACTACGCCGTGCAAATGACTGACTTTTCCAATAATTTTACATCAATAAAACTGCATTCGCTTTCCCTCTTACTGTAGAAAACAAAAGGCATCGTGTATGCCAATCAGAACGTAGCTCCACCCCTTGGCTTCTCCTGGTTATTGATATTTGCTCAGTTCTCAGTTAACTTTCGTGATGGAAGTGTTGGCCGAGACAGACTTTAAAAAATCATTATCCTTATAAAGGGTGTCAGAGGTGCGTTTTTGAAAGGTTTTGAAATGACAATCAAGGATTTTATATAATTCCTACATGAAAAAGTACCGCAATTAAAATGGCTAGATGTTGTTAAAAGCCACACATTCGTACACGATGATGACAAGAACAAATATCACGCTCCGTTTGACAGTAACTACGCCACACTGCTTTTGCTGTGTTTTATTAATTCAAGACACAAAATCACTCTTGCTAAAACATGCCAAGTTTAAGTGCCACCTATTTCATTTGAAACTACATAGTTGTTTATTTAAAGTCATTCATTATTTCCTTGCAAAGCATGATGAAACAGATTACACAACATGACATGTACCTGCAGTCAATTCATAGTAAAACTGCGCACTAGTCTTGATTCCTCTCGCTAGGAGGCATGGTTTATATTTGTCAACCGAAGCAACATTCTATTTGACAGGCGATAAGGTTGAATGGAATATCGTTTTTTTGTTGAAGTGTTAAGTGGAGAAAAGTCATAGTCAATTGCACGGCGTAGTAACACACACACGGACAGATGTAACACTATATGCCCATCGCAATTTTATGGCGGGGGCATCAAAAACAGGACCCAATTAGAAATAAATGCTTGTACTTTCATTTGTTATCCTTGACAAACTACCACTACTAGCTAGAATACTTACAATACAACTTGTAAATAAGGTTCATAATAAAGTTTAAGTTCAATCTCTCTGTTGTCAATAACCTATGCAGAATGAAGTTTATAATTGAAAAAGTACTACAGTCATCTAAAAACATGCATTTTTTTATGACCTTATCTCTTTATTTCATGACTATCTAAGCTCCAAACAGAGAAACCCTGATCAGACAGATAATACTGGAGTCATTGATAACCCTGACATAAACAACACATATGTCTATGGTGATCATGAAACATCCTGTGTAGATGAAATTAAGTACAAGAAGTTCAACTTACTTAATTCTGACGCTGCTAGGCATGGAGTTGTACTCAATTCTACTGTTAGGTGAAGCCCCGTAGTACAAGCCCTTCAGATCTTCTTCAGCCACTTCTTCTGGCATGGGCGCCTCCAGGGCACATTTACCTGGTGGTAGGGTGGGGGCAGCTAATTGGACAAAGAACAGTGAACATTAAAAATTACTTTTTGTACTATAACTGGGGGAAAAACTCTTGTGAAGCATGTTAATTTCTCACAGCAGATGCTGAGTTAGACACTTATTCTTTGCTTATAGAAAGTTCAGGAAAAAAGTGAGGACCCCCAACATTCACATCTCAAGTTAATGTACACTAATATCACCGGTCAAAGCCTCAATATATCTTAGCCATTACCATGCTAAATTGCTAAACAATACTCGTCATTTCTTAGTTTTGGAATGAACCACTGGTTTTTCATGGGGGTCCTTGCTGAAAACTTAATGACTGAAATGAGACCAATGCAGACCATGATCAGACTGCAAGGATGTGTAGACTGATCATGGTCTGCAATGGTCATAATAGCAGTCACAAGTGTCCACAGCACTGTAAGAGCGCATCCTGTTTTATGAAAATGTGATACAAACAAACAAGAGGGCCAAGATGGCCCTGTGTCGCTCACCTGAGTAAGATGGCTGTGTTAGGCATAATGACAAAAAATCTGGCATCTAAAAGTGTTTTTCTAACATTTGACTAAGTGACCTACATATTGATCCTACCTGAATTTGCACTCAACTGGGAATTCATGCAGTCATCATTCATATTAAGTTTAATGAAGACTGGGACAAAAATGTTGGCCTCTAGAGTGTTCACAAGGTTTTTCTTAGATTTGACCTGGTGACCTAGTTTTTGACCCATGACCATTTCAAACTCATCAAATATCATTAGACAAACATCCTGACCAAATTTATGAAGATTGGCCAAAACTGTGGCCTGTAGGGTGTTCACAAGGTTTTTCTAAGATTTGACCTGGTGACCTAGTTTTTGACCCCACATTACCCATTTTCGAACTCATGCAAGATATCATGTAGACAAACATCCTGACCATTTTTCATGAAGATTGGGCTAAAACTGTGGCCTCTAGAGTGTTCACAAGGTTTTTCTAAGATTTGACCTGGTGACCTAGTTTTTGACCCCACATGACCCAATTTCGAACTCAGCCGAGATATCATGTAGACAAACATCCTGACTAAGTTTCATGAAGATTGGGCCAAATTTGTGGCCTGTAGAGTGTTCACAAGGTTTTTCTAAGATTTGACCTAGTGACATAGTTTTTGACCCCACATGACCCAATTTCGAACTCATCCGAGATATCATGTAGACAAATATCCTGACCAAATTTTATGAAGATTGGGCTAAAACTGTGGCCTCTAGAGTGTTCACAAGGTTTTTCAAGGATTTGACCTAGTGAGCTAGTTTTTGACCCCACATACCCAATTGAACCTGTAGACAAACATCCTGACTAAGTTTCATGAAGATTGGGCCAAAACTGTGGCCTCTTGAGTGTTCACACAAGGTTTTTCTAAGATTTGACCTAGTGACATAGTTTTTGACCCCACATAACCCAATTTCGAACTCATCCGAGATATCATGTAGACAAACATCCTGACCAAGTTTCATGAAGATTGGGCCAAAACTGTGGCCTCTTGAGTGTTCACAAGCAATTGTTGACGACGGACGACTGACGACGCACAAAGGACAAAAGGCGATCACAAAAGCTCACCCGAACACAAGTGCTCAGGTGAGCTAAAAATGTAAATAAATGACTTTAAGGTATATTTCAGCAATAGATTTGTACATTACTTACATCCTACTTATCAAGTAAGATTACTAAATTTCCCATGGAAAAGCAAAACAATACTAAATGACGTGAAATATGTAAGTTTAATACATGAGGCGATTCAAAAGTCCTCGAGTATATCAAAAGCAATATGTGTGCCAATTAGTACCATCTTTGCCTACCTGTGGGTGCGAGTGTGGTAAAGACAATCTCTGGGCCGACTGGCAGAACCTCTCTGTCATACAGACCCTCTGGCTCTGGGATGTGGCATCCAGCCAGCGACACACCTGGTCGATTAGACGGCCGCACTAGGGCAAAATTGAGGAAACTGAAGAGAAAGAAAGCGAATCATACTAAGAGGTACCTAAATAAGTATCCAAAGTTCTATCCACTTGATGTATAATATCACGATGAGCATGATTCTTCGTGGCTTCCAATCAAAAAAATATTAATCTAATCTAAAACTAAGAATCCCAGGTCTGAGTCCAAAATACAGACTTAAAAGATTTAAGAATTCAGGCCCAGGACTGAACAAGACCAAATTATTGACAAACTAAATTTGCCCTATATATGACCATAATAAGGAAACAGTTATTTTGTTTCTTCTTTTTTTTTAATACCTGTGGCTTCCATACTGGAAAAATTAGCATTATAAATCTCAACTTGGGAAATATTATTTTTTTAAGACCTTTTAAATTAACAATTAAACTATAAGACCTTTTAAATTAACGGTTAAACTATCTAATCATAAGTGGTATATGTCCTGGAAAGTTACAAATAAACATTTAAATTATAACAATATCACAAATTTCATTACAATTCCATGGATCAGAAAAAAATATTTTATTGGGAAAATAGCTAATTTTTTTGGTAAAAAAAATGCAAGTGTTTGGCTAGGGGAAACCACCTTTAAAAGGTTGTGAATTCACACACACACAAAATAAAACATTGTAGAATAAATGTGTTTATTTACTTACTCTCCATTGATGGTGACGTCTCCTATACAGCCATCCAGTGGTTCAATGGAGGCAGCCAGTCCTGGCTGAATGTCAATGGCCGAGCTACCAAAGTAGAGATCTGTGTTGGTCTCCAGGGCCCTCTTAGTTCCATTGTCAATTCGACTGATGATCTCGTAATCAGCAATGTTCATCTGCAGACTATAAACAAAAGACAAGTATAAGGAGACAGTACGTTCATCTGCAGACTATAAACAATAGACCAGTCTAAGGAGACGGTACGTTCATCTGCAGACTATAAACAATAGACCAGTCTAAGGAGACGGTACGTTCATCTGCAGACTATGAACAATAGACCAGTCTAAGGAGACGGTACATTCATCTGCAGATTATAAACAATAGACCAGTCTAAGGAGACGGTACGTTCATCTTCAGACTATAAACAATAGACAAGTATAAGGAGACGGTACATTCATCTGCAGACTATAAACAATAGACCAGTCTAAGAAGACGGTACATTCATCTTCAGACTATAAACAATAGACCAGTCTAAGGAGACAGTACGTTCATCTGCAGACTATAAACAATAGACCAGTCTAGAAGACAGTATGTTCATCTGCAGACTATAAACAATAGACCAGTCTAAGGAGACAGTACGTTCATCTGCAGATTATAAACAATAGACAAGTCTAGAAGACAGTATGTTCATCTGCAGACTATAAACAATAGACCAGTCTAGAAGACAGTATGTTCATCTGCAGACTATAAACAATAGACCAGTCTAAGGAGACAGTACGTTCATCTGCAGACTATAAACAATAGACAAGTATAAGGAGACAGTATGTTCATCTGCAGACTATAAACAATAGACCAGTCTAAGGAGACAGTACGTTCATCTGCAGACTATAAACAATAGACCAGTCTAGAAGACAGTATGTTCATCTGCAGACTATAAACAATAGACCAGTCTAAGGAGACAGTACGTTCATCTGCAGATTATAAACAATAGACAAGTCTAGAAGACAGTATGTTCATCTGCAGACTATAAACAATAGACCAGTCTAAGGAGACAGTACGTTCATCTGCAGACTATAAACAATAGACCAGTCTAAGGAGACAGTACGTTCATCTGCAGATTATAAACAATAGACAGTCTAAGGAACGTACATTCATCTGCAACTATAAACAATAGACCAGTCTAAGGAGACAGTACGTTCATCTGCAGACTATAAACAATAGACCAGTCTAAGGAGACGGGTACATTCATCTGCAGACTATAAACAATAGACCAGTCTAAGGAGACAGTACGTTCATCTGCAGACTATAAACAATAGACCAGTCTAAGGAGACGGTTCATACATCTGCAGACTATGAACAATAGACCAGTCTAAGGAGACGGTACATTCATCTGCAGACTATAAACAATAGACCAGTCTAAGGAGACGGTACATTCATCTGCAGACTATAAACAATAGACCAGTCTAAGGAGACAGTACATTCATCTGCAGACTATAAACAATAGACAAGTCTAAGGAGACGGTATGTTCATCTGCAGACTATAAACAATAGACCAGTCTAAAGAGACGGTACATTCATCTGCAGACTATAAACAATGGACAAGACTAAGGAGACCGTACATTCAACTGCAGACTATAAACAATAGACCAGTCTAAGGAGACGGTACATTCATCTGCAGACTATAAACAATGGACAAGACTAAGGAGACGGTACATTCAACTGCAGACTATAAACAATAGACCAGTCTAAGGAGACGGTACATTCAACTGCAGACTATAAACAATAGACCAGTCTAAGGAGACGGTCCATTCATCTGCAGACTATAAACAATGGACAAGACTACGGAGACGGTACATTCAACTGCAGACTATAAACAATGGACAAGACTAAGGAGACGGTACATTCAACTGCAGACTATAAACAATAGACCAGTCTAAGGAGACGGTACATTCATCTGCAGACTATAAACAAAAGACAAGTCTAAGGAGACGGTACATTCATCTGCAGACTATAAACAATAGACAAGTAAAAGGAGACAGTACGTTCACCTGCAGATAATAAACAATAGACCAGTCTAAGGAGACAGTACATTCATCTGCAGACTATAAACAAAAGACCAGTCTAAGGAGACGGTACGTTCATCTGCAGACTATAAACAATAGACCAGTCTAAGGAGACAGTACATTCATCTGCAGACTATAAACAACAGACCAGTCTAAGGAGACGGTACATTCATCTGCAGACTATAAACAATAGACCAGTCTAAGGAGACAGTACATTCATCTGCAGACTATAAACAATAGACCAGTCTAAGGAGACGGTACATTCATCTGCAGACTATAAACAATAGACCAGTCTAAGGAGACGGTACATTCATCTGCAGACTATAAACAATAGACCAGTCTAAGGAGACAGTACATTCATCTGCAGACTATAAACAACAGACCAGTCTAAGGAGACAGTACGTTCATCTGCAGACTATAAACAACAGACCAGTCTAAGGAGACGGTACGTTCATCTCAGACTATAAACAATAGACCAGTCTAAGGAGACAGTACATTCATCTGCAGACTATAAACAATAGACCAGTCTAAGGAGACAGTACATTCATCTTCAGACTATAAACAATAGACAAGTATAAGGAGACAGTACGTTCACCTGCAGATAATTAACAATAGACAAGTCTAAGGAGACAGTACATTCATCTGCAGACTATAAACAATAGACAAGTATAAGGAGACAGTATGATCATCTGCAGAAATAAACAACAGACCATTGTGAGGACACTTTGTATTCTGGGGGATTCATATTTCACAAGGAATCAACACAAGGTCCTATTGCTTCGTTTATAAAATCTTACAGTGGTCTCTCTTTAAAGCAGCTTGTTCACAGATGATTTTTAATGTCTATCAATACTCATCTACAGACACAGGGTCACCCAGAGCAACAATCCATGATTGTAAAAAAGGGTGGTTTCTCCCATTGCAGGTGACATATTGAAAATGTATTTATAATTATAAAAACCATATTTAGATGTTCTAATTTCATTTGCTGTCACTTGGCTGATCACATTCACTCTTCATGCATGCACTTACTTCATAGGCTGAACTTACGAAATCCCTACTCTGAACTATTGAAAATGCCATGTTGCTGAACGTGTCATGTGGTACTGCTTCGGGGATACTGTATTCTATATTAAACAGATTTTATCAAAGTTGCGCTTTCCCATGTAATGTGACCAACACTTGCCAAGTTTGTCAGAAAAGAAAGAATTCAACATTAACGAGCAAGAGCAAATTGTTTTTTGTTGTTGTTTGTTTTTTTTTCATTCTACTGATCATCTGTGAACTTACTACCCTTTGCCCCACATAAAAAATGTGTTTTGATTTTTACTAACAAGAATAAATGAAATTCTGTAGATTTGACATTTAAAATACATAAAAATGATTGTAGTAACAAGCATACATGTTACATATATTGTTAGGAACTGAAAGTCAGCCTATTACAATTTATAATCTCATTCATATGAACCATGTACTGTATAAGTGAACTCACTACAATTACTTCAATAACCTTAGCGACAACCTGAAAATGCTACACTGTTTCCAAACTTGCATGCCACATTGTAACATAATTAGGGTACAAATAAGATACTAAATATATACAAGTACTAATTTTAACACTACGCACGGTCAAACAATTCTGACTATAATTAAATTGTTAGATACAGTAAAACCAACCAAAATAGGCCAATCCATACAAACTGAAAACTGGCCTTTTTCTAGAGGTGGCTGTCTTTCAGAATTTAAAAAATATAAAAACTCAGTGATGCCAATCCAGTCACCGACCTTTGTCCACAAGTTGGCTGCTATTTAGAGTTAACTATTTTGGGTTTGACTGTATATATTACCAACTGCAAGGGAGCCTAGCTAATGGTGCATGCTATATATAAACTGGTATTTCATCATGCCCTACACACACTGAACTTGAGATTTTCAATTAATTGACCAATGTTTTTGATACTTGACAAGTTCAATTCCCCCACCCCAATCTCACCAAATAAAAACATTCACCTAAAAAATCAGTTTCCCAGTTCTGCAGACTTGGGATCTGTAAGCCAAATCCATCAAATAAATTGTCAGAAATTGTCTTTTTTAAACCCCAAAACATGGAAATATACCGGTAGTAACTTTCAAACCAGGGAACTATTGCCTGGTCAGAGCTTTTACCAAACGTGCCCGCCACTCATCTGCACTACAGGTATGCAAAAACATTAATATATGCTGTACATCACTCGGGCTGGTACCCCATCCACCCACACTACACTTCACTCTCTGGATTCACAGAACACTTACACCACACACCTGGCTTGTGTCATACACCCTGACATATCAACCTGCATAAAATTAGTTACAAATGCATAGTACCCGTACTTTGCTTCACCAGAGTACATAAAATATACCAATTTTCACCATATGTACACCCATATTCCATCTCAACAAAAGATGAACCTCTTTAACATGAAAAAAAAAAAAACAATCACAAAAATCTGTTTTGTATTGTTGAAAACTGGAAATTTCACTTCTTTTCTGCTTTCGTCAATGGCAAAAGATATTTTTTATTTGTAAGGATTGATTAAAAACGTGTACTTGTATTGTCCTTTCCAGATACTGGTATGCAGAGATTACAATGGATGTGTACAGATTTATGATCTCACTGCCTTAAAATTTCATTATGTAGCACCAATGATTTAAATCATGTATGTCTATGCAGAATGTAGACATTATTCTTATATTTAAGACTAGTGCTGAAGTCAATATATAATGCAAACCTGTGTTAACCCTTTCCCTCATAGAGGACACCATGAAAAGACCTATGCGAACAGCATAAAACCAGATCAGCCTGCGAGTAATTCGCAGGCTGATCAGGTTTTATGCTGTTGCTGCTCCTCAGTGGTCTGGAAATGAGGATTTTTTAATTAAATTTGGTAAGGTTTAACTGTGGTTTTCTGCAGATCAGGCTTTATATGGTACCTACTGAGTGCGTCAAAATGAGTCTATATGAGGGAAAGGGTTAATGTGACAAGTCTGTAACATTGTATACAGTAACACAATGTACTATCAAAATGAAACTAAGAGTTATGGTCCTTGATGTGAATGTAGCCCTTACAACAGTGAACAAGTATATGAAGTTTGATGACAGACGGTTTGATAATTTAAGTTTTTCACGACTATGCTAACGCTGACTACTCTACCAACAATACCAAGATGATGATACCTTTGATAAACAGCCAAGCTAACAAAACAGCTTGGAAATGCTGAGAAAAGTCTATGACCAAGAATGTTAAGACAGTCAAGCAATGCATCTGTACTGTAGCCATTAGTATATTGATGATATACAGAGGCTCTTGTCTGATCAAAGTAACTGTTTACCCTCCCCTGACACACCAGGCATGTGGCGAAATGTTGTCATATCATGATGGGGGACACATCTTACCTCGAGACATATTTAGTCTCCACTGATTTTGGACTGAGATATGCTGACAGCCATGTCATTTCAATTTCAAGGTCACAATCATTTTTCCACAGGTATTTCCCAGAGAAGTAAAATATTCAGCATTTCAGCATTATTGAGTAACAATTATTAAAATCAATATAAAAATATTACAGCACTTACTAGATACTGTACAGAATTAGGTTCTGGTTAATAAAACAAAGCATAATTGTTAATCAAATCATAAGAATATAAGTTGGTGGTAAAATAAAAAAAATAATATTTTCTACAAATAAAAGCTTGATCATATCAAAACAATACAAGTGTTAATAAAAATGCAAATAATAAAACAATATCTAAAAGCTTGCTGATGAGCAATGGTGAAATAAAGTTTCTTTTTTTTCTTCTTTTAAAATTAATTGAATTAAATCAAGCTTTGTTAATCACATAAATGATAAATGTTAATCTATGTAGTACTAAATGTGACATTTTACTCTTTGTATATGACGATATACAATGTATGATCAGTTATCAATAAAGAGTTTGTGAGTATGACTATGAATATGCAAATTGCTTTTTTATGCTAATAAAAAAGTTGAGTTGCATAACAACATATGACAAGGTATAGTGAGATAAAGCAATGCAATCTTGCAATTGTTGAAAAGCAAAGCATCTGGATCAGAGACAATATTTATGGGCTTCACTGAAGAAAATGTTAATTAAAAAAAAAAAAAAAAAATTTATTAGAAAAAAAAAAAAAAAAAAAATCAATTCCTAATGCAGCATATAGGTGTAGCAGTTTTGTAAATCCTAACATGGTAAGGACAAATGAAAACATTACACAAAGCAGCAAGGACAGACATTAAAATGCAAAGAAGCAATTGCAAAATAACATCAAAACGCACACAAAAAGAATAAAAAATATAATAATGAAAATACAATATCAATTCTACTGTATAGTCACAAATGTCTGCCGATTATCACTGTCATAAATTGATCACAAATCACCCTCAGGTTTTTCTATAACATGAATCCATGGACAAAAGAACCTACAAAACTGCATTAAATGCAGACTTAATGATTTTCTATGTCAACAGAAATTACCTTATATAGCAGCCATGTAACATAAGAAACCCTTCCCAAGTGTTCTCTGGTAGTAAGAAATGACTACCAGTCCGAAATCTGAAAATATCAGGCCAACAAATGGGGTTTGATGGGTCTCAATTTCAGACTGGTTTTAAACTGAGAAAGTTGTCACAAATTTGAGCAGCCAAAAATCTTGTCTGAAGCTGAGGTTTTTGGAAGTGACCAGATTTTATTGAGACCATTGCAAACTGTATAGCCTTTACAGAGAAGACCCTGACCTATCAGATGGACACTTACCCCTGTCTGGCCTTTAGGACGGAGATATAGTGCCAGCGTCCATCATTGTAGGTGTTGACACGGCTCATCAGCTCCAGTTTCTCTCCTCCGGCATCACTCACCACTGAAATCTTCCCATCCTTCACGGATATTGAGAATCCCACAGTCTGTGGAGACAAAGATGGTATTTGATCATTTTGTGGAAGATGCAATTTTATTTTGAGTGAGTTTCAAAAAATTGTATTTCCATTTTCTGAGAATACAATTTTTGAAGTTTACGAGATGAAATAGTACTTTCTGCACACACACACAAAAAATCTGTCATAAAGTCGTATTTTATCATTTTCACAATTAACTTATCAAATATAATTTTTATTTACAATCTTCACTCAAGAGCATAAAATAAATCACGCCACAATTTGAGTCTTAGAGGGCCTGTGGACATTTTCTACATCCACAATCATCAACAAGGTCTGAAATACCTTTCACTACAAATTATGAACCTCATGGAATAACCAAAGTAACTTGTATTAATCTGTATCAGCCTGACAGAGACTTGCTGGCTGATCAGGATTTATACTGCTCTCTACTTCTCTCTAAATGGAGATAAGAGAAAAAAACTAGATATATGTTTTTACAGAAAACCAATGTCTCCCCCCACAGTGCACATATGTACAAGAGTCCCCTCATCAGGGTCTGCTTTGTTTGCATCGAAAAAAAAAGAGTAGATCTACCATGATTTCAGTTACCCTAACATCAGCTCACTTTTAGAAACAGTGACTTAAATTAGGAATACATTATTATTTTTCATAAGTCAGAGAATAATACACACAGTGCACATATGTACAAGAGTCTTCTCATCAGGGTCTGCTTTGTTTGCTTCGAAAAAAAAATAGTAGATCTTACCCTAAAATCAGCTCACTTTTGCAAATTTGTGACTTGAATTAGGAATACATTGTTATTTTTCACATGTCAAAGAATAATTAGGATGACAGGTAACAGGTAAGCCCTGTGTGTCTAGGGTACAAAACGTTTCCAGATGTTTGTGGTAATTGACTTGACTATTTGAGTTTACCGTCGCTTCGACAGTATTTCAGTCATATAGCGACGTCCAGCTAATTACAGGTGGAGGAAGACCCCGAATGCATGGAGGCAGAACCACCGACCTACCGCAAGCCAGCTGGAAGGCTTCCTCACATGAAAATCAGAATGACCCTGCCAGGATTCGAACCCACGCCGTGTTGTGGTAATTGAATAGATGGCTGATTCAACTTCATGATAAAAATCCCATTAACGTTGAGTCTTGAATTCATGGAGTAAATAATTAAAAGACTGACAATATGGATCAAGCTCTGCTCAGAGTTATAGCATGAGTAGAACATGTATTACCTTGAGGACAGGAAATTGTGAAAAAGGGGAATAGCTAAAAATGCTGATGCCTGAATACAGACCATGTGTAAGACACTTCCTCTAATCAAGTTCTTTCCATAATTGAAATTTCACTTCAATAGCATAGGCAGAAGATGAGTTAACTTAGGAATGTAAACAAGAGTGTTCTTTGGAACACGAATGTCACCCCTGCTGAAGCATGACGGAGAAAGTGTGAAAGACAGAAAGACAGGCAATGGAAAAGTGATCCCCCTGTGTCATCTCATCTTACAGCAGGTGACACGAAAAGGGGGTTAACTCTAAATTACTGTTGTCAGAGTTATCAACCTTGTGCATGACACTTCATCTAATCAAGTTCTATCCATACATGAAATTTCACATTTATAGCTTAAGTAGAAGAGGAGAATTCATCCAGACAAAAAGTGTGACAGACAAACAGACACAATATGATAAGGGCTATTCCAGTTAAACATAAGTACCCCCCCCCCCCGCAGATGGCACTTTTTGAACCCCCCCCCCCCGCAGATGGCACTTTTTGAAACTTCTATAGGAGGTGCCTCTTGAAGATAAACAGCATCTGCAGGGGGTTGTGTGCAGAGAAAATTGACTTCTATAGGGGGAGGCATTTGATGTAGAGAAAAAATTGCTTCTATCATATGATGTTTGTGGAATGCATAGAAGCAAATTTTTAAATTAAATGTAATGAATGTTAAATCTAAAACAACATCAAAATCGGTAAATAAGCAGTTCTAAATGATATCAAGGGAAGCAACTCAGACTATATAGCAATTACTCGGCAATTTCCAGATGCAAGGGAAACAACTTTAACTGTCTGCTAGTAAACAACAACAACAGAAAGTTGGACATTATTTAAAATAATTGGCATCAAAACATTTTTACTAGAGTGCAAAGGAATAAAAGAAGCAACAACCTTAACTAGATTTACTCATTTCTCAATATATTTTTTCTATCTTGCATTAAAAATCTGCCAGATCAGTGATAGGTAAGGTAGATAAATTTCAGATTTTTTTTTAAAAAAAAAAAGTTACAGGTAATGCATTTATTTTATGGATAAAAGCTAAAAAGACATACATTTCGTAATTTGCAGAATATTTTTAGTATTTGAAGGAGATGCACACCTTTCTCTTACCATGTAAATAAACAAGAGCTGTCAGAGGACAGCACGCTCGACTATTCAAAATGCTTGTTGGTAAATCAAATGAAATCTATTTAAATTCTTGCCCTTCATAGTAATAGTAAAAAATGATATACCTTGATAGTCTGATACCCCTTAATATATTTATGATGTCTAAAATCAATCCCATGCCTAGTTACTGAGACATAAGCACAATAAATTTTAAACCAAAAATCCATGTTAGAAAAGGGCCATAATTTGCATCAGTCCAAAAGTTATCCTCCTGTTTTCTGATGCCCTTGAAGACACACCATAACTTTTCAGTCAATTCCACAAGCAGTTTCTGAGATATAAGCTGGATAGTAGCTTGAATGCAAAAATTTAACCATAATTCTAAGTAAAAAGGGGGTCATAATTTTTAATTTATTCCATCAAGTGTTATCTTCCTTTGTAGTATGATACCCCTAAACATATTAAAGATATTTCAAATCAATTCCATGCCTGGACTCTGAGATATAAGCATGAAATTACCTTGCATGCAAAACTTTAACCAAAATTTCTAAGTTAAAAAAGGGGCCATAATTGTAAAATTCATCAAAGTTACACCTGAAGTATGATACCCCTAACATATTAAGATGTTTCAAATCAATCCCATGCCTGGATACTGAGATATTAGCATGAAATTAACTTGCATGCAAAACTTTAACCAAAATTTCTAAGTTAAAAAGGGGCAATAATTTGTAACAAATTCTATCAAGAGTTATCTACCATGAAAGTATGATACCCCTAAACATATTTAAGATGTTTCAAATCAATCGCATGCTTGATACTGAGATATAAGCATGAGAGTTTCTTGCATGCAAAACTTTAACCAAATCTTCTAAGTTAAAAAGGGGCCATAATTTGTAATATATTCCATCAAGAGTTATCTACCTTGGTTGTCTGATGCCCCTGAACATATTTGGAAATTTTCAAGTCAATACCATGAATGGTTATTGAGATACAAAGTAGATAGTAGCTTGCACGCAAAACTTTAACCAAATTTTCTATTGCATGCAAAACTTTAACCAAAATTTCTAAGTTAAAAAGGGGCCATAATTCATATTAAATTCAGTCAAGAGTTATCTACCTTGGTTGTCTGATGCCCCTGAACATATTTATAAACTTTCAAGTCAATACCATAAATGGTTAATGAGATATAAGGTTGATAGTAACTTGCACGCAAAACTTTAACCAAAAGCTGCAACGCCAACGCCGACGCCGACGCCAGGGTGACTACAATAGCTCTCATATTCTACGAATAGTCGAGCTAAAAATGGGTTGTATTTCTAAATGTCATCAGTTTTCATGGAATTGCTTTCATTTTTGAATTTCAAAACTTAAAAAATTCAAGGTATCTTCTTTTTTAATATAAACATTATACAAATTCCCATAAAAAAACACGGATGTAAAGCCGACTGGCTGTTGTACCCCACCCACATTTCTAATATATGGAACAACATGCTGATATTTTTAAGAGGGGGGGGGATGTGTCTCCTTAACATTCAGTAAACACTGTCTGAGGCCTGAGAAACTGGATATTATGCTTCAGAAAAAAAGTATTAATTAAAAAGAAAATACAGATGAATTTGGCAACATTTCTTTATTTGGTACAAAAATTCTGTAGGAGGTGGTTATATTGTCAAATGTGCTTCTGCAAGTGATTATACTGAAAAGAAAATCACTTCTACAGGTGGTGGGTCAAATTCAAAAGTGCCTTCCGCCCCTGGTACCTATCTTTAAATGGAATAGCCCTAACCATAAAACATGTTCAGGTAAAAATTGCTTAGGTCTGATCAGGCATTATCATGAACTTAATTATAAAGGATGCAACTTCCTAGGCTCAGCTTTACCTTGATAAAAACAAAACAAGAGGTGATCCTAGGAATACTTAAGTCATCTGCTGAAAGAAGCATGAAGGAACAAGGGTCAGGACTGCCACAAAATACGCCCATCATGGTATGGGGACTCTCTACTACTGTCCATAAATAAGCAAAATAATTCCAAAATCCCATTAGTTAATGATGTTAATCATAAAAAAAAAATGTTGATACATTTCTATTAATTAACTGCAAGACCTGACAACACCTCATAGGGTCTAAGGACTAGGGACAAGCAAATTTTCAAGTATGTTGTGTACATCAAGGGCCATAACTTCAAAGTCATTCAAAAAATGCTGGAATTTTTTGATTTTATGGCCATGCACATGTGTGGAAAGTTTGAAAAGGAATGGTCTAACGGTATTGAAGTTAGAGCCCAGACAATCACAATTTCAAGTATTTTGTGTACGTCAAGGGCCATAACTTTTAAGTCTTTCACGCGATAATGCTGGATATAGAACTCATCCGTGATATTATGGCCATGCACATGTGTGAAAAGTTTGAAAAGGATTGGGCTAACGGTATTGAAGTTAGAGCCTGGACAATCACAATTTCAAGTATTTTGTGTACATCAAGGGCCATAACTTCTAAGTCATTCACGCGATAATGCTGGGTATCGAACTCATCCGCGATATTATGGCCATGCACATGTGTGAAAGTTTGAAAAGGATTGGCAACGGTATTGAAGTTAGAGCCCGGACAATCACAATTTCAAGTATTTTGTGTACGTCAAGGGTCATAACTTCTAAGTCATTCACGCGATAATGCTGGATATCGAACTCATCCGAGATATTATGGCCATGCACATGTGTGGAAAGTTTGAAAAGGATTGGGCAAACGGTATTGAAGTTAGAGCCCGGACAACAAATGTTCCACGCCCGCCCACCCGCCTGCCGTGAGTGTTCACATAATACGCCCCATCTTAAGATGGGCGTATAAAAAGTGTGTCAGAAAAGCATAACAGACAGACATTGGAGAAGCGATCCCTATGTGTCACCTCTGCTTACAGCAGGACACAAAAACTATTCTACCAGGATTAAGTACCTTATCATTATTTCCAATAAACATCAGAAGGGCCTCCTTCTGTTTTGTCTTCATCTTGAACGTGATCTCAAAGTTAACTCCGACAGGATCAATTGGATGGGCAACATAGGAGAGTTTATCAGCACTGAATGAGGCATCCCTGGTTATCTACAAAGAAGGAAAGATTGGTTAAAAACAATGATCATTTATCTTATAGTAAATAAGTTCAGAACATTTCATTTACATATATTCTATCAAAATGTTATAAGCATGTCTCAAAGTATTGATTTTTTGATCATGAAAGATTTGGTTTCCATAAAGAGAAACTATCATTCCAGCTAGATTAAAGGGACAACTAGAACTGTCGCCTAAGGGCTTACTAATACCCCCCCGCAAGTGTTTTTGTCAAACATGGCTTTGGAGCATGAAATCAGAATTCTTGTATGCAACACTCCATCTTAATATACAGAGGACATATGTGCCAACTACCTAGAAATCTAGTTATCCTATGTTTTACATACATATGGGTATATGTATGTCTATGGATAAATATCATTAAGATTCACTGAAATCTATCAATGGAAGAAAATTGTAAAACAAATACCATCAAAGGGACATATCTTTAAAACTTAAGGGGGGGGGGGGGGGGGGGGGGGGGGGTAACCCAATGTTATATAGAAAAAGCGCTACTACAATGTCTAAGGTTGAATGACAGCAAGTTTCATTGAAATCCTTCCAGTAGTTTAGGCGAAGTAGTCCGCAGAAGTTTGTAATGCAAAAATCATCAAAGGGGCATAACTTGGAAAATAGGGGAGGTAACTCAATGCTATATAGATGTCTAAGGATCATTGCCAGTAAGTTTCATCAAAATCCTTCCAGTAGTTTAGAAGGAGTAGTCCGCAGAAGTTTGTAATGCAAAAATCATCAAAGGGGCATAACTTGGTAATAGGGGAGGTAACTCAATGCTATATAGATAACGCGCTGCTACAATGTCTAAGGATCATTGACAGCAAGTATCATTAAAATCCTTCCAGTAGTTTAGGCGGAGTAGTCCGCAGAAGTTTGTAATGCAAAAATCATCAAAGGGGCATAACTTGGTGAATAGGGGAGGTAACTCAATGCTATATAGATAACGCGCTGCTACAATGTCTAAGGATCATTGACAGCAAGTATCATTAAAATCCTTCCAGTAGTTTAGGCGGAGTAGTCCGCAGAAGTTTGTAATGCAAAAATCATCAAAGGGGCATAACTTGGTAAATAGGGGAGGTAACTCAATGCTATATAGATAACGCGCTGCTACAATGTCTAAGGATCATTGACAGCAAGTATCATTAAAATCCTTCCAGTAGTTTAGGCGGAGTAGTCCGCAGAAGTTTGTAATGCAAAAATCATCAAAGGGGCATAACTTGGTAAATAGGGGAGGTAACTCAATGCTATATAGATAACGCGCTAATACAATGTCTAAGGATCATTGCCAGCAAGTTTCATCAAAATCCTTCCAGAAGTTTAGGAGGAGTAGTCCGCAGAATTTTGTGTCTACAGACGGACGGACAGACGGACGGACGGACGGACAACCTGATTCCAGTATACCCCCCCCTAACTTCGTTGCGGGGGGGTATAATAAAAAAAAACTGTTCTACTGTTAAAAGAGAAATGAAAAGTTGGATGGCAAGAACATGTATTCTGAATCTATAATTATTACAAATTAAATAAAACTATCAACCTAACCAAACTTTCATGTGATCAATAATTCTATACCAAAAAATAAAGATAGTAATACTTTTTATATCATACATAAAATCAGCTTTTTATTAGTGCCATAAAATTATATAAATGAATGAGTTAGTAGATCAATTGGTGTTCACACACATACAACATTTTTCATAATAAGAGAGTGTTGTTGTTTTCTTAAAAGAAACAAAATAATTTTTGATAACCCTTCCCAAATTTACCTGGTCGGGGCACCCTGGACTGACTCCCTTGGACTTCACATTTTCGTTGAGGTCCCATATACCCAGCTGCAGGGCTACATCTTCTATACAGCCATCAAACCCTTTCTTAGTTACGTCACTGCAGAAGTATATACACAACCAATCAGATCTCCGACAGGGAATTCATTATTTTTACTTTCACAGGTAAAACTATGCATGAGAGAAAACACAATTATCTGTATAAAAAAAAAGTAAAAAGACAGAAAAAAAATGAATAAGTACAACAAATCTTATATACATACTCAAGGTCCTTTAAAATATTTTGCTATGTTTTATTAGAGCACTAAATCAGCCCTTGTGAAAGAGGTACCATATGTAGATCTAAGGTATAGCACTATACCATTATAATTAAGTAAGACTATCATCTGCAGTTGTAGCACAACACATACCTGACTGGCAGAATTAGGTCATGGTAACCACCGATTGAGATATCTTCTGAGATTGA
The DNA here is from genome assembly GCA_021229015.1 of Solen grandis. Classification (NCBI taxonomy): domain Eukaryota; kingdom Metazoa; phylum Mollusca; class Bivalvia; order Adapedonta; family Solenidae; genus Solen; species Solen grandis. The sequence continues at coordinate 42,914,086 of CM037786.1, read as the reverse complement.
CAGCTGGGACATATCACCCGTAGCATTAACTGGTCCAACTGCAATACACAATCACCTGCGATTATCTGCTTTTATATAGACAGTTTAATTAAACAAGAATATTAACAAGACTCTGGGGGTTGTCCTGCACTTTGATTACTAATCTCAGATACATACAGTATCCAAATAATGTTGGTTTGTTTTGTTTGATTTTAAGTTTCACTGACAGCATTTCAGTCACTTAGAGACTATGTCTACTTGATACAGATATAGTGCTGCCACACTGCAGTATCACGCCATAGATATGTGGCATGATACCACACCCAGTCACATTATCCTGACACCGGGCCAACCAGTCCTGGAACTACCTGTATATGCTGAACGTCAAGTGAAGGAGCTATACCAGTACCATTTTCTATGATGCTCTAACCACTCGGTCACCGGGACCGGTAGTATCAAAATGAATTTGGCACTTTAACCCTTTACCTCATAAATATTCATGTACAAATTTAGCACTTTAAGAGTATCTTTCTTTGCCACACGGACTGTATAGAAAGTGAGCTACAATTTCGTATGAGCAAACAGAGGAGTTGTTTAATTTGTTATTTTCATCGCATACCCCCACTAATTGAATTACAGATTTCAGACTCTTATTAACAGCTCTACATTTTATCTTTCATATCCGCTATTATAATAATTATGTTATATGTAAACAGAATTAGAAAGAACTTTTGCAAAATTTAAGTTGCTGGGATCTGTAATAAGTACACAAATCACTTACGTGAGTTCCTATCCACATACAGGAAGCCGGTCATTTCCTTCCTATTGACTTGCACATCATGCCATTTTCCATCGTTGACCTTGTAATTTTCGAACTTAAGCACTGCACGACCTTTGCCAAGGTCATATTGGTAGAGCACATACCCATCCTCTATCTCAATGGAGATGAAGTCTCCATCTTTGCCAGCAAAGAATATCAGGCCCTCATCAGCGTAAGTTTTAAACTTCATGGATACCTGTGAAGAAACTGCTGGTTTCCAACCTGTCCTACGAGTGCTGAGGATCACATAGCCCATTCCATCAAACCGGAAACCATTGGACACAACTGACGTCATAATGGTTCTGAAAGGACATTAAGGAAGTAATTACAGAAATGAACAAGAGCAACGCAAGCAGATGCCAATGCTCGTGTTTTTTTGGTGTGTGTTTTTTTATTTTAAAAAGGAGGAGATAAGTTTGGAGAAAATGGACCTAAGAATAATGACCCTTGAAGGAAATATAGTTCTTGTGATAGTGAACAAGTATGACAGTATGTTTAATAGTTTGAGAGTTATGGCCAATGTTACAGTTTCTCAATATATTATTTTTTTAAAGGGAGATAAATGCAGTCAAAATGGGCCTAAGAGTTATGGTCTTTGATGAAAATGTAACCCTTGTGATAATGAATAAATTCATGAAGTTAAATGACAGACGGTTTAAAAGTTAAGACCAAGATTGAAGTTTTTCACCAGAGTGAGGACAATACCTTGACTTTTTATCTCTAAAAAACAGACAAGATGATAATGACATTTAATGGTTCTGAAATAAAGCCCAAATTTAAAATGATTTCTATACCTTCTGTGCCTCAATTAAATCCAGTTGGCTTCATCATTTGATAAATTCTGCAAGTATCTAACACTTAAAAAAAATTTATATCGAGATTTATAAAAATTTGCAGCAGAAATATTGTAGGTTTTTACCTCTCTCTTGCTCCTACAAAGTTGTTCTCTGCCTCCCTGAAGTTCCACATTCCCATTGGTTCATCATCAAACATCAAGCTCTCCATGTCTCCAACAAAATTGTCACGTGTTACATCATTGGAAATCTGAACACAAGACATTATCCATTTCAACTCAAAACTAGTTTTACTATGAAAATGACATTGTTACCTACAGAGAAATATTTAAACAAAAATACAATTCTTTATAAATTGAAGGAATCTCATATAAGTTTCTTTGAATCCAGAAATTCTATACTATACTGAATTTCATATCCCATGATAATTTCAAAACAAGAATTATCACTGAAGATGATGAATACTCCCAGATATTGCTTTGTCGCAGTTACTGTTACCATGTCAGACAGTCTTGAGAAATATATAAAAAGGGCCATAACTCAATCAAAATCAAGCAATTCACAACAATATGGGCAACTAGACTTGGAACTTATCAGTCTTGTAAAGTTTCATCAAAATCCCACCAAAGGTTGCTGAGAATTAAGAAAGAAGGAGAGCAAACGTACAGTCGGTAGGAGACTAATAAACACACAAAATATTTTTAAATTATATCAGTATGATATGTTGCTTTATACTGTGACCTTGACCCAATACAGCCGAAGCTTGTACTTGATCTGTACTTCATCACACAGTATGGTTGCCATTTCTGGCAAATAGTTTAAATCTGCTAAAGTGATTTAAGAGATACAAAGTGGACACAAAATATTCTAACATTATAACAATAGGACCCGTGACCTTCAAGTGTGACATCTGAAACCTATGCTCTGCACATTCGCTCAGTATGGATGACGTTTCTTGCAAATAATTATAATTTCCTTCCAGTGGTTCTTAAAATACAGAGCAGAAAAAAAAATGCTAACGGACAGATGGATGACCAGTGGCATAACATAATACCGCCTTTCCAGCGTATAATAAGAAACACTGAAACAGTATCTTCAACAAGAGGGCCATGATGGCCCTGAATCGCTCACCTGAGTACCATTGCTTCAACTGATGTCAAGGTTTTTAAACAGACAAGGATTCTGATATAACTTAATCTAAAACATTTTACCCCTGACAATACTACACACCAAATACCTAAGCAATGGGCCATATGGTTTCAGAGAAGACTTGGGCGCAGGGTCATTTATCACCGCAGGGCCAAGACTTTGAAAATCTTTGTAATGAACCATTAGATGCCACTACATACCAAAAATCTTAGCTCTAGGCCTTATTGATTCATAGAAGAAGATTTTTTAAGATTTTCCTATTTAACTCTATGTAAAACAAGTGACCCTGGTGTGGGGTCATTTATCACCATTGGGCTATGATTTGTACAATCTTGGTAGTGGCCCATAAGATGATGCTACATACCAAATATCTAAGCTCTAGGCCTTATGGATTCATGGAAGAAGATTCCCGGGGATGCATTCATGGAAGAAGATTTTTTAAGATTTTCCTATATAACTCTATGTAAAACAAGTGACCCCTGGTGCGGGGTCATTTATCACCATAGGGCTATAATTTGTACAATCTTGGTAGTGGCCCATAAGATGATGCTAAATACCAAATATCTAAGCTCTAGGCCTTATGGATTCATAGAAGAAGATTTTTTAAGATTTTCCTATATAACTCTATGTAAAACAAGTGACCCTGGTGCGGGGTCATTTATCACCATAGGGCTATGATTTGTACAATCTTGGTAGTGGCCCATAAGATGATGCTACATACAAAAATCAAAAGGTTAGGCCTTGTGGTTTCAGAGAAGAAGATTTTTTAAATTTTCATTTTTAAAATCTATTTTTAGCTCCTGTGACCTAATTATGCGATGGACCAGAACCATTTATACAACTTTAGTAGAGCTTCATCCAAGGAACATTCCTGCAAAATATTTTTCAAATTGGCCAAGCCGTTTAGGAGGAGATGTTGTTTGAAGCAATTGTTGACGCCGGACGCACGCACGCACGCACGCACGGACGATGGACGCCGGACGCCGGACAAAAGGCGATCAGAAAAGCTCACCTTGAGCACGTTGTGCTCATGTGAGCTAAAAAGTATTGACACAAAGGACAAAACATCTTAAGAGACATTAGACTGCAGTGACCTTCATACAAGGATTTATTTGACAAGACAACATCAAACTTACACTTGAGGCTTCTGGAAGACCTCCAACATAGAACTTTGTGGTCAACGGGTGCATCTCAAGGACTGAGGTCACGTTACGGGCCATGCCTGTCACCGAGCCTAGTTCAGGCTGCTCCTGAGGGTCACGCTCCAAGATCAGTGTTCCTGCTTTACCAACCCTTTGCACATGAAAACAAAATGATAATTGATGAGTAGTGATAAATCTAATTAGTATGAGTTCAAGCATGAAAAGAAATCTAAGTAAATTAAGAATTAACAATAAAAATTCTTTTGTCCTGAGACAAAGGAAATCCAAGTCATCTTGGTATGGAGACTAACAGTGATACAGAATACCATACATATACAAGATGACTCTGTCATGACATGTTGATGGTCACTGAGTACATGTATAAAAAGTCACTGGTGTTGTCATAACACTAAGTCCCCTACCAATAAGGTACATAACCTCATACTGCCATCTTTCACATACTAACTTTCATTAACTTTGCTGCTAAACTTTGCTGCTAAACTTTGCTGCTAAACTTTGTGAGCTATCAAAAGATCCATCTGATAAAGCCATAATTTGTTTGTTTCTGTTACCACAGCAACAAGAAATTCGATTGGCGAAAAAAAAAAGAACCTGAATATTCCCCATACTGTACGGAATTCCACAAGTTTTAGCTTACTGTTCAGGCCTATACTGCCATCTGTTTACTGTCAGCTTGATTTTATGCACTGAACAATTCTGAAGTATCCTGAATGGACCATTTGGCAGTAAACATTAGGCAGTAGGCATTAAGTATTAAGCAGTAGGGCATTAGAAATAATCATTTAGCAGTAAACAATTATTTAAAAGATGAAATAACAGTTTATTGCCTGACTAATAATTAAATTGCAAATTTAATAAAAACAATGCATTTCCTGAATAATTATTTTACTGCATACAATAAAACAGCTGATGTAATGGTTATCTAATATGTAACAGTACACTGTGTTAGAAAACAACAGAATTTACATGAAATACACTTTTATAGAGGGCATCAGGTAATAAGTCATTGAGTAAGCAGTAGGCATTCAGCAGTAGGTATTAAATAGTAGGCATTAGCAGTAGGCATAAAGTAACTAACAGTGAACAGCAAGCTGTCGTTTTTGGAGTAACATGTTACCTGATAAAAATTAGAGTAACTAATGTTTTATGTAACATAGCTTTTATCTCTGACACAGTGTAATTCTTGGACCAGATTTGTCTCAAAAGTTCCTTAATTTGGATCTATGCAGTAAACATTTAGCAGTTGAAATTAAGCAGTAAACATCAGGCATTAACGCTTTCCAAACAATCGTCAGCTCAAATGTTTTAGTCTACTATTTTCAATCCTAACATCTGGGGACATCAGAATAACAAATCTCAATTTTTAAGAGCCCTGAAAGTATCATTAATGCCAAAAGATTTCAATCCCTCCTTGGCGTTAACCCTGACCCCCCAGAGACCCTGCAATTATTACCTGCTGGCGGTGACCTTGTACCACTTCCCGTCAGCCACGTAGTGCTGGTGGACAATCTTGGTGGGGCCTCGTCCCAGGTCATACTTGTACACCACTTTTCCATCTTCCAGCTCCAAGGACATGTAGTCCTGAAATACACAGACGGCCCATCTGTACATTTACTGCTACACCTCCGGTCTAAACCTTTTATAACTAAATCAAGCCATTTTGTTTATTAACATCTTGCCAACAGTATTTCAGTCACCTGGAGACTATGTTTACTTGAGACAGATATAGTTCTGCCACACTGCAGTATTATGCCAAAGACATGTGGTATGATACCACACCTAATCACATTATCATGACACAGAGCCAACCAGTCCTAGAACTACCCTTATATGCTGAGCACCAAGCTATACCAGTACCATTTTTTTCTTCCAGTTCCATTTTGAGGTCACAGCAGGGATCATATCCACTGTCTCTCACTCCCAAAGGGGATGCTCTAATCATTCGGCCACAAGTGACAGTAATATTATTTATACCTCAGTGGACTATTCAAAGGTGACAAACAACTGAAAGCATTTTCATTCTTAACAGGTTCTAAAGTGTTCCTTCCTCATACCCCAAGGTACAGAGGAGTACTAAGCAGTATGAAACCTGATCAGCAAAAGTTACCACACTCAGCCATTATCCTGACATTAGGCCAACCTGTTCTGGAACTACCCACTATATATGTTGAGCACCAAGCAGGTGGCTACCAGTATCATTTTTAACGACTTTGGTATGTCAAGATCAGGGATTGAACCCCATATACATTCCTTACAAGCTTCTAAGTTCAAGAGGTTACCGTATACACCGGCAGATTAGGCACACTTTTTTTCCAGATAATTCAAGTTTATAGAGGGGGTGTGCCTTATATGATGATATACAGCTTTTCAGGTTTCATTTTTCAATCTCCGAGAAGTGAAAATTACCGGTATACGATCTCAGAAAATGGATATACTGAAAGCCAATGAATACGATAATATGACACAAAGTCTATACAAAACCATGATAAACAATACAGATTATTGCTTTTGTTCTTATTAGTTATCCTACAGGTATATTTCATGATAAAATGATCGTGAGAAACTGAAACAACTTGATGGAAGCCATTTTCAATATAAACAAATAAGTTAATTTTACGGGACCTCATGATGTATAGGAGAAACTTGACAGGTGGCAATTGTTAAGTAATGTTTGTTAGTTGGGAGAATTTTGACAGGTAACAATGGTCCCCAGTGTTAGAATGCGGGGACACGGTTGAGTAATGTCATGTTATGAAAATGTGTCACCTTTATTCTACCCGTCGTTAATGTAACGGTGTAATAAAACGGTTCACCGTATGATTAGCCCGGTGACGTACGGATAGCTTACGGTCTGTCAAAATGTACGACGGCGCAAATTTCAAAACAAGATTTTACCGCATACGATACGATAAGTGATTTTTTTTTTCAAATAAGTTACCCTGAAAGTTAGGATGCGCCTTATACGTAACTGCGCCTAATCTGACTGTGTATACGGTAAAAAAATAATGGGACTAGACATAAATGCTGGTTGAATAGGTCATACCATAAAAGTTCTTTTTTTATGTATTCTGATGATAAACTATATGTTAACTAAAACAAACAGATTGGACTTACCTGGTTGGGTCGACTAACTCCAGAGCGTTCGCTGCCTGCGTACAAGATGAGACCATCTTCATTGTCTGTCTTAAAGAAGAGTGACACCTTGCTGTAAGAGCCGGCCTTGGCAATGTTTGGTGGGTTCCTCAGAGTCACAGATGTGTTACCCAGGAACTTCAGTCCCACGCGGATCTGTCAAACAGATGAACAGCACAGTTTATCACAAGGAAGATACATTTTATTTTATTATATCCTGGAGTATCCAGTTCTTGCTAGCGTAATAAGTTATTGCAAGGAAAATGAACAAAAAAAATCCCTCACTTTTATATTAAATATATCATCAAATGCATCAATATCTTCTCTTCAATTGTAACTAATTGTTAAAGATAACAGAAAACAAATTAAAAAAAATAAGTATCAAAATCCAACAACAGTCAATGATACTGAACTCAAAATGTGGTTGTCACAAATATGGTGCACATACAGAGACAAAATCTATAACAATTGTTGCAATGAAGTTCTGTGTTCTAACAACATGAGAACAAGAAACATTTAATCACACTCACAGTGTCCATTTTATTACAGGTTGCCCTCCGAGTTTTATAACTGGGGGTAGAATTGCCATTTTTCCTTAACTTTGAATCATTTCATATAGAGAGTCCCTACAATTTTGGGGGGTATATGGCCAATTTTTGGGATAAAAACCCTCTACAGGGGGTAAATGGGCATGGTGTATTATAATTATGAAGTGTGAACTTTGCTATCTGATTAATTACAACTATCGCTCTGAATGATTTCCGTACATAGGATTGTTGAGAAGTGTATACACTACCTTATGAACAGATGTTGGTTTACATAAATCAGTCATTCTCTGCTTGCTGAGTATTATTGGTAGATTTAACAAGTTGTTTAAAAAAAGATGAAAAAGAAGCAATAGCGAAAATGGTATAGCATAAGTGCTTCTTTATCAAATGAATGTTGTATTTGTTTTCCAAACATTTTCAACAAGAAAAACAGTTTGGAAACAAGGATCAATCAATTTTGTTCATTGTAGATGGTTTCCCTGTAAAATTACCTAACACTCGAGGTGAAATATGGCATCAGTGTGCGTAGCCCAAGAATAGAAATATGGCGAGAACTGAATACTTGAGGATACTAAAACATTAAATTTGCACTTTTAATTGGTCAATACATGACGTCATGTACACAGGGTATATGTATATGATATGTAATCAGTATCTATTAAGGCAGAAACTGGACTGAACTTTGCAATTTCATCATTTATTATATAGTTTAATGACAGGGTACATGACTATTTGTTCCTGCCTGAGGATGCATCCAAACTTTCATATCTAATATAACCAACCTTTGCTTGCATCAGTATAATCATTTTGAGCTTAGGGAAATTCTGATTCAAAATAGAAGTCCTTGGCATTGTGCCCTTCAAGCAACAACACTGCATTTCACAGACAACAACAATGCAAAATACAAGAGAAGATCAAGAAAAAAAAAAGGACTTTTAAAGACATATTTTCCCACTGAGTACCTCAGTCATAGGACAATCAGATAACTAATTACAAAAAGAAAATTTAATCTCTTTGTGAAATACATACACAAGTCAGATTAAACCCATAACCTTTTTTCAATCCTTATACCAGACACGGATGTATGTCGAGTCAACCCAGCTTCTAACATCCCATTACAAAGAACCTTGGAAGCACAATGTCAACCACCTACCAGGTTTGCACTGTTCCTTGCAATAGCTATTTTCTCTTTGAGGGCTGTGATGTTATCTGTCACCTGGCGACTCAGCCCCTTGACCTTCTCTGACTTGGCGGCCAGCTCTGACATCAGCATTTTGATGTCCGGCACAACTTGATTCACATTCTTCACTGAAAGACACACAAGGGTGCACGTGGGACAGAAATGTGACAGACTCATCAAGACATACACCTGCCCTACGTTCAGTTACCAGTTATAGTCGCTTACGTTGGCATCCCTGTTATATTGTAGAGAATAGAATCCAAACAGGGAACCAATTGCTTAGAAGTTGCAAACAGCAGCATTGTGCTTATCTGAATGTAAGGCTAAACTATAAAGTTAACCTGTATGAGGCAGGCAGTCTAAGATTTTTAGTGACATTTTAAAAAACATTTTATTGTAAAATCAGTTCGCAAGGCATTAATTTTCCTTGATTTTGTGGAGAGTTCATTTCATAGAACCTATGTTTCAAGAATATGAATCCATGAATAAAAACAATTTACCTTCAGTGTATAATCAACAAATTTTAATTTCAGTGAAAAAAAATTATTGAGCAGTATCTCAGTTCCTTTGACTGGCAGCGTAAGACAAGTTTGACCGTATACTTATTATGGGATTAAACGCTTTTATTTCAGCTACACTGGAAATATTCCCAATATGAAAACAAGAGGGCCATCATGGCCCTGAATCGGTCACCTGAAAAATGAGCAACATATGTTGGATTTTTCATATTGACCTATTTTTTGACCCCACATGACCCACTTTCGAACTTGTCCAAGATTTTATGGAAACAGACATTCCAACTAAGTTTCATGAGGATATGGCCAAAAATGTGGCCCTAGAGTGTAACAAGGTTTTTCTGAGATTTGACCTCATGACCTACTTTTTGACCCCACATGACTTGATATAAATAATGGCCATAAAATCTGGCTCTTGCTCAAATATACATCACTACATGGAAAATACCTTCTCTCTGAGACTGATGTGAGCATGGAATTCTCACTGTTGGTTTAATTTTAATCCCATTGCAAATGAACAAAAATCTAAAGCATATGCAAATGTCTGACCTTGTGTGCTGGACAGAGTGATATCCCGATTTGCATTGAGGGCATCAGTTGCCAGGGGAATTGTCCTCTCCAACTGCTTAGGCAGGTCATCCAGGATCTCCTGGACCTTGGCCTTGGTCTCCGTGGCCTTGTCCACTGCAACCTGGCTTTCTTCCTTCACCATGTTGGCCTTGTTTGTGGCCACACCTGCAGAGAGCAAAGCGATCCAGTCTTAACTCCAGAGAATGTAACAAATTTAAGTAACCAATATAACAAACACCACATGAGCAACACTACATCAACCAGTGTCAGAATCAATTGTCTGAACTTCCATTGACAATGACCAACAGTCTTAACTCATAATCTTGTTTATTACTATGTGTGATTGTTGTGACACCATTATGAGCAATAGTTTTAACATAAAGTTGCATTTCATTATTAGATGTGAAAATTAGTGCATTTATTGCAATGGCCCTAACTGGACACAACAATGTAAAATTAGACAAGGAACATGTCAAATGACGCAAAACCAGGTTTTTCAGCTATCGCCCCAGGCTAGCAAAACTACATTTAGTAACAGTGCCCCTGACCTTAACCCTATTCAGTTGACTGAAAATCAATCCCAATCTTCCTCTTCTCTTACCTCTCTCCTAAAAGAAGTTATTTGATGAAAAAAAATTTTTTTTTTAGTGATAGTGACCTTGATCCTATCATCCTGAATATCAATCCCAATCTTTCTCTTCCCATAAGGTATCTACCTAACCAAGTAGGAAAACTGTATCTCTATTCTACCAGGAAATATTCGTCAGAAACTACCTGTTAAACAATAAAAGAAGGTATACAGATAAAATAACATAAGAATTGAAGACCTACCAATGGGCAAGTTCTCGGTTTTTTGGACAATGGCCTGACTTGCCTGGCGAATATCTGCGTCTATATCCACAATGGTAACAATCCTGGCCTTCGCTTCTTCAAGTCGCTGTGGCAGACCTGAATCAAAAAACATTTCCTTGTTACTACACTATACAAGTGATCATATAACCACCATTATATAGCTTTACTTCTTTTATACACCATTATTTCATCAATATTATCTCATTAAGCTACGGTTGAAATATCTTAGTGTGCAATAAGTGGTGTATCTCACCTATCTCAGTGATCAAAAAGTGGTGTATCTCAGCTATCTTGGTGTGCAAAAAGTGATATCTCACCTATCTCAGTGAGCAAAAAATGGTGTATCTCACTCATCTCAGTGTGCAATAAGTGGTGTATCTCACCTATCTCAGTGAGCAAAAAAGAAAAAGAAAAGGTGTATCTCACTAATCTCTGTGCACAATAAGTGGTGTATCTCACCTATCTCAGTGTGTAAAAAGTGGTGTATCTCACCTATCTTGGTGTGAAAAAAGTGATATCTCACCTATCTCAGTGAGCAAAAAATGGTGTATCTCACTCAACTCAGTGTGCAATAAGTGGTGTATCTCACCTATCTCAGTGTGCAAAAAGTGGTGTGTCTCACCTATCTCGGTGTGCAAAAAGTGGTGTACCGTAAACACGCGTGTGTTATGCGCATTTTTATGACTTCAATTCTGATTTCCGAGAAGGGATGCGCACAGTACATGAGAATTCAGTTTTTTCTTAGTGTTTCCAAACTTTACCCCACCCACTAGGAAGCCATATTGGTGGGAAATTGGTATTAAAGACTTATCGTATATACTTGCCAGAAAATTGTTGTCTGTTTGTGATTTCTTCAATATAATTGTGAAATTAAATGCTTATGAAATCATTGTTCTTGTTTTTTTATATCACTGTTTCCTGTGAATCATCCAGAACTTGTTCAGTACAATACTGTATTTTACATAATAATTCATTGACAACATAATGCCCAATGCGATATTCACATCGTCATTACTGACAAACTATCATTATGTTATGATTATACAATCAGTTGATTGTTTTTAGTACATTCAGATGATATTCTAGCTAGTTAGTTCCATTTTGGACAGAACTGTTTGATTAAAAGTAATTGTGTACTTCAAATTCCAATTGAAAATGAACTTGCGACAACAAGCAACAAGGTGTCAACATTTGAAGACAATTACTCAAACTATTGGCCATAATGAACATTAACATAACAATGTAAGCTGAATGTGGATACAAGAGGTGTTAATTATAATCATCACATGACTGACTTGCGGAAGCAGTTGAACTTTTGTAACCTGTAGTTCAAACGAATATTTTACACCTGCAGCTAATCATAATGGCGACCTCCTCGATGTACAAAGAATGAGTGTGCATAATAGAAGGGAAATAGATTTTTACCAAGGTTTTGAACCTCAAACTCAGGATGCGCACTATACATGAGTGAGCACAATACACACGTTACGGTATCTCACCTATCTCGGTGAGCAAAAGTGGTGTATCTCACCTATCTCAGTGAGCAAAAAATGGTGTTTCTCACCTATCTCAGTGGTATTCAGGCGCTCATTTGCCTCCATCAGTAGGTCCTCACTGGAACTGGTCTGGTTACTGGACATAACACCCACACCAGCTGACTGCAATATGCCCAGTTTAGAGACGTAAGTTTTAAGACATAAGTAAGCTTATTTGGTTCGCATAACTCACTGCACAGCATATATTTCAATTCAGGGATAACTAGTAGATCAGCAGACTAGAGGGACACCAAAATCCCTAGAACTAAAAATAATACTAGACATGTGTTCTTGAAAATAAAAATAGTAGTTAGGTATGATTCTAACTTATACTAGAACTCCGCGAGTCAGATGTGTCGCCTGACAATGACTTATCTGTTGACAGTAAAGATGCCAGTTTGTCACTTTCTTTTAAAGATGGGGTATTAATGCACAATGATGTTGCCATCAAACAGCGAAAGGCTTATAAAGATCAAATAAAAAAATGTATGATTCTTGTGCACTGCACTCCACATCATTGCAAAAAACATACATATCAAGTATCAAGTCATTTAAACTTATGGTGAAAAAGATATGCTCTGGACAAAAAATTCTTAAAGAAAATCTATCAAAGGGGAATAACTCAAAAAGCGCACAAGGTAGAGTTATGGTTCTTGCACACTGCACTCCGCGTCAGTTCAAGAAACATTTGTATCAAGTCTCAAGTCATTTAAACTTATGGTGAAAAAGATATGCTCTGGACAAGAAATTCTTAAAGAAAATCTATCAAAGGGGAATAACTCAAAAAAGCGCACAAGGTAGAGTTATGGTTCTTGCACACTGCACTCTGCGTCATTTCAAGAAACATACATATCAAGTCTCAAGTCATTTAAACTTAAAGTGAAAAAGATATGCTCCGAACAAGAAATTCTTAAAGAAAATCTATCAAAGGGGAATAACTCAAAAAGTGCACATGGTAGAGTTATGGTTCTTGTGTTCTTGTGCACTGCACTCCGGGTCATTGCAAGAAACATACATATCAAGTGTCAAGTCATTCAAACTAATGGTGATAAAGTTATGCTCCGGACAAGCAGATGGCTGCCGCCGCCACCACCGACAAAAGTAACCCCTATACAATAATGACCATCAGTTTTAATAGGGATTTGAGAATAATACTAAATTTAATCGTACTTATATTTTAATATTATTATATTTTAAAATCCACACCGTTATATAGATTGCTATATTTTGGACAAAACGTTTTGAAAAAAAAAAAAAAAAAAATGTTAAACAAATTCATAGTTTCAGTTGAATATGCAATTTCTGGAGCTCAAATGGGTTTTTAACCATGTAGGTACAGGCAAGGTGTTTAAGCAAAATTGCTGAAAAGCATGCAACACAACAGTTATTCTAGCATTATTCTTTGTAGGTCTTTTTTTATTTCAAACTGTAAAAATACTTTTGTACCTACATGGAACTTGAAAAAAAAAACCCCACTGTATTTGTCATTCTGGAGCAAGACTATTTATCATGATCACTACTTACATCTACTTTGGCCTCATCAGCAGCAATAACAGCCAGCTTGGCAGCTTCATTGGCATCCTCTATGGCCAGAACAATATTCTCATAGGCAGTGCCAGCCTGGACAGGATTAGCTGAACTCTCTCTTGTCTTTGTGTACATACTGGTGAACAGAATTTAACACTGATTTAAAACATTTACTTCATATAAACTGATTCTGATGCATTGGCAAACAGAGCAAACCCAGATAAGACGGCTGTCTAATCAGGGTATCCTCTGTTTGCTAAAACAAAATTATAGCTCAGATTCTACAGTCTGCAAATCCATTGTTTCATATGGAATCATTATTTATCAATTATTGGGGGAGAGAGAGAGAGAGAGAGATCCAATGAAAACTATTTGAGTTAGAGAGCAGACGAAAAATACTTGACAGATGGAAGGACCAACTGACTGACAAACTGGGTGTTTACTATAGGACACCTAACTAGATGTCCATGGGCAGCATGTTGAGTCTGTGTCCATACATGCCAGACACAAGTATCTATACACTGTAAACATCCAGATCTTTCATCTCCAAGTGTGAACTTGACCTTGGAACAAGGGACAAAACTCTTATGCTCTATGATGAAAGTCTTGCTGCCAAAGGATTTGAAATTCCTTTGATCCCTAGTAACAGTTACAGCTCAGACGAGCAAATCCAGCACCATGATCTTTCACTCCGAAAAAGTGACTTGACCTAGAGCTAGGGACCCTAGCAACACATGTCTCATGTCTAAGAAACAGTCTGGACAGGCAAATCCAAATGATGAGACGCAATAACCAATATTCACCAAACCACCATTGTGGAGACTATATCAAGCTGCCAAAAGCAGGCTCGACAAATTAATGCAATAAGTACTAATGTCCTCATTACCAAGTCTACTCTAAATACCACCCAACTATCCCCTTGAAAACAAGTAACTGGTGTTGCATGCAACACACGAGTCCCCTACCGATGAGGTGCATAATTTTTCTGCTGTCATAGCAACCAGAATTTTGGTCCAAGAAAAACTAGAGCTATCACTGAAGGTGATTAATACCCCCGCAAAATACTTTAATGCAGGAGAAGCCAGACTTCAGGCAGAGCATAGATAAGAACCTGTATACATAGTATATTGGTTGTGATAGTAATAAGTAAGTAAAGTTTTTATTTAAAGTTGATAGAGAGTCAATAATGGTTGTTTGTCACAGTAGTTTAAAAATATAAGGTTACAGTTCTTGGACACTGCACTTCTCCTAGTCGTCATCTGTTTACATTTTAAGTTTCAAGTATATACCATGTATAATATTCGAATTATGTTCAGGACAAGAAAAACAAGGAAAAGTAACAAAGGGAAATAACTCTGTAATTACTCTAGATAGAGTTATGGTGCTTGTGCACTGCACTTCCTCATATTGTGGTTGACCATTGTATGAAATTGTTTTGAAATCCAACCATTTTCAAGTTATCTCGGACAAGGAAAAGTAAAAAGGGCAATAACTCTGTAATTATTCTAGATAGAGTTATGGTTCTTGTGCACTGCACTTCCTCTCATTGTGCTTGACCATTGTATGAAATTGTTTTGAAATCCAACTTGCACTTTTCAAGTTATGCTCCGGACAAAAAATACAAAGGGCAATAACTCTGTAATTACTCTAGATAGAGTTATGGTTCTTGTGCACTGCACTTCCTCATATTGTGGTTGACCATTGTATGAAATTGTTTTGAAATCCAACTTGTACTTTTCAAGTTATGCTCCGGACAAGGAAAATGCAACGGACAGCTGGACCGACTGACCGACCGACCAACCGACCGACCACCGGATGACTCCTATATACCCCCCCAAACTTTGTTTCGGGGGTATAATAAACAAAGTGACATGCAGAATCTCCATACTGGCATCTATTCATATACCAAGTTTCATAAAATTATCTTAAACAGTTTTTAAGTTATTGCGGGATCCAGATTTCCGGACATTCAGATGGATGGACGGCCAGACATACAGATGGACAGAGGAAGGGCAAACCCATAGTCCCCTCCAGTGTAAGCACTGATAGGGGACTAACAAATTGAGTGAACCCCGACTTACTTCTCAAGGTTCTGCGCTTGGATGTCAAGGTCCTCTGCATGAATGATGCTCTGGTTGACCAACTCACTGGCTCCCTCCAATTTCTCATCAAAACTGCGGGTGAACTGCATCATGGCTGCTTGACCTTGCATCAGCTGAGAGTTTGCAATACCCAGATTCTGTGAACAGACATGCATCAACATTATGATATACCAGTATGTATAAATGTTAAAAATAATGTAAATAAATCATTCAGGTAACAATTCTGCAAACATATACAGAGTTGCATTCTTTTATAACAAATACAAATTTACTACTTTTATTTTAACATCAAGAACTGATATTTAAAACAAGAGGGCCATCATGGCCCTGAATCACTCACCTGATTATAAATGAGAAACATATGTTGGAATTTTCATATTGACCTACTTTTTGACCCCACATGACCAATTTTCAAGCTTGTCCAAGATTGTATGGAAACAGACATTTCGACCAAGTTTCATGAAGATATGGCCAAAAATGTGGCCTCTAGAGTGTTAACAAGGTTTTTCTAAGATTTGACCTCATGACCTACTTTTTGACCCCACATGACCCAAATTCGAACTTGTCCAAGATTTTATGGAAACAAACATTCTGACCAAGTTTCATGAAAATTTGGCCAAAAATGTGGCCTCTAGAGTGTGAACAAGGTTTTACTAAGATTTGACCTCGTGACCTACTTTTTGACCCCACATGACCCAATTCGAACTTGTCCAAGATTTTATAGAGACAAACATTCTGACTAAGTTTCATGAAGATTGGCCTAAAAATATGGCCTCTAGAGTGTTAACAAGCCAAATTGTTGACGACGCATGACGGACGCTGGACAAAGGGCTCACCTTAAGCACGTTTTGCTCAAGTGAGCTAAAAAATCAAATTCAATTTTTAAGCAAGAGAACAGGGAAACCTAATTTTGTTTGAGGGTCAATTACTTCGAAATGGCTTACCTGACAGACTTTAAAACTAGAAATATCAATGAAGGTGATTGATACACTCAAACGCTCTTTGACACCAAATATGAAGCCTTATCAATCAGAGTATATTTTAGCAAATTCTATGTTGAAAAGGGGCCACAAAGTGTAAAACATTTACAGCTTTTGCCCTAAGTCAAATGGCCTTCATTTGATTGAGATACACTTTTACTATAACTATCTAAATCTGTTAACAAATTCTTGATCAGACTCAGCCAACATATCAACTCATGGACCAAATGACAAGCTCACTCCTATACACTCCCCCACCTTGACCTCTCCCCATTTTTTTAAACAAGAGAGCCAAGATGGCCCTGTTGCGCTCACCTGAGTAAGATGGCTGTGTTAGGCATAATGACAAAAAATCTGGCATCTAAAGTGTTTTTCTAACATTTGACTATGTGACCTACATTTTGATCCTACCTTAATTTGCACTCAACTGGGAATTCATGCAGTCATCATTCATATCAAGTTTAATGAACACTGGGACAACAAGGCTGTGTCACAGACACGAAATCCCCCGCCGAATATATTTAGTTCATGAATGGGAGCTGTTTTTACAGAACATAAATCAGGGGCCGTAACTCCATTGTAAAAGATCAAACTGGGTCATGCTGTCAATATGATTATAATTCCTTATTGCCTCTTGATATAACAGAACAGAACAAGAAGAGACTTTATTACTTCCAAGTATACAACATGGAGAAAAGTTTATATATACACACAACTAAATATATAAACAAACTATACCATAAGCTTTTTCTGGTGTATTAATTTAAGAAGAGCTTGAATACTTTTGGAGTTATGCTCCGGACAAAAATCAAGTATGAAAAATAACAAAGGGCAATAACTCCAAAATTCGGATAAGGAGAGTTATGGTTCTTGTGCACTGCACTTCTCCTCAATGAGATCTGTCCACCTGTGAAGTTTCAAAGCAGTAGCTTGAATACTTTTGGAGATATGCTCCGGACAAAAATCAAGTATGAAAAATAACAAAGGGCAATAACTCCAAAATTCGGATAAGGAGAGTTATGGTTCTTGTGCACTGCACTTCTCCTCAATGAGATCTGTCCACCTGTGAAGTTTCAAAGCAATAGCTTGAATACTTTTGGAGTATGCTCCGGACAAAAATCAAGTATGAAAAATAACAAAGGGCAATAACTCCAAAATTCGGATAAGGAGAGTTATGGTTCTTGTGCACTGCACTTCTCTTCAATGAGATCTGTCCACCTGTGAAGTTTCAAAGCAATAGCTTGAATACTTTTGGAGTTATGCTCCGGACAAAAATCAAGTATGAAAAATAACAAAGGGCAATAACTCCAAAATTCGGATAAGGAGAGTTATGGTTCTTGTGCACTGCACTTCTCCTCAATGAGATCTGTCCACCTGTGAAGTTTCAAAGCAATAGCTTGAATACTTTTGGAGTAATGCTCCGGACAAAAATCAAGTATGAAAAATAACAAAGGGCAATAACTCCAAAATTAGGCTAATGAGAGTTATGGTTCTTGTGCACTGCACTTCTCCTCAATGAGATCTGTCCACCTGTGAAGTTTCAAAGCAATAGCTTGAATACTTTTGGAGTAATGCTCCGGACAAAAATCAAGTATGAAAAATAACAAAGGGCAATAACTCCAAAATTAGGCTAATGAGAGTTATGGTTCTTGTGCACTGCACTTCTCCTCAATGAGATCTGTCCACCTGTGAAGTTTCAAAGCAATAGCTTGAATACTTTTGGAGTTATGCTCCGGACAAAATTCGGACGGACGGACGGACGCACGCACGGACAACGCCAAAAACAATATCCCCCTCCCGATTTCATCGGCGGGGGATAAAAATGAAGCCTCTAGAGTGTTCACAAGATTTGTTTAAAATCTGCCCTGGTGACCTACTTTTTGACCCTATGTTGCCCAGTTCTGAATTCATCTGAGATTTGATGTAAACAAACATTCTGACCAAGTTACATTAAGGTTAGTCTAAAACTGTGGTCTCTAAAGTGTTCACAAGGTTTTTCTAAGATTTGACCTGGTGACCTAGTTTTTGACCCCACATGACCCAATTTCAAACTCATCCAAGATATCATGTAGACAAACATCCTGACCAAATTTCATGAAGATTGGGCCAAAACTGTGGCCTCTAGAGTGTTCACAAGCAATTGTTGACAACGGACGACGGACAAAAGGCTCTCACAAAAGCTCACCCTGAGCACACGTGCTCAGGTGAGCTAAAAAATATTTAAAGATTTTTTATTGAAGTATAAATATGTACCTTAACACTTAACAGTTACTATGCATAAGAGATTTAGTTTTATTTATTTTTTCTAGCATCTACTGGCTTGGAAACAAGTTCTTACTACTTAAACTAATCCCTCTGGATGGTTTCTGAGTTGGACCAGTACTTTGCACCTGGGAATGTCAAAGAAAACCCTTGCCCCAACAGGATTTGAACCCACAACTTCTGATCCACGTCAAATGGATTACTACTAGACCACAGTACTTTAAGAGGTTTCACTGATAGAGTTACATACACAGACCTTAACTAATGGACAGACAAGCGGAATGTTGCAATAGGACCTTTTTTGGACATCTAAAAATCAGCACCCTCCAATCAAAAACTTCCAGTTTATCTACAGAAATATTACCTAATTTGACATAGCTAATATCAGTCTACTTACAGTGAACTCTTCCCTGCTTTTTTCTTTGTTACTGTTGGACTCATTGTTCTGCTCGTGTCCCATCTCTAGAGTTTCCTCCGTCATCTCAGCTCCCAGATGGATTGCTTCGATGTTCCCAGAGATCTCGACCATCATATCTGCCTGAAGTTTGTCAACCAGGTTCTTGGCACTGGTTGAGGTGGCTTCTGAACTCTGACTGTTGCTCAGAAGATCAACCAGGCGTTCTTTTATGTTCTCAAGCTTGCCGGATACCTCATTTGCATAATTCATCTGTTCATTTGGTGTCGTCTTCTCCTTCTCAACAGTCATCAGCACTGAAGCAGAATTAGATTTTTTTTTTAATTTATACTCTCAATACATATAAAGCTTAATACTGTTTCTATCAAGGAAGAATCTGTTCTGTTTTGAATATTCATGAAGTTGAACCATCACCAGTATTATAATGCTAAGAAAGGATATAAATTGTGAAATTCAAGATCTTTACAACTTTTAATAATATTAAAAGCAGAAAACCCACATAGAAATTGCACAAAAAAGCATTTCAACAGAATATGGCGGAAAAACAAATTCACAGTATACTCAGCATTTTTTTTTTTAAATTTTGTTTACTACCTGTGGCTTTCTAATAGGGAAAATTATTAATAGATAATGAAAGTGTTATGGATTAAAATTATCTGATTACAGGAGGTAAATGTCCTAGAAAGTTTCAAATCAACATTTAAATTATGAAAACATCACAATTTCATAAAATCTCCAAGAACCGATTCTTGTAAGAAAAACAGAAATATTTTATTGTTAAAATACGGTAAAAATTCTCAACTTTTGGCAAGGGAAAATTGCTTGTATAAGGCAGTAAATTTGCCAAATAAGAATCACTGATGATTAGTTTATGTCAAAATATTACCATCTTAAAATATAAAACAATATGATAGATGAATGCTAGTGTTAACCTAACAATACAATACTTTTTCTGACGCATCAAACTTGTGCATATAATTACCCAACTGAATACTTCTACAAGAGAAGGTGAATCTTCAAAACTTACGCTCTTCAGCCAAATCAAATTCTTCCTGGCAGCTCTCATTCTTCATTGAAAAGTTTCTGTCGCGGATGTTGTCGATGATTTGTTCCGACTCAATAATGTAGGTCTCAATGTTGGTCACTTTAATTCCTTCATTGATCTGGTGCAAGATGTCCTTCATGTATACAACAGCATCTGGAAAAAGGCATTACATAAGTCGACACAAGTCTTTATATAGACTCATTCTGACACATAGCCAAACAGAGCAGATCCAGTTCAGACAGCTCCTATAGGATCAGGATCTGCTCTGTTTGCTCATACAATCTTGTTGCTCTATTTTTCCAGTCATCTGGCAAAGAAAAATTCATAATTTCATAAACCATTTAAAGATCAGTCAATTTATATCATCCAGTCATAAATTTGTACATGAATATTCAAAAGGTAAAGGGTTAAGTAAGCAGATGAGATCTTTTTTTTCATTTCTATCTTAATACTTTCTTGAATTTTTTAACCAATACTTTGCAATGATTTTGTTGAAAGTTTTATCAATGAATATTAATCTCAAAGAAAACCATTTATTTCATAAAACTCGAGTTTTCAAGAATATGAATCCACAAACTGATGTGCCCACAATATTGCTTCAAGTGCATAAACAACAAATTGAATGTCAAAGAGAATTAAGGATACCACAGTAATTGGGGTAAAAAATAATATGAATGGTAAGGATAACTATCACTAAAGTTGATTAATACCCCCACATGCCATCTTGTTAATAAGTAATGACAGATTAGGACTGGGAGAGATGCAATTGGACATGACAGGCATGATTCTTCTATAGTCTACTACACATCTGTGAAGTTTGGTTATACCGGAATTTGTTTAGTGAGATTAAAATCCTGCTGAGAGTATTTCAGTCATTTGGAGATAGTAACCATCTCTTAGTCTCTGTCTTTCTTACTGATACATTGTGGAATAAACAAACCTTTAGAATCCCCTTCACTGGTGGTAATCATGTCCTCTGCTTTCATACTGTTGTTCACCAGGATGGCAGCATCCTTCATCATCCCCATAGCATTTGCATTCAACCCAACGGTCTGGTTATCATAAAAAAACTCATATAATTAGATTTATGGGTGCAATCACAAAGGTCTAGGAGAGTTTTAGGAAACCAAACATTTCACTATAGGTGATTAATAGCACCGTCCAGTGCAAAGTCTTGGTTTACACTTAGCTTTATATTCTATTTCCATTTTTGTTTTTAAATAAGAACAGCAGCCTAGACCTCACACAACAGCATCAAGATACTTTTTTGACACTAATGAACTTTTCAAATTAAAGTGTAGTAGCATAGCTTCTTGACTGCAGTGATGTCCACAATTGACAAAGCAGAATATGATAAAGCATGGTACCTGAATTTTTTTCTCCCTTCCCTTTTTTTTTTTTTAAGAATTAGATATATCAGTATCTGTATCTGCCGAGGTATGGAAGTTTTCTTCAAATATCAAGTATCCTGAATGCAGGGTGTATGATATATGAGAGTTATTCAAAAATAAATAGGACTGTGGCGATACCCTCAGTCCTATTTATTTTTGATCAACCTTTGTATACAAGCC
Organism: Solen grandis; assembly: GCA_021229015.1. Taxonomy (NCBI): domain Eukaryota; kingdom Metazoa; phylum Mollusca; class Bivalvia; order Adapedonta; family Solenidae; genus Solen; species Solen grandis. The sequence continues at coordinate 42,891,947 of CM037786.1, read as the reverse complement.
ACTATGGACAGTGTCCTGTGTACAGAGATCTAGTGAGTCTCACCTGTGCCAAGAGGTCCTGCACATCGGCCCCCATCTGCAAGAGTTTCGCCTCTACTGGATCCAGGGTAACGTTCTCAGACTCGTACAGCACAGATTCTACCTTTGGCTGGAATAAACAATAACCTCCATTACTTGTCATTTAATACAATATTTTTTTTTAAATTCTTTTCCTTTATTCTGTCTAGTATCCAGTGCTCTTCAATGTTACAAATAAAACTTCTTTATGACAATATTTTTCAAAATTATAAACAAGTTTAAAAGTTGAAGGAGAAAGTTTGTATCCGTATCTGTTCAGAGTTACCAAGTCCAAAAAAAAAAAAAAAGCAAATATTTGGTTGACAGGAAAACATTTTAAGATTTCATTCTGGATGGCAGGGGATTTTCTGCCTATCTGTAGGGTATGAATTTCAGCCCCATTCTCAAATGAAAGTAAATGATTGGCCTCCACCCTTTAAATGAGGTTTGTTTTGTAAGCTATTTAATTGAGATAATGACCTTTTTAACAATATGTTAGACATACTTAATTGCATTGCTACCTTTTAAAAATACCCAATTAGATGAAATAAGTCAATATTTTTCCCCATTTGGAGGCTATTTCCAAAATAGGTAGAAAAACCTTGCAAAAAATCAAGGTTTTAATACCCAGAATTCCCAGATGGACATGTTGACAGTGTCCAGCCTCCTCATGGCCTCCACCCCAATGGACACAGTCTGGAGACTATCCTGGATGTAGGTGATATTAGCGTCCAGTCTGTCCATATCGTCTAGCAGATTGTGGGTGCATGAGTCACACTCTGTAAATACAAACAGAATATTTCTTTGTTGGGTTGAAAGTCCCATCAACAGTATTTCAGTCATTTGGAGACGATGTCTACTTAAGACAGAAATAGAGCTCCAACACTGCAGTATCATGCATGTGGCCTGGGCCTGATACCACACCCAATCACATTGTCCTGGCACTGGGCAAACCAGTCCTGGAACCACCATGTTTATATGCTGAACACCAAGCAGGGAGCTACCAGTACCATTTTCAATGACTTAAGAATTTTGATGTCAGGCCTCAAACCTACAACCTCAAGTTCCCAGGGCAAATACTCTTACTTCTAGGCCAGTGAGGATAATACACAGTATAAGGCATAGAGTAACTGGTAAAAATCGCCATAAATGCACATGAATATAGGGCTCTATCAAAGTCTACAACACTCAAGTCTTTCTTTACTAGTTGTAAAACTGCATCATTCAACATCACAGTGTTCCTCCTATTAATCACTTTCTCTCTATCAACATCTTTCATCAAGATTAGATGTTAATAAAGGAGGAGTGACTTAGTTGATGCAAGAAAGATATTATTTCACAATTTGTGTTGCACATGCCCTTTTTAACCTGCATCCAAGAAAATTGTGACAGTTGCTATGCTTATTGGCCCATCCCTAGTTACCTTGGCAACCCTTCTGGGGAATGAGGACCCATCTGTCGAGACACGAGTCACAGAGGTCACCCGTCACTCCGGGCAGGCACAAGCAGCTGCCATCCAATGGGTCACAGGTCACAGCTCCGTCATACTCACACTGGCACACTGTAGGAAGAGCACAGAAAACAGGTTGTTGTCATGGCAACCAAACAACTTGTAACATTTTTTTATGAAATGATTTTTTTTTTTTTTTTTTTTTTTGTGCATTACCTAAATTCCTTGACACATATTAACTTATATGATATTTAGAAACTTAGAATACTTGCATTCTCTCTTCTCTCTCTGAACAAGATTTAATCCATTATATTTTATTTCAGACTCTTAATTGCAGCCTATGTATACTGGATGAGCTTAAGAGTTCCTTGAGTACCTATCAAACTTAACAATATTTGCTTCAAATCATTATTACACAAAACACTGACTTCTTAACATCATGTCCAACGGTTAGAAAATCGGTTTCAGTCAAGTGAAAGATTTCAGTGTCAATGTATTAAGTGTAAAGAGAGGTAGGTATACATACAGTCACAGCCAGACTCCTTGTAATTCCAGTATCCGTTGATGCAGGACTCACACCTGCGTCCGGTCACACCCTCCTGACAGAAGCATGTACCGTTCATCATGTCGCACTGCGTGTCCACCGCAGCCTCGGCACAGTCACAGTCAGTACAGCCATTACAGCTGTCAAATCCATATGTGTCCGGCTGAAGGACAAGATGGAAAGCTTTGTAACTTATGTCACAGGTAAAAACATTTTATTTCTTATTCTGTATACTGCCAATGTTAGTTATTTGCAAAGTATATACAGTATGTTACTTAAACATAAATCAGTATGCACATCAGATCTCAGCTAAGATAGACTGAATTTCTTATATAGGAATTGATATCTAAGCGCGTTACTGGAGATACTTACAGCACATCTGTCACAGTTGATTCCAATCACGTTTGGTTTGCATGTGCACTGGCCCTGCTGTGAGTTACATGACACAGACCCGCATTTGTCACATGAGCAAGCTGTCAAACACACAGTACATTACATGAGTAATACATTCACTTGTTTAAATTCTCAAGAATCTTATTTCAAGATTCAATCCCTAATATTTCACTATCACTACACAAGACTCTAAACATTGCAACACGAACAACTCTGTGGTAGTACTACGATCTTAATTTTTTTTTTAAACTTTTCAAGTTATAAATTAATATAAATTTCTTTTTTGAATATTTCAAATCAACCATTACTCACTTTCTATTCTACATAGATAGGCAATTAATGGATAAATTTTGAACAAGACTTCTCAAAAAACTATAAATCTCAAGAAGGTTTGGTCTAGGAGACAGGCAATAACAGATGACTTACGATAACAATCCTTGGCCTCGATGGCATCTCCATACCACCATTCCTGACACCTCTCACAGTCAGGTCCTGTGCTGTTGTTGATACACAGCAAACAGTCGCCGGTCTGGAAGTCACATGCCTCTGGGTTTGTCATGTCGATATTGTCGTTACACTGACATCTCTGACACACGCTACCCTCCACCATGGGCTCCCCATAATACCCAGGAGCACACCTGCATGGAGACACAGGCACAAGTTTGATTAAGCTATACAAATCTAATGCCACTTGGCAGCATTAAAACATAGATTTATGGACCACAATCAGACACATTCACATAAGTATTATCCAGGAACCTGGAGTAAGTTGCTTACACAAGTAGTTTCAATAAGTTTCAATGTACTTTTCACTGAATTTGTATGCAATCGTATGTTGCTAAAATAAGTCTAGAGGCAGAGGAAGGTACTCTTCAAAGGTGCCTCGTGAAGTAATATGGAAAAGGGTGAATGGATAGCATAGTGGTAATGCCTTTTGCTTCTCATCAATACCGTTTGATTCCTAGTCACGAAAGTTGTCGCCCGTCCAGACAAGTGCGTTTCTCCGGGTTCTCCGGTTTCCTCCCACAGTATTGACTACATATACCACAACCAGAGCCACCAAGAGTGATTAATATAAGAATGGTTTCCATTGAGCATTTAAATATCAATTTGAGATCCATCATCGTACTGTATTTGGGAATAAAACCTAGATACATCATACTGGACTGAGTACATCCAATGATGGACATTAAAATTTTAAGGTATTTAGGTTGAACAGCCTTATATTGGCATTTATTTTTAATCAGAATGTGTGTAGTCATGGATATACACAACAAGAGCTGTCAGAGGACAGCATGCTAGACTATTCAAAATGCTTGTTGGTAAATAAAATAAAATCTATTTCAATTCTTGCCCTTCTTATACCTGTATGTTATTATAGTAAAAATGATATACCTTGATAGTCTAATACCCTTAAATAGGTTTATGAAATCTAAAATCATTCCCATGCCTAGTTACTGAGACATAAGCATAATAACACTGTGCACGCAAAACTTTAATGAAGTATCCAAGTTAGAAAAGGGCTGTAATTTGTATAAAATTCAGTGCAAAAGTTATCCTCCTTGGTTTTCAGATGCCCCTGAACACACTTTTAAAATTTCTAGTCAATACCAAAAACATTACCTGGGATATAAGCTGGATAAAAGCTTGCAAAGCAAAACTTAAACCAAAAGGTCTAAGTCAAAAAGTGGTGCTCATCTGCATTATATATATATAGTATGATACCACTGAACATATTAAAAAGTTTCAAAACAAACCCAAGCCTGGTTTCTGAAATATAAGCATGAATTTCCTTGCATGCAAAACTTTAACCAAAATTTCAAAGTTAAAAAGGAGCCATAATGTGTAATGTATTCCATCAGGTATTATCTTCCTTTACAGTATAATACCCCTAAACATATTGAAGATGTTTCAAATCAATCCCATGCCTGGATACTGAGATATAAGCATGAACGTACTTAGCATGTAAAACTTTAACCAAAATTAAGGTAAAAAAGGGGCCATAATTTGTAATATATTCCATCAAAAGTTATCTACCTTGGTTGTCTGATGCCCCTTGACAGATTACATTTCAAGTCATTACCATGAATGGTTATTGAGATATAAAGCTGATAGTAGCTTGCATGCAAAACTTTAACCAAATTTTCTATTGCATGCAAAACTTACCAAATTTTTTAAGTTAAAAAGGGGTCATAACTTATATCAAATTTAGTCAAGAGTTATCCACCTTGGTTGTCTGATACCCCTGAACATATTCATT
>CM037786.1:42837143-42887143 GCA_021229015.1 Solen grandis | reverse complement strand
AAGATCAGAAAAAAAGATAACAACTCAAAGACCAAAAAAGAAAGAAAAAATGAGTATGGGGCTATTTTAATGGATCAGTTGGAGCACTACAAATGAACATATTTTTAATTTTGGCCTGGTCAGTTTAAACAGTCTCAAATGTATCTGAGATATACTTTCTTTTCTTGTGACAGTGTGCCATATATTTTGGGCATGTCTCTACATAGGTAGATATGGTGGTACCTCATTGTGGTATCTTTACAAGTGGAATGATTCCGTATCTTTGAACTTTCTTCCTTTAGTGTGTTTGCGACTTTCGTTTAATGTCCCACCAACAATGCATTAGTCATTTTGGGACATTTGTCTACATGAGCGAGTTACAGACAGCTGACTCACAGTGATATGCACCAAGAACACACCTTGTCATATTATCCTTACACTTGGCTAACCAATCTTGGAACTACCAGCTTATGCTAATTTGCCAAGGACACGGGAAATATAATACTTGCTTGCTTTATGCTTGCTGTTTTTCAAAAAAAAAAAGTCATCACTCTTGTGTCTGCGACAGTGGCGTCGTTGCCATCATCATCATGAAAATCTTGGCCATAACTTCTTAATTATTAATCCTTCTGTCATCAAACTTCACACACTTGTTCACTATCACAAGGGCTACATTCACAACAACAGTCATGACTCTAAGGTCCGTTTTGATAAAATTTATCTTCCTGTTTAAAAACAACAACAGAAAAGCGTTGGCATCCACATAGGCTCAGCTGCTCTTGTAAATGATTTTGATATGTTGAGGCTGTGGATCAAACCCATGACCTCTAGGTTACAGAGTTGAGGCTCTAAACACTTAACCACAGTGACACACAAAGGTCAAGAGGAAGTTTGATTTGTAGGTTGAAAATCAAATCATCATAATTTATTATTTATAATGATATGAGCAGTACCTAAATGTCCATACTTTTACAAAAAGCATGTCCAGAAAATAATGAAAATGCAATCAGCTGAAAGTGTATGTTGATTCAGTTTTCATTTTTAGGCCCTGCATTGATAGGTTGGGGATCATACCGTTATTGTTTTTTAGTCAGTCTGTCACAAAACATTAACCTTGACCATAACACGGAAGTCCTTCCACTTACAGCCTCCAAACTTCACAGGTGCATGCCCCTTGATGAGCTCTACCCACTAGAAGACCTTGACCTTAAATTGACCTTGACCCCCAAGGTCTATGACCTCCAATTGGGGCTTGGCATTCATCCAGACATAGTGCTTTTTTGAATGATTTCTTAGTACTCTAGATTTTGGCTGGTCACTCAGTAAATAATGGTATTTCCTGGACTGGTTTGCCCGGTGTCAGGATAATATGACTGGGTGTGGTATAATGCCACATGTTTACGATGTGGTACTGCAGTGTGGCTGTGTGCTATATCTGTGTCAAGTATACATAGTCTCCAAATTACTAAACTACTGTTGGTTGGAGGTTAAACCTAAGCAAAATTAAAATAAATATGTCAGAGATTTGAGATGGAATCACATGTTAATATCACAAGTGGCTTTCTCACACCTGTAGGTTTGATTGACTCACTGGTCCTGCAGAATTTTCATAGATAGTTATTTGGGCACACCCATGAGTGTTACATCAGTTGTAAAAGTGATAGGACATACACCTGTGAGAAAAGTGTAGTTTGACAAAGCAGTTAATGTTTATTGACAATTTCAGGAGTCATTTCAAGTCATTCTCATGGTGATGCGTTGATAGTCAATTTTTCACACATAAAATTGTTCAACAATAATCAGAAGAACATCAGAATAATCAACATCAGTATCTATGTAATAAATTATCGAGGGGTGAGAGCAAAACTATGCTAAGTGCTTATATATTTATATGCACTTAGTATAGTTTCACTTTCACCCCTCAGTATGTGTCAATCAAATGTTTGAAAAGAAACATCTTATAAATATAAAACAGCAATTTTGTGTAAATTGCGGAAGTATATTTGTAACTTGGAAGGGTTTTTTGATTTTTGCAACTGAGACATTAAATCTCTTCCTCACATTGACTCATTTTGCTTATTGGTAAACATCTGGCATGCCCAGATCAGAGAGCTTCTGTAGCAGCAGTCTGATCAGGGTCTCCTCTGTTTGTTTATACCAGTGATTCTTTTACCTCTGCATCCAGCATCCTAGATGCAAATTGTTTCATTGGGTTTTCTTGTTTTTTAATTTCAATGTATCCACTAAATGCAGAAAATATATGGAAAAAAATCATTGAAATTAAAGAAGGATGCATACTTATACAGTAGGACTGATATTTTTTTAGCCTAGCGAGTACCGGTACCAGGGCTCGTGCAGCAAAAAATAAAGAAAAATCTCCGTTATACTGTATTGTTGCTCAAATTTTACACGGTCTGCAGAGCAAAGAAAAATCCATTTTGACATATACCACAAGGATCTTGAAAACTGGAGTCCTATCAAGGATTCAGCGGATAGTGGGAGTCCTTCTAGGTATGCATATACTGATATAGGATACGCTCAGAAATCTTGAGTCATGTTCTGCAAAAATCAGAGGTCAGGCCTTGTGTTCTTGAAAGTACTTAAGTACCGGTATGATCTCAGTATCATACTCAAATCCCTATTGAAACTAATGGCATAGTTTAAGTTTGAGTATGAAAATCATACTTAAGTTTGTGATATTCCGATTGTTGCTAGTCACTGACAATCAGTAACTTTCCTGAAGAGTGACAATAATTGATTTACATTATATCCAATCCGCAACATTGTCGTAAAATTTTATATCATACCATACCATGTACTGTCTGTTAAATCAATATGGAATCTCTTGATTTTACCCGGTTTTCTATAGGAAAACCTTTAAATATCCTCTTTTAAACAATAACTACTTCATGAAGTTCATGTAATTGTTTATAATTAAGCACCTTACACAATTATACCCCATCCGATTGAACCGATAATTGATTGTGACAAATATCAACCGATATTATCCTTATTAAACGTAATTCATTGAGTACTCTGATATACTATTTACAGTTCAGTAAATTGAAGCAGCTCATTCACAGTTGATCGGTTGAAATAAAAAAAAAAATTCTTCTCTTCCTCGTTAATCTTGGTTAAGTCTTTGTTTCCTGACAAAACTCAGCAAGAGTATGTCACATTGCAAATAAAATATAGGTTTTATGCTGTTTGTAGTGCTATTTCTTGTGATAAAGAAACAACCCATTTTTTTTTTTACAATCTAGAAATTATATTGGGTGACTATGCGTCTGTAGTTCTTTGTCAATGACCATCTGTGAACAAGATGCTTTAAAGATGATCAAGTCTTTAATTTGTATATGAATTTTTATGTGAGTAAAATTAATTATAAACATGTCAGGAGTACAGCAGGATGTTTGAAGAAGCAGGTTGATAGCTGGGCATTGGATTTCTCCCTGGGATGCTGCACCTCTCCCTCGGCTGTGTGTGTTGAAGGGGCACATCCTGGTCTGGGGTAAACACAAGATTGATAGCAGTTCTTATGTGGATGGTTTATGATAAACTCCTGGCCTCCCCCTTTCACTAAACTTCACACGATCAAATTTGATCTTAGTTGTATGTTATTTTAAATAGTGTCTACTTAAGACCTATTTTCGCAATAAAGCATGGAAGAAATTTGACCCGTTTTGTTGCATTCTACAACACAAAACTTTGTAAATAAAAATATCACAGGAAAATATTATTTTACATCTGTGATTTACACGTTGAATGCGGGCCCAAGGTGGTACAGGCAAGAGGGCTTCCATGGTTTTAATTGCTAACTTAATATTGTTTAGGACTCTCACTGCAATGGGTGCTAATTTCAGTCTGGTCACTTGAATTTCTCATGGGGAGAAGCCCTCAAGTTGGAAAAACACATGTTTTCTCAATCATAATCAACTGTTGGTTATTTGATTAGCATAATTTTGTACTCATAAAATTTTTAATTAGGCATTTTTGTGTCGCCTGCATAGCATGGCAGACACATAGGGATCACTTTGTCCGTCGTCGTTGTCGGCGTCGTCGGCGTCGTCGGCGTCACACTTTCTTGTCCGGAGCATAACTCGAAAAGTATTTGAGGTATCACCTTGAAACTTAAAACATGGATAGATCACATTGAGGTGGAGTGCAGTGCACAAGAATGATAACTCTGACTTTCGTATTTTCTGAGTTATTACCCTTTGTTGATTCTGAGATTTTATTTTTGTCCGGACCATAACTCAAAAAGTATTTGAGGTATCACCTTGAAACTTAAAACATGGATAGATCACATTGAGGTGGAGTGCAGTGCACAAGAATGATAACTCTGACTTTCGTATTTTCTGAGTTATTACCCTTTGTTGATTCTGAGATTTTATTTTTGTCCGGACCATAACTCAAAAAGTATTTGAGGTATCACCTTGAAACTTAAAACATGGATAGATCACATTGAGGTGGAGTGCAGTGCACAAGAATGATAACTCTGACTTTAATATTTTCTGAGTTATTTCCCTTTGTTGATTTTCAGACTTAATTTTTGTCTGGGCATAACTCGAAACGTATTTGAGGTGTTGACTTGAAACTTCATAGATCTCAATGGTCTGAGTGCAGTGCACATGAATGATAACTCTGTGTCTCTTTTCCTTGAGTTATTGCCCTTTGTTGATACTCAGACTTCATTTTGTCTGGAGCATAACACGAAAAGTATTTGAGGTATTACTTTGAAACCTCACAGGTGGAAAGATCTCATGGAGTGCATTGTGCAAGAATGATAACTGTTGTATTTTTGGAGTTATTTCCCTTTGTTTATTTTTTTGGATTTAATTCTTTGTGTGTGCATAACTGTAAAGTATTTGAAGTGTAAACATGCCGTTAAACATATATAGTATAATCTCATGGATCTGAGTGCAGTACACATCGATGACTAAGCTCGAATAATGATTTGATACTTCAACTGCAACACTATATAAAATAACATCATAAGTTCATTTAATATGTCATAATTTATTCTTTACAGTTAATGTTTGAATTATATCATTTGACCTCCATTGATGGATCATGTATAGTCGAAATGCTCAGGGAAAATTTCTGATTCACTTTGAATATTTGTTTACCTTCCAAAAAATAATAAAATTATATAATATATATAAATACATGATTTATATCAATGCATTAATAATAATATGGTTGGTGGGTTGATTTGGTGTATTTTGAACCTACCAATAGATTGCTTATCAATAATTATGTCAAAGATTTTCTAGTCAATCTTTCCAAACATTGCTTAAAGTGCAGGCGACACTAAGTGTCTTGGACGGAACCTCACATCTAAATTTATGTAGCTTGCAGCATGGACTGAAGTGCACAGTTACATAAGTTTATTTGATGTGAAGTCATGAGTGTTGTTTGTATCATAGCTACAATAATAACATACATGTTACATTATTGGTCAGCACTATATTATTCTGAAAAGTAACATCTTGGACGATCAATACTGTCCAGTAGGGAATAAATCCCCATCAACATAAAAAATAAGCAGTTGATGTCTCCCTAATTGATCGATTTAAATCGAAATTTAAATGGGTTTTACTAAGCGGTCATATCTTGCTACATAAATTAAATCCAGGACTGAATGGCTCATTAGATGGTGTTTATCATGCTCAACACATCCAATTGAAGTTGGCACTATATTTTCTTCACATTGCTGATACTGTAGAGACATAACCAGAACAAACAAAGCAGTTGAGCCTATTGAATTAATAATTTTTAACGTCAATTCAATGCTACTTGATTTCTCATGCCCATGATGGATCATTAATTGTTACTCAAAACTGCATTATAATTTCAACTAAGCATTTCATGGCATATTAGTAAAAAGAAAATCTAGAAAAAATCCGTGGCAGTTGAAGAACGTGGAAATTTCACTTTCAAACAAACCTGTTCTTCGCAGATCTACAAGTGTGTATGTTTTGCTGCATGCTTCGTTGGCATTTTCCATTGGTGCTTAGGGCATTGCAGTAAATAGCATGTATCAGTAACTTTCAACACCACAGTTTTAATTGCGAGCTAAATTGAAGCAGTTATTGATTATGTTACATTCAGCTAGATGTACATTTCATATTCTCCTTTGATCTTTTAAAGTTTAGTATGTACTGATAAAGTTCCTTTTTTTTTAAATATTTAATTGTCCACATAGTAATGTTCTCATTAGCAGCATTCAAGTGAAATTAACATGACTGAGGGTAATTAAGAGTTCGCCACTTTTATGTAGCTAGTGTAGACTTAGCTGCAACAAATTAGGGCTCTGATGTGATTCATAAGATAGGTAGAGGGGACATTCCACAGGCAGTACCCATTCTTAAAGTGAGGAGGTGGGGGAGTGAGAGGAAAGATAGAGAGAAAAAAAATTGTTTAAAATTTGGGAACATTACACTTAATTCTCGGTCCTTTAAGTTTATCTTTCAGCCTTATTCTATTTATGCAAATGACCCCTTGCTTGTCACATTAAGTTCTGGATCTACGCTTGGTTTGGATTTCATGGGGTTGGGTATCGGTTGATCACCCAGGGGCTTTGTGTTCCCTAGTTCATGATGCCTGCTATGTAACCCAAGGATATAACCAAATCCTGTAATCACTACCATCGGTTCATTTATAGACCCTAATACCACACAGTCATTAGGGAATTGCATTGCAAGCTTATATTTTCAAATTCCATTGGATATTTCAGTGTCTGTGGAAACTCATTTGTGTAAGCTGTGTTGTCAGAAGCAGATACTACCACCAATCGTAAAAATAGGCCTGACTCAGTGGTAGTCTCTCGTACACAAGGTTTAACAGTTACCTATTGATGGAGATTCACTGTGGATTTATTTTCTTTATGGAGTATATTAATGCCGTGTGACCACCTGTATTTTATGGTAGTCAGAATTCAACATCTGTGGAGAAGTTTAAATTGATTGATTGAATTCACAGGTAGGTGGTTGTTTTTTTTCGGAAGGAAATGTCTAACCTCACTTTTGACCTACTAAGCAGCCAACTTGTTTTAAGTATCTTGTTTGTTTTAAGCAGCTAACTTGCTTTAACCAGCCAAGCCAACTTGTACTAAGCAGCCAATTTGTTTTAAGCAGTCAACTTGTTCCAATTTGTTTTAAGCAGCCAACTTGTATTGAGCAGCCAACTTGTACAAAGCATCCAACTTGTTTTAAGTATCTTGCTTGTTTTAAGCAGCTAACTTGCTTAACCAGCCAAGCCAACTTGTACTTAGCAGCCAATTTGTTTTAAGCAGTCAACTTGTTCCAATTTGGTTTAAGCAGCCAACTTGTATTGAGCAGCCAACTTGTACAAAGCATCCAACTTGTTCCGAGCAGCCAACTTGTATTTAGCAGCCAACTTGTATTAAGCAGCCAACTTGTTTTAAGCCGCCAACTTTCCAATTACTGCAGTGACATATTGTACATGTGATCTCTTCATCAGCAACCACCCTGTGTCAATAAGCCAGTTCTTCTATGCTTATGACAGGTTATATCTGCTTTGTTTACTTACTACACTTTCTAATTCCTACATTAAAGCACCACAATTTTTTTGTTGGAGATATACATAATACAGGAGTTATATGGGCTTGTAGGTTAATAGTCTGTTGGCTTTAATCAATTGCTCATGAACAGATTGACTGATTTAGTTCATTTTTGGTACACATTAGTATCTCCATAAACATTTGGCAAAACCTGAACAATTTTGACACAGTTATGGCCCTTTTTCGACTTAAAATTTGCCAAAAATACTTTGTCCAATCGATAAGGCTTTATATTTTGTGTCAAAGCAAAGTGTGGGGATATTAATAACCTCCATTGATATTTCTAATTGGTTCATATGTTAGATTAATATATTCTGCTTTGAAAGATGATGAAAAGATCTTACCACTAGCAGAAAGCTCCATTACCAATAAACTTGACATCTACAGGCATTTGGATTGTAAACAACATACTGTATATCATAGTTGATTAATATGTACTCAGTGATATTTAGTGGGTACATTAATTAGTGTATTCATATTTCAGAAAGCTTGAAGTCTATCAAATAAACAGCTGAAGTGTTGGCAGAAATTAGTGAATATATACCTCCAGGCAATCTATGAAAACAAGTGCCCCATAAACTTAATGGTTTTACTGTTCTGCTAAGTTTTGTCTCAGCTGACACTACGGTATTCATCCACACTGTTTTATAGAAAGAAGAAACTTTGATGAGAGCAATAGCAATCAGGGAATGTTTCTAATTTCTGAAGAATAGCTATGGATTATACACTAAGTAACATACTTAGTGGCAAGTTCTTTTTTTGGCTACTACGACAATAGCACTATGAAAAAATGATAAGCTACTTTGTGCTAAATTTGACTATTATTTTATAGTATCGAGTTTGTTACTTCTACAAAAAATAATACTCAAAAATATAATGGAATGCAGGGTTTTCATTGGATGAAAGCTGGCCACTAATTTCTGGACAGAGTCAAGCCTGTGGCTAGTCAAGTTATATTAGAGACAGGGGAGCTGCTTAGTACAGGGAGCTGGTAAATGAAAGTTAAAGTCAAATGTTATCAAGAGGCTGGACACTTAACACAGGTTGGCTGCTAACGCGGGTTTTCTGCTTAGCACAATATTTTAATAATTCTTATTGATAGAAAATGCCTATACTTAGAGAAAAAAAGTTTCAGCTCAATTGTTTATTGAGATGACAACTTGCTGAAATACAGGCTTAGTATTTGTGGGATTTTGATAAAATATTCTGATTGAATTACAGGCTTTTTGAAGAATATGTAGTTGTTTTATCATAATCTTTGAAACCTATTTCTGGTCATTTTTTTTTATCTATGCTTATTTTGATTCCAAGAATGAACAGATAATAATTTGTACAGCGTATCACCGTTCTAAGTTCATTACGTTAACATATCTTTTTGAAAGATATTCTTATTTATTTTGTAACTGATTTTTCAACTCATAATGTTAGAAAAGCCACTTGTTACCAAAGCAACAAGCTCTAATCAGGGTGTATGAGGTTGTTCTCATGGCAACCAATACTAATGGGAGAATGATAGGATAACCTGGCAACAGCCGGATATTGTTTTGAAAGTTTTGAATGGCAGTAGTGGAATTACTAGTGTAGCCCACACACATATACATATATGTGTTCATTTTTTTCTCATTCTTAAGCTTTAAGGTATTTAACCCATTCTTAAGGTATTGTTGGTATAATTTGAAAGATACTGTTTATCATTAAATGCCTGAAATATATGTTGTGGATATTTCATCATGGGTATTTTCTTTTCAATGAATACTTCATTTGAAGTGCCAGTACAACAAAATTTGCTTATTTTAAGAACCAGAAAATTAATTTTGTGATATTGCAACACTCAGGGTGAGCTTTTGTGATCCATTGAGTGTCTGTTGTCTGTCGTGTGTATGTGCGGCATGTGTCGTCAAAATTTTTAGTGTTTACACTTTAGCATCTTATTTTTTTAAGCAATCATCCAGAAAGCTGTCGGTTTGTCTTAAAAGAAAATTGCAAATCTCAGAAATTATCCGGTTTTGTTTTATATACATGTACCGGCGAAAGTCTCGTCATGTGACAATTTGCCAGTTTCAACATTCAGTATATCTCTACATACTTTGAAGGTCCTGACTTTTTACTCTGTTGAAATATAATTATATATAAAACTCATTCTTATTGCAATATTTTGTATTTCAACATTTTTTATATCTTTACGTATTTCTTTGGTCCCGATGGTAAATCCACACCAGAGGCTTATTGTCACGCTCACTGACGTGCGAAAAATAAGTCTCGTAGCAGTAAGTTTTCACTTTCATGGGTTATCATAGTCACCAACCAGCGCAATAAGTGTCACTGACTACATTAAAAGTTGCAAACTGTAATTTTTATTACTAAATTATAGAATAATTAACCCTTTCCCTCATATAGACTCATTTTGACGCACTCAATAGGTACCACATAAAGCCTGATCTGCAGAAAACCACAGTTAAACCTTACCAAATTTAATTACAAAATCCTCATTTCCAGACCACTGAGGAGCAGCGAACAGCATAAAACCTGATCAGCCTGCGAGTTACTCGCAGGCTGATCTGGTTTTATGCTGTTCGCATAGGTCTTTTCATGGTTTCCTCTATGAGGGAAAGGGTTAAACATATAGTATGAACTATTTTCATGATAGCACTAATTCAACATCAACACCATTTGAAAGTGTTGATAGCAGGTATACTGGAAAAAACCTGCAGTTCATTGTATGGTTGATTATACAGTCGAACCCTGGCTATTCGAAATCCCAGGGATGGATGTTTTATTCCATGTTTTATTGGAATAATCCGAAACACAACAAAAACCCATCCCACTCACTTTTCATGCAGTGAATGTTACACATAATGTAGGAAATGAAGACGACTATAGATAGTTAATTCTTATTTTACAACTTTCATCTTTTTATGCATAAATGATATTGATACATAGATAATCAACGCATATGTCAATAACAAAGATACATACACACATGTAAATTTATCAGGTATTACTAAATCACAAGCGACTACATGTACCCAATATTAACGTTGTCTTGAAAACAGCAATGGATAATTGATATTTATTTAACAATTATTTAACAATATTCATCTTTTTCTGCATAAATGTTACTTAATAAATGCATACATCAATACATATGTGAACATTCATCCGGTCTGACAAAAAAAATGATTTGACGAAATAAAGAGTCTCACCTGTATATACAAATGTTAATTCTAGAAAATATTCATTTTGTTTTAGGGGCTTGTAAATGATCATTCTTTTTGTTGTCATGCAGATTATAAACAAAAATGATAGAGGAGATCTGCAAGTGGTCACAGAAATCAATAAGTACACAATTAGCAGCGCGTGAATTAGAAAATATTATCTGTAAGTAGAGGTGACATAGGGATAACTTCTCCATCGTTTGTCTTTCACACTTTTCCCGTCATGCTTCTCTTAGCAGGTGACACTTGTTCCAAGGAACTTTTCTTGTTCAAAATTATTATTTTCTTTTTTTTTTCTCTTTCTTTTTTAATCTTTGAAATTCCCCATGGAAAGCCTCAGTAATAATTGTAGCCTCTATTTATTTTTAACTCATCTCAGTCATCACATTTTTACTTAAAAAAATAGACATGCAAGATATACATTTATCTCAGTGGACATGATAATATCTTATCTTCTGTGGTGAAATATATGATAATCATTTGTGGATATTTCTCAGTCTTTTCAGTGAAAGCGTGGCATAGATTTGTGAGATTTTCAAGATTTTTAAAGAAGGGCAAATTCATGTATAACACTAAATTCTGCACAATAAGTTACAAACTTGGTGACCTACAATTTTTAAATGTTTATGAGCTTGTCTCAAATACTTAAGTTATTATGGATATATTTTCTAAGGAAATGTAAGATATTTGTCAAAAAATCCAGCCTTTAAATATAGTATCAGGTGTTGTGCATAATTTGTAAAAAACAGGGCTGTAATTTTACCCCTACAAAGATAGCATTACCGGTAAACTAATTAGAGCAATTTAGTGTCCGTATTCAATGGTAGATCTTAATTTGAAAGCAAGTCAACTTTTGCTGGTGTCATAATTGTTGGGGTCAAGAAATTTCATAACTTTCCCAGGCAGTAAGTACTGGTCCAACCTAGGAACAATCAAGAGGGATAAGTATAAGTTGTAAGACCTTGTTTCCCAATTAATGTAAAATAAATAAGTTTATACTATGGAAATACAGACCCTGATGTGTGTATAATGGTTGATCTAATAATAATGAGGTACCCACCCGTGAACTTATTCCAGTGCAGTGTATAGAGATGAGAACCACATGGCAGAGAGGGGGTGTGCTTCATGTACTTGTGTGTTTGTGGTAGCGAAGGGATACATGTAGCAGTGTCAGAACCATCAACATGCTTGTCAGGCAGGGAACGGTACATGTTGACTGGTTACCACAGCTGGCTCTGTCCCACCTCTACGTTTGTCTTTTCATCTTTATATTCTTTAAACTCCAGCGCTCTATGGCCTTATTTGTTTGTTTTTCATTTGTCAGTCTTGTCTTCTTTTACTTCTTTTCTTTTCAGCTCTCTATGGCCTTGTCTGTGTCCGTCTGTAAATTTCTGTCCAATGGAATTTGTCTCATGATAAGACTCTTGATATTTCAGCTGTCCTTAGACTTCATTTGTTTGTCAAATTATCAATCTCTCTGTATCGGTTTCAGGCAGGTGACCTTTGCTTAATTCTTAACTTGATAGTTCATCAGTCTGTGGCTGTTTTTGTCTGTCCTTCTCAAACTTGTGCTAAGTCTAGACGTTCAGTCTATTTGTCCATGACTAGTTGGACAGTGCATATTTCTCTTAAGGTGATCCATCCATCATTTAGTTGTGATTATGGTCCATCAAGTGATCATGGGAATTTTATAGTGAATATACAGTTTTATACTTTCATCAACAAGTCAGTGGATGCTTGCATCTTCATGGAAGTCTTTTTTAGCATTTGAAGGACCATTATTATAATTACCTTGATTTGACATCTCCCCCTTTTATCACTTTTACCTGTTTGTTATGCAATCTGTCCATGTCCTATTAAACAGTGCACATATGAATTTTTAAGATATAATATTAGTTTGGTAATACCAAAACTGACCAAAAAATGCAGGTTGACTGCTTAATACAGGTGATTGCTAATACAGGTTCAACTGTATTTTTATACGCCGCCGGAGGCGGTCGTATATTGGCGTCATCTTCTCCGTCTGTCCGTCCGTCCATATCTTGTGAACGCAACTCCTCCTACGTTTCTGAATGAATCTTTTCAAAACTTGGTCAATGTCATAACTATAATGGGTAGATGTGCATGAAGTGGCGATTTTCCGGTTCATTGATTTTTACAAGATTTGTGTCCCTTTGAAACTTAGTCTCTGTAGCTATTTGATATTGCAGCCTTGTGAACGCAACTCCTCCTACATTTCTGAATGAATCTTTTCAAAACTTGGTCAGTGTCATTACTATATTCGGTAGATGTGCATGAAGTGGCGATTTTCCGGTTCATTGATTTTTACATGATTTGTGTCCCTTTGAAACTTAGTCTCTGTAGTTGAATGATATTGCAGCCTTGTGAATGCAACTCCTCCTACATTTCTGAATGAATCTTTTCAAAACTTTGTCAATATCATTACTATAATAGGTAGATGTGCATGAAGTGGTGATTTTATGGTTCATTGATTTTTACATGATTTGTGTCCCTTGAAACTTAGTCTCTGTAGCTATTTGATATTGCAGCCTTGTGAAGGTAACTCCTCCTACATTTCTGAATGAATCTTTTAAAACTTGGTCAATTCATTACTTAATGGGTAATGTGCATGAAGTGGGATTTTGGTTCATTGATTTTTACAAGGTTTGTGTCCCTTGAAACTTAGTCTCTGTAGCTGAATGATATTGCAGCCTTGTGAACGCAACTCCTACATTTCTGAATGAATCTTTTTATAACTTGGTCAATGTCATTACTTTAATGGGTAAATGTGCATGAAGTGGCGATTTTATGGTTCATTGATTTTTACAAGATTTGTGTACCTTGAAACTTAGTCTCTGTAGCTGATTGATATTGCAGCCTTGTGAACGCAACTCCTCCTACATTTCTGAATGAATCTTTTCAAAACTTGGTCAATATCATTACTATAATGGCATGAAGTGGTGATTTTCCGGTACATTAATTTTTGCAAGATTTGTGTCCCCTGAAACTTAGTCTTTTTAGCTGATTGATATTTCAGCTTTGGGAATGCAATTTCTTGTATGTTTCTGACCTAATCTTTTCAAAACTTGGGCAATGTCATTACTATACTGGGTAGATATGCACAAAGCAGGGGCTTTGATGTTCATCAATATTTGCAATAGTTATGCCTTTCTAAACATGGTCTCTTTAAAACACAACTCAAGTTTCTAAACAGGTAAAAGTGCATAAGGCAAGGATTTTCTGGTACAGTGATTTTTGCAAGAGTTATGGGGAGAAAGAAAAAAGGATTCAAATTGATACTGCTATTTAACCTACTGTCATATTGGAAGCATTTTTAGGGTTCTATCTCTGTTCAGCTAATTAATTGGTCTTACAGACTTCATTATGAGGTTATGCTTACAGAAATGTTAAAAGCAATAATTAAAAGACCCCTCTTGGTCTTTATATTTTGTGGCGGCGTATATTGTGGCATCACTGGCACTCTTGTTCTGTCTTTCAATTTGATAAGAATATCTGCCTCAGGAGCAGGAGGTTGTGGGTTCAATCCTAAACTGCAACACACCAAAGACCTGTTATGTCACATTGTGCCAGACCCATTCTACACTCACATTACACGAGGACAAGGTAAAATGTGGGGGTATTCATCATCTCTAGTAATAGCTGTAGTTACTGTAACTTAGGTATCATTAAACTCAATAAAGGGATCAGCTCATCATCAAAATCAAAACCTCCTTCTTCTGTTGTAATGGATAGCAATCATTTTCTGATTATTATGGCCACATTTAGACTTTGCTGTAAAGGATAGCCCATGAGTAGGTGCTGAAGAAACAGCAAAGGAAGAGACAGTGGTTCAATACAAGGGAGTCTAGGTGTGATATCCTAGTTCACTTTGCTGTTTGAATGTTGTTCTTTGATATTACTGTTTTTAATTATAAGTAATATATTGCACAAAGGGTTCTTGCACAAAAGGTGAGTCATATATCATTATATATGAATATTATTATATATAGTGATATATGACTTACCTTTCGTGCAAGACCCCTTTGATTTTGCATTGAATAAGACAAATTGAAAAAAGTTCTGATATCAAATCAAGTATAATGTTACATTGCATTATTCCAAGCAAAACCAAAAAAAAAAAAAAAAACACGAAGAGAGGCAAAATAGCATGAAATATAGAATTCTGTTTATTTCATTTTGAAATCATATATTATTCCAAAGTCATAAAAAAAATCAGTCTCTGCAGCTCTTGAAAATTTCTTGTTTTATGACCATTGGTGAAAACTTATTATGTGAAAAAAAATATGATAACTGATGTTTGCAATGACATCAATGTTTGCATACCATGTTAGATTTATGATTTTCAGCAAAATTAACGACAGAAGTTCATTTCCTAGCCATAAAAAAGTAATTTGTTCGTGAAAATTACTGTTTGGAAACACATGTCTCTTTTGTTGGCAAATATTGCACATCAAGCTGATATATAATGGCAAGTTTCATGACTCTTTTGTTGGCAAATATTGCACATCAAGCTGATATATAATAGAAAGTTTCATGACTCTTTTGTTGGCAAATAATGCACATCAAGCTGATATATAATAGAAAGTTTCATGTCTCTTTTGTTGGCAAATATTGCACATCAAGCTGATATATAATAGAAAGTTTCATGTCTCTTTTGTCGGCAAATATTGCACATCAAGCTGATATATAATAGAAAGTTTCATGTCTCTTTTGTTGGCAAATATTGCAATCAAGCTGATATATAATAGAAAGTTTCATGTCTCTTTTGTCGGCAAATATTGCACATCAAGCTGATATATAATAGAAAATATAGATCTTTCTTGTCAATAAATATTGTGCATCAAGCTGGTATTTCATATTTCAGGTCTATTTTAGCAACAAATAGTGCTCTGCACATCATGATATCCGGGTTT
Source organism: Solen grandis (assembly GCA_021229015.1). NCBI lineage: Eukaryota > Metazoa > Mollusca > Bivalvia > Adapedonta > Solenidae > Solen > Solen grandis. Next base: position 42,871,430 of record CM037786.1, on the reverse strand, counting down.
ACAACATCAAAAAAGCAAATGTATACTCATTACTGTTACCAACACACTTGAACCTAGTTGATATTCTTGTCAATCTCTTGTATCACAGCATGTGAAGGTATACATTGTCACTGTAGGAGATAACAATCATTTCTTTGTATTGCACTATAAGGCTTCATGATAGGTCATGACCTTCATTCAAGTGTTAATAATAGTTTTGCTAAAAGTAGTGGAGAGTTTTTGTGTGAATGTGTTTTATATATTTGGAAGGGCAATTTTTTTTAAGTTTTTATGCGCCCATCTTAAGATGGGGCATATTATGTGAAAACTCACGGCGGGCATGCGGGCGGGTGGGCGTGGAACATTTGTTGTCCAGGCTCTAACTTCAATACCGTTTGCCCAATCCTTTTCAAACTTTCCACACATGTGCATGGCCATAATATCTCGGATGAGTTTGATATCCAGCATTATCGCGTGAATGACTTAGAAGTTATGGCCCTTGACGTACACAAAATACTTGAAATTGTGATTGTCCGGGCTCTAACTTCAATACCGTTTGTCCAATCCTTTTCAAACTTTTCACACATGTGCATGGCCATAATATCGCGGATGAGTTGATATCCAGCATTATGGCATGAATGACTTAGAAGTTATGGCCCTTGACGTACACAAAATACTTGAAATTGTGATTGTCCAGGCTCTAACTTCAATACCGTTAGCCCAATCCTTTTCAAACTTTTCACACATGTGCAATATCCAGCATTATCGTGTGAAAGACTTAAAAGTTATGGCCCTTGACGTACACAAAATACTTAAAATTGTGATTGTCTGGGCTCTAACTTCAATACAGTTTGCCATCTTTTCAAACTTTCACACATGTGCATGGCCATAAATCGCGGATGAGTTCAATATCAGCATTATCGCATGAATGACTTAGCAAGTAGCCCATTAGACGTAAAAAATACTTGCAATTGTTTTCTCGGACATCAATCTTCAATAGCATTTTAACAATACTTTTCAAAATTTCCAACAATTTGATTCATGCAAATGCAGATCCATTCCTATTCAGCCTTGTCGCTTGAATGTCCACTTCTTGTAAAACCAATTAAGCCTGTATATTTAAACACCCATTTTCCCTCACAGAGGACACCATAAAAGAACTGCATTCAAAGCATAAAACAATACTTTCTCGCAAACTATCAGGTTTTGTTCCTTTCAGCGAACATGAGTAATCTTAATACATCTTTAAGCTTCTGGTCTTTTCTCATCATTTATGTGAAACTGTCTTGTTAGGGCCAAAATATATAATGAAAGTTTAAGAAAAGATTAGCTATTCATAGACCAACTCTTTGAAATTTTTTACAGATCTGACAACACCATCCAGTTTTAGGCATTCTTTTCTGATCTTGACCAAAATTGCAAGAAATGTGAATAGTTGTAAAATATTGGCTAAGTTCAATACCTAGCAAAATCATGTAATTTGGACTTGAACACTTGAATATGACATTCCTTCAAATTAATGGAAATGTTTCAACACGATTGTTTTAATAAGTAACATTCATTAACTAATGGGATTTAGGAGACAGTAGCTTGTTTCTCTGAGCTATTTCTGAGAGTCCCCATACTGTGATGGGCGTATTTTGTGTCAGTCCTGACCCTTTGTTAAACCCTTAAGCTCATATAAACACATTTTGACCCATTGGCAAACAGAGCAGACCCAGATCACGGGTCGTATTCAGTATACATCTTAGATTTAAAAAAGAAATTTCCTTATCCTTATTTTTGTCCTTAACATACCTTAACCTTAGTTTTTTTCTTAGCTTCAATTCAAACATCGTCGAATACCCCGGGTTGACTTATTCCGTTTTACTACATGTATATGACATCATGCTGTGGGGAAAAAGGCAAGCAAACCGTCATAATACATTAGTTATTGATTAAATTATCAACCAATGAAAACGCGACTTTTAAATGCAACACTCTTCAGCACAGAGGCTTGAATGTCATGTAAATAATAAAATAAATGACTGAGCTTGGCAGCTGTATACAACTGCCTTTATGATTGGTTTAAAAAAGTGATGCGACCAATGAAATGGCACACTTTGACACACCCTTAAACGACCAAATTTAGCCGTAATATCCCATGGCCTTTAGATGATTTACCAATCAGCCAGGGTATTTTACATAAATTTGTTGCAAAACACATGCAATGCAAATTGTCTGTATATTATAACATTTTTTTGGTGAAACATCTTTATTTAATAAACATTCTAGCTAATTTCTACCCATTGAAAATTTCTATCAAAGTATGATGCAAGACAAATTAGGACATGATGGAAACGACAAAGAAAAAATGAGTTTGTTAAATTATTTTCACATTAATTATGGAAATATTCTTATATGGTAATCAGACAGTTTGTAGGAACTAATAGATCTGTTAGTCATTATAAAGGTTAGAAATTCTAGTGTTAGACAAAATAAATCCATTTACCTCAATAGAATAACTGGTAATATTGAATACACAGTGTTTCCTTTATTCCTTTATCAACAAAGATTCATATGAAGGTCTAACCAAAGATCTGACAGAGATAGATAATTTAAGATGTAAGACCTTGTTTTCCAATTTACATGAAATAATTAAGTTTAAGAATTAAATGAATGTTATTTATATCCAAAAAAAAAGACATGCAGCCTTCAAATGTTTGGATAGATTGCTTTTATGATATGATGCTATACCATTGCAGGTTCCGGCTGAACTAGAATACATCTATACATAAACTGGTAAAAACATCTTGTACAACTCATTCCAGCCTTTACAAATTGGTTTAACTCTGCAGTTACTTTCCTGATAATTGTACACCAAACATTGCCGACTGAGTAAATTTGGCTGATTATTTTATTCACTTTTGATTTTGAATTTGAGTATTTCATATCAGTTCAATTTTATTTCATTTAAATAATACTCATAATGATGAAAAAGGTAAATAATAAAAACAAATAAACAAATTTCATTAAAAAAAAAAAAAAAAAAAAAATAGTGTTTTAAATGCGGTTACCATATTTAGGTCACTTAGTTTACCATAGTCACCGAGTTACTTGGTGAATTAGTTAAGGTAGCTTAGAGTTCCAACACAACTAGTGGGAGGAGTATGGGTTAATATCCCATATTCAGAGTTGTTTAAAAAGCAAATTTGCTAATGATCACTTTATAAACCACAAATGGATGAGTAGAGAACTTTCAGAATGACTTATTTAAAGATGCAATACTACAGATACATCAATTTAGCTTGAATACTTTGAAACTCTCAGTTTGTAACAACTCATGGACATTTATCATCTATGACAAACCTTCAGAAAAGAAAAGTTTCATAAAAACTTGCCTGATCCCTAATATAACCTAAGTTGTGAATTTAACGGCATCCGATTTGGGTGTTTTTAACGAATAAACATGCATTTAAAAATAGAATTCAAGTTCATGCGGCCAGTATAGTGCTCTCCAATGAAAAACAGGTGTTATACTTGTATAACTATATTTCATTTTCTCTAAAGTTGTGGTTTAGGAGGCAGTAGGTGCCTGGCACATAATTATAGTTTAAACAAACACTTCAATTTTCTCAACGGAATCATGTACCATGCACAGATAAGACATGGGGGACACTGTGCTGTTAAAAACGTTGATAGTTTTGAACGCCTTATAAGAGCCGATCTAACCACGTGACTGAGTTTGTGATCGATTCCGGAAATATTCATGTTAATATTCAGGAGATTTCTGTGAAGGATTAGGAGAATTAATTTCCTCCAGTCATTAAATAATCAGTTATCCTATCGACATCAATCAGTCAAATTGTTTAACCTACAATATTTTGCATAGAGTCAAAAAAAAGATTGAATTTTCATATTTTCACATATTTTCTGTATTATTGCAATGATTTTGGGTAGTATTGCACCTTTAAAGTAACAGTTAAAATATTTTTTCAATATCACTAATTAATGAATAATTCCTTTTTTTTTAAATTGCTTTCTGGCTTCAGAAATATTTGTTATCAGTTAATAAACAAAGTGACACAAGGGCAAAGGGAGGTTATTCTTAATTAATACATGAAGATATTTAGAAACAGTTCAATTTAAGTGCCCATTATTATCAACATGATATGTGTTTCCTGGCAAAGACCCCGGCTGATAAGGCATTTTTTTTTTAACAGATATAAATTCATTCATGTATACATCTATGATTTTATGAATATAAGTTTACTGAATTTTAAATGGTATATGAAACATTTCTCTTTGCCATGCAAATTGTGTTGAATCTGAGATACAATATTGTATGAGCAAACAAAAGAGACCCAGATCAGTCAAACAGCTCGGTTTGCCAAAGTGTCAAACCATGTCTGTGGCCAGTCCCTGTGGCCGTCTGGGATTTGCAACATGCCACATGTCTCTGGCGTGATACTGCAGTGTGGCAGTACTCTTTTTGTCTCAAGTGACTGAAATAGTGTTCGAGAGGATTTAAACCCAATAAACAAACAAACAAAATATTTCTGTATAAGGTAAAGAGGATTTGTCCTGTACAATAGTGGCTCTGTGATCAAGGATTTCCAAATGTTCTACAAGCACTAACATCAAACTGGGGCTCCTGAGTGACTCTGTGGTTAAATTTGCTTATAGTCATACTCCTGAATAGCAAACACATTGGTTTTTCCAAGTTCTACGTAGGTTACAAACACATTGTACCATTAGAAACTAGCAAAGACCCACAAAGAATAATGATATAATTACTGTTGTACTGCATGCTTTTCACCAACAATTACATGAACACTTTGTTTGTACATACATGGAAAAATTCCCATTTATGTGAGTTCTGGATGTCGTCTATTGAAATATTACTTGGCGCCTTACAGCTATGAGTTTGATTTCTGGTCTTTTCAGTAAGCCTTCTGGCTGGGTGAATGGTTCTACCTATATGCCCTTCTTGGACTTCTAGTCTTCCTCCACCTTCAGTTATCTGGACATTACTCCTCAATAACTGTTGTGGTAATGTAGTAACTCCACAACAACAACAACAAACCTTTGGACGAAATTTTAACTTCTTAATTTCACACACAAAACAATAATTGAAAGCTAACCTGGAGCTTTCGATCATTAACTAAGAACTTCGTCAGAAGAATGATCTTCTACCAGGGACTAACACTGCTCTTGGCCCGGGTTGAGCGATGTTAACATTGAGCCCAAGATGTGCGACAGGTTGTATTGACCTCCATCTTTGGTTTGCTTTCAAATATTGTTTTGTGTGTGAAATGAAAAAGTTTAGATTTTGTCCATATTGAATCAAACCACAGTTGAATTTTCACCAAAATACAGGGACAAACCTTTGGGCCCACAAGTGGTCCCCTCTGAATTTATTTGTTTCAAACTCATATTAATTCGTAATTGCTTTACTCAGTGTTCATAATCAAAGTACTGAAAGTATTAAGAGACTGTCGGCAGGATTTACATGGTTCTAAACGTTTCAGCAGTGTTGAACTCGATAGAAATGAAGGTCATATGATGCCAAAGAATCCATTTGTTTTCTTTTCATCTCTATTTACTAGCATGATAACCTGCCAGCAGTGTCTCAGAACCTTGAGCCTCTTGATTTGTTTCATAATAATCTGTAGTGAGGGTCATGACAATTATTCCATTTATGAGTTGAGTGATAATAGCCCTGTCTGCTCCTTTTTAGCTCACCTGAGCACGAAGTGCTCAAGGTGAGCTATTGTGATCACCTTTTGTCCGTCGTCCGTGCGTGCCTGCGTCCGTCCGTCGTCAACAATTTGCTTTAAAGAACATCTCCTCCTGAACCGCTGAAGGGATTTTGACCAAACTTCACAGGAATCATCCTTATGATGCCCTCTATCAAAGTTGTACAAATTATTCAGATTGGTTGAAAAAGTAGGTCACAGGAGCTAAAAATAGATTTTAAAAACTCAAACTTTGAAAATCTTCTTCTGCAAAACTGCAAGGCCTAGAGCTTAGATATTTGGTATGTAGCATCATCTATGGCATTACCAAGATTGTCAAATCATAGCCCTATGGTGATAAATGCCCCCGCACCAGGGGTCACTTGTTTTACATAGAGTTAATATAGGAAAATCTTAAAAAATCTTCTTCTGTAAATCCATAAGGCCCAGAGCTTAGATATTTGGTATGTAGCATCATCTAATGGTTCATTACCAAGATTGTTCAAATCATAGCCCTATGGTGATAAATGCCCCCGCACCAGGGTCACTTGTTTTACATAGAGTTATATAGGAAAATCTTAAAAAATCTTCTTCTGTAAATCCATAAGGCCCAGAGCTTAGATATTTGGTATGTAGCATCATCTAATGGTTCATTACCAAGATTGTTCAAATCATAGCCCTATGGTGATAAATGCCCCCGCACCAGGGGTCACTTGTTTTACATAGAGTTATATAGGAAAAGACCTAGAGCTTAATCTATAGATTTGATGTGAAATATTGTCTAGTGGTCCGTACCCACATAATTCATAATTATAGACCAATCATAAAAAAAATATTTTGCAATATTACTAGTTTGAGAGATTATGACTAGATAATGGTTAAAATTTGGCCCTTGATTGAATCACTTTTTACTTTAAATTACATACTTGATATATGTTTTATATTAAAATCAGTATCTACGATTAAATAAAATGATAAAAAGACTAAGAGAATATATTGTGTCAATTGTATATTAAATAAAGGTTTTCTTTAAGAAAGATAAGTACAGATAATCGTATTGTTGGTAATAAAAACACATTCGGTCGTTTTAGGTTAAAATATTATTAACCAATGAAAAATTAGGAAACTATTCAGCCCTCCATTTCCGGTTTCAGTTTGGTAGGTATACGATTCTCTTCAGAAATTTCAACGAATTATCGAAGATCATTAATCTAACAGACCTAAAAAGCGATTGAAAAGTAGGTCAGTACATGTAGGTCAAATCTTAGAAAAACCTTGTTTACACACTGGAGGCCACAATTTTGATTCAATCTTCCTCAAACTTGGTCAGCACAAATGTCTTTAGGGCCATCTTGGCCCTCTTGTTTCATGATAACCTGCAAGCAGTCTCTCAGTGCCTTGAGTGCCTTGATTTATTTTATAATGTTCATTCATGAGTTGCCTTGACCTTACTCGGTACTAATGCATCACATTGCATGGAAATGCTAACTCTGAATATTTTGTGATACAGTTAAATCAGCTGTGGTAATTGTGCAAAATAATTTTGATTTCCTGCTACAAAAGACTAGCTTGGCCACCAATCTAAACAGTAAATATCTTTAAAAATAGAAATTTGGCATTGACAGGGATTAAATGTAATGGAGATTGTAGAATGGTAGTATACCCTCTACAGGAATAGGTGGACTTAACATTTTTGCAGCCTTTCAGTCAAATGGATCAAGATTGTAAAAACAGATTATAATATACTGCAGAGGATTATAATGTTGGGCCAGAAACAGGTCTCAGTGTGCATCTAAGGCCAAAAAAAAAAAAGTTTCATTTCTGGTCTCCTGACCGACCCTCTTTTTCTTAATGACCTACCCTTAAGTTTTTTTACCTTTCTGCCTTTAAAAAAAAATCTTTCCCTTTTTTTATTTTCTTTTTTGGCTTAAGAAAAGACTTTTTTATAAAACAACTTATTTATTTATCAAACTGTATTTCAGTCATGATACAAAATCAATATTTTGTGATTATGAAACATATATGTCAGGTTGTTGTCAACTCGATAAACAATTGTGTAAAACTTTTTCCCCGTAGTATAGGTATTTCATTGTTCAAATATTCATTTGGCCTTAGCATTCATAAATAGGTCAAACGTGAGGTAAGACAGCTATTTCAAAAAAACATAACATTAGGAGGGAAAGGACCATCATAATATCTCAGTCATATTTTATGTAATGATGTGTTCCAAATATACCCAAATCTATAATATGATGTAAAATCCTTCCTTCCAACATTGCATGAACTCAAGATAAATCTAGACCACAGCTATGAGATATAAAAATTAGGATACAACAAAAATTAGACCAATTTCCATTGGGATTGTTTACGGGGATTGTTTATGAATAATAGTCTGGTTCAGTCACGGTTGTTTGTTCTAGAAGCATCTGCTCGGTCTGGATATTAGACAATGATAGAAACAATGTCACATAATTCTGCAAGCTGTGTAAACAGGCTCAACAATAAAAAAAGGCAAGACTCATGAGGTAGGCATAGAAATGGTGTTCTAACCACAGCTTCAAAAGTTTCACTCTATACCTTGTATAGACGTGATTTGACACCTTGGCAACCAGAAAAGATCCATGAGCTGTCTGATCAGGGTCACCTCTGTTTACTTATACAATAGTATAGCTTGGTTTCCACACGGCAAATTTTAGTAAATAAATATTCCATCAAGTCGTAATTTAGTACATGAATATTCATAAGGTAAAGGGTTAAGCTTTAAAATGAAAAAGAAAAGCAATCCTTCGGACTCATGACGGTTCTTTCATAATATGCAGATGAATTTGTTTTTAGGATGGTAATTAATATCATGCAGGAAAAAGCTATTTTAAGATTTCATATCTTGTTTTAGTGGGGAAGACCCTGGCAGATATGGCCTCTCTCCCTTCATCCATGCTTACAGACAAGACTTAGGGTGCTTGTAGGGATAGTTCTCTTAGATACTATTCATTAGGGTTTGTTTTTAGGCCATTATTTCAAAGGTGAACTATTGTGACCGATGCGTCTGGTGTTCGTTATCAGTATTTAATTTAAACAACATCTCCTCTTTTCCATTTATGTATATAGTTCAAATTTGAAAAATATTCTTTTCCAAAAGTACTGGCTGGATTTTAATTTTTTTTGACAAAATAACAAGATTGTAAAAATTATTTGGATCGGGAGAGGACATGACCTACAGGGGGTGGAGCCCGTTTTCCTTATATGTATACATATTTGAGAAATCTTCTCATCCGAAAATACTCATTGGATTTCATTTTTTTTTTACTACAGATTTTTATTGTGTGACTTGCTTCCAAGATTGTGAAAATGAATTGGATTCACTGAAAAACATGGCTGCCAAGGGTAGAGCCAGTTTTCCTTATATGTATATAGTACCAGTTTGATCAATCTTCTGGCTGGATTTCAAAGTTGTTGTTTTTTTTTAGCACAGATGTTCTTTGGGTCACTCTCTATCAAGGCAGTTAAAATTATTTGGATCTGTCTAAAATATGGCTAGCAGGGAGCAGAGCCCATTTTCCATAATATCATAAGATGTTTGCTGTATTCTTGTTTCTTCCTCCCACTAATATCTGGTTCTCAGGTGAGCAGTTCCATGGCCTTCATGGTCTTCTTGTTTCTGTACAGTGAAATCACCTGTTAGATTTTGAAACTGTCTTCTATCTTGATTACTGGGGTATTAGATAACCAAGAACACTGTAAAATTTAATGATTATGACAATACTGGTAAATGAAATTCGAGTCTCTAATATATTTGTAGGTTTTGTTAAATAACACATTAGAATCTTTTGAGTCTGAGTCTGTAATATAGACTTCAAAACATTTGTTTTCCTTCTGTCCCTTGTGTTCAAGTGGTAAGAGCATCCGCCTTTGGAGCACGAAGTCACTGTGAACTGTGGTAATGCAGTACACTATTGAATTTTTCATCTCTGAGTGTACAAGTCATATAAAAACTTGTAAGCTGGTTTTCATATTTTGACATTTTGAACTTTTTACCATTTCTGTGTCTATATTAAAGGTATGAATAAATAAAACTGCAGGAATCAGTTTCGACAATACCCCTGCAAGCATAAGTGTTTTTGAGTTACTTGTGCAGTTATGATATCTAATCTAGACAATTTCCTCTGAAGTTAACATAATCACGTAGGCATTTTTGGATCAAGCTAATCCTGGGGATGTAAAAAAAATAACTAGTTTTCATTTAAAAAAGAAAAGTCGCAAAAGGCACTGTGGCCTTTAAATGTCAATGTGAGTATAAGTGAGAATAAGTTTCAGACAAATGATGTTGGAATGTGACCAGAATAGATGTCAGGCATGCAATGGCCTCATTTCTCATGATAGTAATTTTAAACGCCATCATCGGGCTTGTTTTATTGACCAATCTAAGGGCATCATTTGCCTTTTTTGAAAATCTAATGATAATATCATGCATATAACATAATACGTCTGACCTACTTATATGATTTGATGTTACATTACAATTCTTGTATTAATATGACTATTTTTCATGAAACATTTCAGATTTTCCACCACTTAAAAATCTCAAATTATGTATCACAATTTTAAAGAAATGAAGTGATAGTGTTTTCCAAGTGTCAAATAAACACTTAATAAAAATTAATCGCTTAATAAGCACCGACTATCCTAGAGTTTGCCCCACCATTTTACTGTATCACGCTGCTATATTTGGAGAATTGGCACTAAAAAATTGTTACGTCAGCCTGTTGTTCAAGTATTCACACACTTGAACATGCTTTCCAAATATGGAAATAATGCATAGATTTCACTTTATTTGTCCTTTATCCGTCTGTCTCATTTCTTTTTTAGATTTCAATGAGGAAGCACTGAAATTTAATTTAAGTGTTAAGTTTTTGGAAGCCGAATATTAGTTGGCTACTCAGCATTTAGACATCGGTACACAGCAACTGGTTGACGTCAAGGAAAATATTGGGATAATAATTGTTTAGAAAAACACACTCAGCGGAACATATCCAGGCTTAATTGGAATACTCTAACAATACCAAAGAGGTAAATGGCAATAAAACAAGTCCTGAAAGTTAAAATTAGATCTATAAATTGTTGTTTATGAATAGAATATAAATTCTAATCCTTGTATTTTAATATTTATTTAAGCATCTTCTAATTCTTCCCCTAGGAGTCTGTTTGGATTGGGTTGGCAATCATCATTCTGCGAAAAATATTTCTGAAGCTTTTCTTTAATTTGTATATAAACATGAAACAATGTTGCTAAATGTTTAAGAATGACGTCAACATGCGCCAGTGTGGCAATGATAAAACGCCTTGTGTGTAGGGATCGGGTGTAATAAACACTAAATACCATATATGACAATCACGAGAATAGGGTGGAGCATAATTTAAGATAATGACATGCGCAGTTCATCGTTAACTCTTAACAGATAAATCTCATTAAAGAAGACAAGTCTTACAAAATCTCAAACTTTGTACCAAATTTAATCGACCAGGAATTTGAAATTTCAGGCTCACTGATTGGATGGAAAAGGAGGGCAACTCTTGAGAGCATGCATAATTATAATAGCGTGAATTTAACATTATTTTGGTCAAGGAATAAAGGAGTTTTTAGACTATTCTATTTAAAGTCTTGAGTTGAGAACATTCTCAATTTAAGATGTTTTGTGCAACACATATTTGCAGCACTGTATCGAAAAAGAAATGGGCCTAGTGCCAGAATTGTTTAAGAATATACTTCAGGAGTGGAAGGTCATAGGTTTCAACCACAGCCCAGTAAAATTATGAAAGATAATACTGGTATATCTCCTTGCTTGGCATTCAGTGTACACAATTTAAAATTGAATGCATGTTAACACTCAATCATTGAGGTGCTAATAGCCCCCTGTAATTTTACTTCATTATTTTCAAACAACCACTGTATTATGACAATTATGAAATTAGGGATAGACAGTAATTTTGTAATCATTGAAAACAGAAAAAGTACAAACCCCTTTTGTTTTCAGATTTTACAAACTGCATACATATATTAAAAAAATGAGATTTAAACAAAATTGTATAATGATTTTGAAGGTCACTCAATAAGGGGGAGAAAGAGTAAGTCAGGGCACTTAAGGGAGAAACAGACAGGCAAAGAGTATTAGTAACTTGAAAAGACAAAAGTAATGTTACTGGAGAATATACCCACTATCACATACAATACACAATGGAGAAACATTGAGAAAATGACATACATTATTCATATACTGGGATGAATATTTTCATCTTCTGGTAAGTGAACAGTTAAATATATATAAGATTTTCAAAGTAGAAAATGTTTCAGAACCTTTTTTGCCCATATATAAGATTATCATCAGTTGAATTACAGAACGATTTCTGTAACAAATACGCAAAGCATTCTATATGTTGTTGGGTTACTTGTATTGATAAGTGCATGAAACTTAAACATATTATGGTTTTTAAAATAATAATCTTTGACTTTGATACTTATAATATTTAACTAAACATTACTTTTCTGTTACTATCAAAAAAATTATACTTTCTCAAAAAAATATCTATCTCATCTCATCTGTTTCATTTGTTAAAATTAATATCAATGCAGTTGAACCTTTATAAGTGTTCACTTGTATTAAGTAATATTTCCAAACTAGCATTTTGTTATATGTTTAATCTTCATTTAACAACCACCTCTGTTATGCGGTTACATTCTCTTGTTCCCTTGACCGACCACTTCAGACTGGTATGACAGTATATTCAAAAGCTATCATTGATGGTGATTCAGAATGGTCAAAAACAAATATATCAGTTAACCCTTTCCCTCATAGAGGACTCCATGAAAAGACCTATGCGAACAGCATAAAACCAGATCATCCTGCGAGTAACTCGCAGGCTGATCAGGTTTTATGCTGTTCGCTGCTCCTCAGTGGTCTGGTAATGAGGATTTTACAATTAAATTTGGTAAGGTTTAACTGTGGTTTTCTGCAGATCAGGCTTTATGTGGTACCTATTGAGTGCGTCAAAATGAGTCTATATGAGGGAAAGGGTTAATATATTTTTCTAAATGAAATACCCCCAGACAAGAAGTATATGGAAGCTATATTGGAGTCACGTCCCTCCGACGGTTCATCTTGCGATTTGTTTGCATTATTTCTCAGCTATCTGTGGTTGGATTTTGATTCAATTTCACAGTAATAATTAAGAACCAAGTCTAGTTGTGCATATCGTTGGCAAATCATGACTGGCTGTATTTTAAATGAGTTATGGCCCTTTGTTATATCTGTTGAATACATTTTGTCTGTGATACATGCATAAGTGTCTACCTTTATTAGCTTGACTATTCGAAGAGTATGAGAGCTATTGTAGTCGCCCTTGCGTCGGCGTTGGCGTTGTAGCTTTTGGTTAAAGTTTTGCGTGCAGTTACTATCAGCCTTATATCTCAATAACCGTTTATGGTATTGACTTAAAAGTTTATAAATATGTTCAGGGGCATCAGACAACCAAGGTAGATAACTCTTGATGGAATATATTACAAATTATGGCCCCTTTTTAACTTATAAATTTTGGTTAAAGTTTTGCATGCAAGGTACTCTCATGCTTATATCTCAGTATCCAAGCATGCAATAGATTTTAAACATCTTTAATATGTTTAGGGTATCATACTTTCATGGTAGATAACTCTTGATGGAATATGTTACAAATTATTGCCCCTTTTTAACTTAGAAATTTTGGTTAAAGTTTTGCATGCAAGGTACTTTCATGCTAATATCTCAGTATCCAGGCATGGGATTGATTTGAAACATCTTTAATATTTTTAGGGGTATCAAACTTTCATGGTAGATAACTCTTGATGGAATATGTTACAAATTATGGCCCCTTTTTAACTTAAAAATTTTGGTTTAAGTTTTGCATGCAAGGTACTTTCATGATTATATCTCAGTATCCAGGCATGGATTGATTTAAACATCTTTAATATGTTTAGAGTATCATACTTTCATGGTAGATAACTCTTTAAGGAATATGTTACAAATGATTGCCCTTTTTAACTTAAAATTTTGGTTAAAGTTTTTCATGCAAGTTATTTTCATGCTTATATCTCAGTATCCAGGCATGCGATTGATTTTAAACATCTTTAATGGTAGATAACTCTTGATGGAATATGTTACAAATTATTTCCCATTTTTAACTTAAAAATTTTGGTAAAAGTTTTGCATGCAAGTTACTTTCATGCTAATATCTCAGAAATTGCTTGTGGAATTGACTAGAAAGTTAAGGAGTGTCTTCAGGGGCATCAGAAAACTAAGGAGGATAACTTTTGGACTGAATTTTGCACAAATGATTGCCCTTTTCTAACTTGACTTTTTGGTTAAAGTTACGCATGCACAGTGTTATTGTGCTTATGTCTCAGTAACTAGGCATGGGGTTGATTTTAGACATCATAAAAATATGAAGGGGTATCAGACTATCACGGTATATCATTTTTGACTATTATTATGTACAGGGTATGTGAAGGGCAAGAATTGAAATAGATTTCATTTGATTTACCAACAAGCATTTTGAACAGTCGAGCGTGCTGTCCTCTGACAGCTCTTGTTTGATTTTATTTTCATTCTTTAATTGTGTCAAGCGCTGTCTAGGAATTTCATCATCTTCTATGATAGTTTTATGAGACATCACAAATTAATACACAATCTTATACAACAGTAAATCAGCCATTATGTGGCAAAAGTTTTTTAAGTGCCCATTGATTGCCTTTTTACATGTAATGGTACTTGTATCTAACTCAGTTTAAATTCAAATTAACAACTACATTGCTTTATATTTCAAATCCTTCGCAGGTGGTATCCTGTATGTCATTTAAGGTAAAGTCTACTTCTTGGACCACTTAACCTCTACCAAAATAACCAAGGTACCCTTATGAAACATTAGGAAACCTTGGTTATCTCCATGATAGGCCAGGAGTACCGAAATATAGCAGAACCAGTACAGGGACTTTACCTTAAATCAATATGAAGTTCTCATTCATCATAATTCAAATTGGCATTTTTTCTTCCGTAATCATCAAGTGATTTATGCCCTTCTTTTATTCTGTTATTGAAATGATAAAAGTATTTGGGAAAAAAGGTCAAGAAAATTTAAGTGACTTGAAATTTTAGATGTGTAGACAATGATGCTAATCTTCAGGCTTTTATGGGAGATTTGAGTGCTCCCCCACGTTGACCAGTTAGACTTAACATTGACATCAGTTTGTCTATTTAGTTCATTGTAATGTCCCATTGACAGTAATTCAGCCATTTTTAGCTCACCTGAGCACAACATGCTCATGGTGAGCTTTTGTGATCGCCTTTTGTCCGGCATCCGTCGTCCGTCCGTCCGTGCGTGCGTGCGTCTTGCGTCAACTTTTCCTTTAAACAACTTCTCCTCCTAAACCACGAGATGGATTTTGACCAAACTTCACAGGAGTCATCCTTATCATGACCTCTATCAAAGTTATTCAAATTATTTTGATTGAGTGAATAAGTAGGTCACAGGAGCTAAAAATAGATTTTAAAAATGAAAATTTAAAAAATCTTCTTCTCGGAAACCACAAGGCCTAGCCTTTAGATTTTTGGTATGTAGCATGATCTTATGACTCTCTACCAAGATTGTACAAATTATGACCCTGGGGTCAAAATTGGCCCCGCCCCAGGGGTCACTTGATTTAACATAGGCTAAAAAAAAAAATAACTTGAGAAATCTTCTTCTCAGAAACCACAAAGCATGGAGTTTAAATATTTGGTATGTAGCATGATCTTATGACTCTCTACCAAGATTGTGCAAATTATGACCCTGGGGTCAAAAGTGGCCCTTCCCCAGGGGTCACTTGATTTAACATAGACTAATATAAAAAAAAGAAACCACAAGGCCTGGGGTTTAGATATTTGGTGTGCAGCATTGTCTAGTAGATCACAACCAAGTTTGTTCAAATCATAGCCCTGGGATCAGATTTGGCCCCACCAAGGGGTCACCTGATTTTACATAGGCTAATATAGAAAACACTTGAAAATATTCTTCTCTGAAACCTCAAGGCCTAGCCTTTTGATTTTTAATATGTAGCATGATCTTATGACTCTCTACCAAGATTGTTCAAATTATGACCCTGGGGTCAAAATTGGCCCCGCCCCAGGGGTCACTTGATTTAACATAGGCTAATAGGAAAAAAACTTGAGAAATCTTCTTCTCAGACACCACAAAGTATAGAGTTTAGATATTTGGTGTGTAGCATTGTCTAGTTGATCTCTACCAAGTTTGTTCAAATCATGACGCTGGGGTCAAAATTGGCTCCGCTCCAGGGATCACTTGATTTTACATAGACTTATATTGGAAAAAAAACTAGAAAAATCTTCAAGGTCTGGAGTTTATATATTTGGTATGTAACATGGGCTAATAGACCTCTACCAAGTAGAGTGTGGTAGTGTGTAGCATTGTCTTGTCGATTCTTACCAACTTTGTTCAAATCATGACCCTGGGGTCAAAATTGGCTCTGCCCCAGGGGTCACTTGATTTTACATAGCCTAATGATACCAGGTGAGCGATCCAGGACCATCATGGCCCTCTTGTTGGATTTTGGCTATATGTCTCCCTGTGGATTAGGCCATAGATAACAAACACATCAATGTGACACTGGACCCCATGTTCTCTAATAATGCTTAAGTACGATCTTTGATGTGCTTAAAAAAGATGTGATCACCCCATATGGATCAGATACAGTTAAGTAGGATAATTATAAATGTCTGAGTATGAATGCAATTTTCAGTGTCCTGAAGTTGAATTTAGGGCCTGGCCAGCCAGTTCTGAAATATTTTTTTTAGCTTAGGAGATACCAAAGTACTAATTAGTCCCCTACCGGTGTTTGCCCTCCGTCTGTCCGTCCGTCCGTCCGTCCGTCTGTCGGTCTGTCTGTCTGTCCGCTCAAATCTGGATCCCGCGATAACTTAATAACTAAGCAAGCTAACTTGATGAAACTTGGTATATGACTAGATGGCAATGTGTAGATTATGCACATCATTTTATTTTTGTTCTTCAACTAAAATTGTGGTTGCTATGGTAACGGAAATAGTGAAAATATGGCAAAAATGGGATCCCGCGATAACTAAGCAAGCTAACTTGATGAAACTTGCTATATGACTAGATGGCAATGTGTAGATTATGCACGTCATTTTATTTTTGTTCTTCGACTAAAATTGTGGTTGCTATGGTAACGGAAATAGTGAAAATATGGCAAAAAATGGGATTGATTACCATATTGAGTCAAGGTGGAGCCGGTTGGGGACTTTATGTGTTGCATACAACACCAGTTACTTGTTTTTTATGTCCTGTGGATTGGACCCACCATCCTTGACTCAGGACAAACGTCTAACCATTTGGGGGGGGGGGGGGGGGGGTGCTTCCATGGCTAAGTGGTTATAGTGATTGATTTCCTATTACTTAGTCTCGCATCTCTGTGGATCTAAATCTTAGTCTGGTCACTTTAGATACTTCATGGCCTGAAGCCCTGCAACTGGCTGGTGGTGGGTCACTGGTTCTTCCCCTAGACATCTCCGTACACACAATTCTCTCTCTATGGATAATTAGCTAGACAGGTTTTTTATGCCCCTACCAAAAATGGTGGGGGGGGGGCATATAGATTTGCCTTTGTCCATCCGTCCCAAAACTTTGTGACACGCATAACTCCGAAAGTATTTGTACTACAGACTTGAAACTTCATGGATATATTATTCAGGACATAAACTTATGCACCTGGGTATTTTCAGCAAAACCGCCATTGAAGAAGACAGAGTTATATGGGTCTTTGTTTTTGAAAAATATGATATTTTGTACTTGTGACACATGAAACTCTGAAAATATTTGTACTACAGACTTGAAACTCCATGGATATATTTTCAGGACATGAACTTGTGTACCTGGGTAAATTTTATCAAACCTTCGATGAAGTTGACAGAGTTAGGGGCCTATGTTTTTGGAAAATATGGAATTTTTTTCTTGTGATTCACATAACTCATAAAGTATTTGTACTAAAGACTTGGATATGGATATATAATTCAGGACATGACTAGTGCACCTGGGTGTTGGCCTTTGTTTTGGAAAATGCGACGGTTGGGGGCATCTGTGTCCTCTGGACACATTTCTAGTTTTATTAACCCTTTCCCTCATATAGACTCATTCTGACGCACTCAATAGGTACCACATAAAGCCTGATCTGCAGAAAACCACAGTTAAACCTTACCAAATTTAATTACAAAATCCTCATTTCCAGACCACTGAGGAGCAGCGAACAGCATAAAACCTGATCAGCCTGCGAGTTACTCACAGGCTGATCTGGTTTTATGCTGTTCGCATAGGTCTTTCATGGTGTCCTCTATGAGAGAAAGGGTTAAGTATATCTTTAATATTTACAAGGTGTAAGATTTAGATATAAAGATGGGGTATTGTTAGTCTCACTGATAGATGCCACCATGTAGTTAGATGTTGCTGATTGGGAGATTACAGTTCTGTAACAGAATGTCACTGTCTGCAGTGGCCGAGTGGTTGGAGCGTAGAGCTGGATATCAACAGCAAAAAGTATCATGATGTATCCCGATATTGTAGGCCTGATACAATACAGTATCACGATACTTGATGATATTTATATACATAATGTAGTTATAACATGGCAAACTAATAGTTTTCTGCTGTAAATTAGAAGTAAAAGATTGTTTGGTGTTCATAGTGATGGTTTATTATCAGCTTTAAACTTTAGAGTAAAATAGTAAAAAAATAAAATAAAAAATTAAAAAAATTCATCATAACTCATCAGTTTAGTATCAACACAATCAATAATAAAACCTCATTTAATATCAGCAGTTCAATATTAACACTAAAACAGTCTCAAACTACTTGTCTGGATATCATTTAAAATCAAAAGATTCAACTCAACTAACTAGATGCATACTGATAAGATTAAAGTATTTGAACAAATTTTCATAATGATATGGTGATGCCTTTTCAAGTGAGCGGACATCCGCTTTATTTCAGTTGAGATTTACAATGGGTGCACATAACTTTAGCTTTATCACCCTTTACAAACCCAAAATACCTCCATACAACAGATTTAAATGCAGCTAGTGTTTTTTTTTATTTCTAGGTTCATGAAAAAAATAATAGAAAAAACACATTTTTTTTTTTAAATTGATTTTTATTTTTAAAAAATCTGATTTTATTATATTTTGAAATCTAGTCTTCCAGTCAATCTAGTCAACAAAAGTTAACAGTGACTTTCGGAAATAGATGCTTTATGCTTAAGATATAAGCGGCATGTCAAGCGGCATATTCAATTTTGCTAGTTTGCACCAAAAACTTTCATCCATTGAAGTATTGTTTGAGAATCGATTCTTGAGGTATGAATCGCAATTCTGTATCGTTTGCCAAAATGTTGATATATAGATGCATCGATGAAATCAACACAGCTCTATTAGAGCATCTGCCTTGAGAGTGGGATCCCCTGCTGCGACATACCAAAGTCGTGAAAAATGGTATACTGGTATAGCTGCCTTGCTTGGTGCTCAGCAGATATGGGTAGTTCCAGGACTGGTTTGTCCGGTGTCAGGATAATGTGACTGCAGGGTGTGGTATCATGTCACATGTCTGTGGCGTGATACTGCAGTGTGGCAGCACTATATGTGCCTCTTGTAGACATTATCTCTCAAATAATGTTGGTGGAACTACAAACCAAACAAACAGACAGAATGTCAGTCTTACATTAACATTAGGGACTGTTAATAGTGACTCAACACAGGGCAGATTTGTACCAATCAAGTAGATGATTAATATTCATGAAAACTAAATTTTTCCAGTTGAAAATTCCATGGATATCTACTGGATATCTTCCGTGGGTTACGATGATGATAATTGATGTGTTTGTGAGAACAAAGAATGGTATTCAGATTCTCCTTACTCTTATCTTGAGAAGCTTCAGATATATGTTTACAAGTTTATGATAGTTTAGATTGAAAGTTTCTTCACAGATGGTGGGAGCTGATTTCTTGTAAACCCTTATATACCACACTAAATTTCTTAATGGGACTTGCTCTTTCTTTTTATACCCCCCCCCCTCCCCCCAAAGTTGTAAGGGGGGCTGTAACTCAAAAAGGCATCCAGATGAAACTTCATATGTGGATAGATCTCATTGAGGGGGAGTGCAGTGACTAAGAACCATAACTCTCTGTCGCGTAATTTTGGAGTTATTGCCCTTTGTAAATTTTCATACTTAATTTTTGTCCTGGCCAAAACTCAAAAAGTATAAAAGATATCAAGATAAAACTTCATATGTGGATAGATCTCATTGAGGGGGCATGCAGTGACCATGAACCATAACTCTTTGTCGCGTAATTTTGGAGTTATTGCCCTTTGTAAATATTTATACTTAAAATTTGTTTGGGCTGTTTATCAAAAAGTATAAAAGCTTTCAAGATGAAACTTCATAAGTGGATAGATCTCATTGAGGGGATGTGCAGTGCCCAAGAACAATAAGTCTCTGTAGCATAATTATGGAGTTCTTGCCCTTTGTAAATTTTCATTCTTAATTTTTGTCTGAGCAATACCTCAAAAAAAGTATAAAAGGTATTAAGATGAAACTTCATAGGGGATAGATCTTATTAAGGGGGAGTGCAGTGCCCAAGAACCATAATTATCTGTTGCATAAATTTGGAACTATTGCCCTTTGTTAATTTTTATACTTAATTTTTGTCTGGACCATAACTCAAAAAGGATAAGAGATTTCAATATGAACTTCATATGTGGATAGTTCTCATTAAAGAGAAGTGCAGTGCCAAAAAACTGTAACCCCCATTTGCTTCATTTAAAAAAAATCCTGTGACAAAGCGGCATGCTTGGGGTATTTTCGCCATGACAATGGCAGTTCTAGTTTTGGACTGCACCGTTTGTTGTGAATGGGAGTGCTTGCTGAAAATTTATAGACTGATTAGCAAACAGTGCAAACTATATGTGTAGACACATCCTTGCAGTCTGATCCTGGTCTACATTAGTCGCTAACTGCCACAGCATTGTAAGGTTAAGGAAGTTTTCTTATCCCTGAAGAATAAATCACTGTTTTCAAAATGAATTACCTTTTTTATTTTCTTGCTAAATTGAAAAAGTAACAAATAGAGAGGGCAATTTATATTTGAATGTCTTTCTGACAATTTAATACTAACCTCATTTTAGGGATTTTCCCATGGGTTTATCTTTCTTATTATTAGTCAGCAGTATTTCTTGAGTAGTAAATGTATGGAATGTAATAAAATCTATGGAGAAATAGAATAACAGAGGAGAGAAATGTGAATTGGAACAAGATAACAATACAGGAATTTACCCCTTCTAGCAAGGTTTGTAAACCAGCATTACTTTAAAGGAGACTCTAGAACAATGTTACTTGTTCTGACTGAAAATTAATTCAGTTTGATCTGGCTTACTTTTGTACGCAATTTTACTTGAAAGAGAGAGTTTCATAATCAAAAATTTTCAAAATCACAGAGTTGAGAGAGACACTTTATTGGCAAATTTCAAAAACACAAGAGAAAATGAGATATCAATTGAGAGACATATTTTTTTATGTATATAAGTAATCCAAAAATCAAATCAAAGGTTCTTTTCAGAGTTATGGCCCTTGAATAATTTTAAATAGGTATGTGGCCTATATCTCCAAATCTGTATGAGCCAGTCATAAAACCTAAAAGAATTGATGACACAAAGAACAAAACCTGATATTTTCTTTATTTCGCCTATTATGTATAGGGTTATTGCCCCTGACATATTAAGAAACAAAATAAAAGAAAGAAAAAAAAAAAATAGCTGTTTCACACATATCTCATAAGCTGTATGAGGCAGGGTCACAAAAGATTACAGAAATGTTCACCAGCATGTGAAGATGGACACCTGAGGTTTTCTTTGCTGTTTCGTCTAATATGTGCAGAGTTATTGCTCCTGATTTTTTTCTCTTTAGTTTTATATTCCCTTTTTCCCTTTAGTTTATATTCTTTATTTATATTCAGTTTATTGTGCAATCACTTGATTAGAATCTATTTGTGTAAAATCATGTTAACCAGATGATAATTATACTCCGTGCAAGTCTCAATAAAAAAGATTGTTTTGTCCTTGCAGTTAAGCAGTCAGTTTCCAGAGAGTTACCCGGGGGGAACAACTTCAGGTAGTCCAGATTGGCTGATATAAGGGAGCAGTGTACTGATTCAGTTGCTATGGAAACTATGGTATAAGTACACAACCTTGGACATTGAGGTAAGATTTCAATTCACACAGTATGAACATTTCTTGACTTTACTAGATTGAGTTTTTCATTTCAGTTTTATAGTCCAAACTTTAAAAGGTTCTTGAATTAAATCCATTTCCAGGGTTGTATTATAGTTGTTTTTTACATGAGAAAAAGAAGTTCAAATAACAAATACATCAATTATTGATAAACTTCAGTATGCCCATTTACCACAATGTCATGTGGAGGCATTTTTACCCTTAAAATTGGCCATGTAACCCCCCACTCAGGCTGATTAGCAATAGCTTAGTGGTAGAGTGTCTGCTTTGCATTAGGGAGGTCTGGGGTTTGAATTCCAGAAATGGTATTATTTTGTGGCAATGAGTTCAAACTTCAAGAACCTTCTAAACTGTTTGGAAACGTTCTTCATTGTTCCTATGTACAGTGCAGCTTCATTTAAGCAAAACATTTTAAGTCCATATTTAAAAATATTATATTGGACCTCTTGTAACTTCGCAAAATAGTGCCTTGAATTCAGTAAAAAGTTACCTAAATGAAATAAGATAAATGAGGACTTCTCTTGAAATATTTTATAATGGAAATTAAATAGTTTATTAGATATGATTAAAAGTTGGGGTCTGCAGTTAAGCATTTAACAAAATAAAATTTGAGATCTTTTGTTTTGTAAATTAAGATTTGGGGTTTGCAAAAAATTAAAAAAAGGTAAAATTTGGGATTAGTCATTGAGGTCTATTATATTGGAATATTTCTGATAATAAAATTTGTTATAATGGGCCTGCACTGTGCTATGATTTAAGCTACCACTGATTTATGGGTGCTTTCTTATTATAATTCAGAATTTTCAAATATCATCTAATATTGATTTTTTTTTTTCACAAATATTTCATTCCATTTTCAGGACTAATAGCAATACATATAGCATTTATACAATAATTACTGCTAATAAAGTAACCCTTATGTTAGAGAGTTTAAGTTATTAATTGTACCACACTGACTTATGTTGAGAGGTTGCAAAATATTTGCTTAAAATATATTTAAATCCACTGACAATACTAATACAAATTATTACAATTTATGCAATTTTATGTCAATGTTACATGAACACCTAAAAATGTTGATAAAATTTATGAATGTACCACTGATCAACAACCGTATTTTAGTTAAGAAACATAACTCTTGAGAGTCTTTGGATTAAGTAAATAAAGAGTTATCTCCCTCTGACCATTTTGTAAAACAGTTCCTTATCCTTGGGTGAAGGGGCTGTCTGAATGCACAGGGCAGAGAGTCTTTAATGTGTCTGCCATAGCTATATAAATCAAAGTAATAAAGAAAGATGTCGGTGATAATAGGGAATTTAATGGCCAATACATCTATATAGAGGCTTATTTATGAGCCTTAAGTATTTCCAATTGAAATTGATTGTTTAAAATTACATGGTATCTCCATGCGTCACGTTATGTTTTCACATATCATATTGATAACATGTTTCGAAGAGGAAATTTAGATTTGCAGCAAGTTTCAGCCCAAGGATATAAACAACAAAGGAAAACAGCATCTTCAGTGAACTTCAGAAAAGATAAAACAGCAAAAAGAAAAGTAATTAAAGAAAAGGAAAGCAATTAAAGAAACTAGATGAAAAGAGAGGGAACCAATCAAGATTCAAAGAAAAGGTATTTTTTACTTTATTTATTTCAAAGGTTTGGTGTAAAACTATGATAACTAAATAGTAAAATTCACTCTTTTTAATATTTCAGCAAAAATAAGCCTTTCTCAAGAAAAAAATGAATTTTTGTTGTTGTTAGATAATTCATACTCTTTCTGAAGAAAGGCATATTTTTGCCGAAATTTTGAGAAGAGTGAATTTAACTGTTTACTGTATTATTTGCTTTGGAAAACCAACATTTTTATGGTATCTTATTTCTTCATTCATATGCAGTTACAATAGTTTGGCACCAAGCTCTGAAGTTGTCACATTTATCCTTTACTTCATTTACATGTACTCATTTTGATGCATTTGCAAACAGATTAGTTCCATATCAGACAGCTCCTATAAATTGATGACTTTATAAATAGATTTACTGAAATTCAAATGGTATATGAAACAGTGATTTTTTTACTTAGCCCTGCAGACTGTGCAGAATCTGAGCTGCATTATTGTATGAGCAAATTCAGAGGAGACCTTGATCAGACATAGTAGAAATAGCTGTCTGGTTTGGGTTTACTTTGTTTGCCATGGCAACAAAACATATCTCTGTGTGAGGTAAAGGGTCAGAAAGTAAAAGTTGGACAGTGAAAAATTCTTTAAATCAATGACCCATTGCTGAAATTCCACATTGATTATATTTTTGTGTGTGTTAGTTGTTGGCCAACTATTGCTGCATCAGTCGATAAACAGTCAGTGAACTTCACATTATTATTATATTATTCAGAAATTAATACAAGGCTCAAAACTATATTTTAAAAAAATAAAATGAACTATTGTAAATTTTCATGCATTAATGAACAAAAATCATCTTATGAATGAATCTGACTGCTGTTTTATCAACCAACTATTAATCAGAAAGTTATTGATTGATCAGGACCAGTTAAACCGATAATTGATTATTGATGCTACCACTAGTGTGTGTTGTTTGTTGTTGTTGATGCTGATTTTTGCTCCCTTCTATGACAGAGATTTTGGCTGTCCATTAAAGGGACTGCCTCCCAGATGCTTTTAAAATTACCGTAAAAGATATATAAACTCATTTTCGGACGTAAATGTTATTAATTTTGTTATTAATACTACAAACAGTCAGATAAAAAATGATGTTCTTAATAATCAAATAAAATTGTTTCCAATCTTACCCAATAAGAAAGTTTCCCGTTTTTAAATAAAACTTTGATTTCATTATACGGGCACTTCACATAGATCACGTGATTGATATATGCATTGTCAATGAGAGTAGGGATCGAATTTGAATGGGACGAGACGGTTTTTGGGTTAACGTCTTGGTTTTCAATCATATATACATCAATACTGATCAATGTCTATATAAAGGTTAAATTTCTCAGCTGTCACTAAGTTGTTTTAAAGTATTAAAAATTACAATGATGTGTGCAATGCCTTTGGGAAAGTCCCAAGTTTTGGAAAATACACTTACTTGTCTATCAACAATTTGGCAACCAGTATGTCGCTGTTGGCTTCGATTGTGTTCCTTATGTCATCCCATCGCGTGAATCGATCGCTGATATTTTCAAGTTTTGATCTTTAGCGTTTCTTTCTAGCAGCAATGTTTTGATTTTTGCGCTTGCTGTTTTTTTTTCCCCCCAATTATAGTGCTTGAAATAGCTTGTTTGATTAGATGTGCATGTGCGAACGGGCACTTGCGCTGTCACGTGATTTTTCAGAAATCTAATTTTAAAACTTACTGCATTAATTTGTAACGCAGTAAAATTTGCATTAGAAAAAACTGCGAAAACAGCAATATCTGGGGATTTCTTGGGTAATATAAGTTATCAGTGATCAGATTTCAATGCCTCACATATAACTATATCATTGATTTTCATGAAATTAGAAGTTTTATTTTTTTTTTTCGTCATTTTAGCATTTGTTGGGCAGTCCCTGTTAACAAAGAATTCAAACTTAAAGGGCTAATATGCTTATGATAGTATTAGATAGCAAAGATTTGCAAAGAGAGAAATACTTTAGTTTGTTCTCAGGAAGTATTTACAATTTTTAGATTCAGCAAATTGAAAAAATAATATGTCACCTTGTGAATCCTGATTCATAATTATTTAAGGTTGGCCATGAACTGGAGACTTTTTTTTACATGCAAAGTCTCAGCATTTGTTTCAGTCAGTTGCAAGTCAAGTATGTTCATAGAATATTTTGGGGCCGCCGTGGCCGAGTGGTTACAGTCATGGACTACAAATCTCTCAGCCCCTCACCGCTGTGGGTTTGAATCCTGGTAGGGACTTCAGATTTTTCATGTGAGGAAGCCTTCTAGCTGGCTTGCGGTAGGTCACTGGTTCTACCCAGGTACCTTGGTGCACTCAGGGTCTTCCTCCACCTGTAATTAGCTGGATGTTGCTATATAATTTAAATACTATCGCAGTGACGGTAAACCCCAATACAAACAAAATAGAATATTTTAAAATATGGCATATTTTAGTTAAGATTAAGAAACTTAGACTTTGACAATAATTTATTAGTAGTTGTCTTGCCTGTACCTCCCTTACATGAGTAGTAATTGAAATCCTCAGTTCTGCAGTTATCTCCCTTGTATTGATATAAGTTAAAACATTCAGTGGTGCCAGGTTCAATGTCTTTATCAATACAATCCTGATGTATATTGTCTGTGTTTGAAGGAAGTTTTGTAGACAAAAATTGTTCTCATTTTTAAGTGTTTCGATATGAAATGACATTTTAAAATACCAGCGTGACGTTTATAGCATCACACCTTGTAGATTGTGATAGTGGTGCCAGATATTGCTTTCTGGGACTGTCTTGTGTTCAGTTGATAACCCTGATACTGAAGCTGTTATTTTGTAGTATGACACTTTAATCAGACTTTTGCCATTGGTCATGAATTATATTAAAATATATATAATGCCCATGTCTTGCCTACTGTGAGTACATTGCTATGTGAATTATATACAGTCATTTTTATTCAGTTTTGTTATTAGGTATGTGATTTTTACATGAAGAAAAGATGATCTTTTTTTTTCATTCATATCAGCATTATCAACTTGATTATTATCATTATTATCATATAAATTAGCATAATCATCAGCAGTTTCATAAGTTTTGTCCCATAATAACAATAATTGTTTTTTAATTTTCCCCATAGTTATCAGCATTATCATCATAGACATCAGCAGTTTCACTGTAATTATCATCATTAGCACCACGATTATCAACATAATCATTGGGATTTTTACTGTAATCATCAAAATATTTATCATTAGTAGTTTTCTTTAATTATCATCATTATCCTACGAATTGTCAACATAATTATCAGTAGTTTTATTGTAATTATCAACATTATCTGCAAAATTATCAACATTATCATCAGTAGTTTTACTGTTGTGATCAACATAATCCCCTAGATTATCAAAATAATCATGCGTAGTTTTTACTGTAATTATCAACATTATCTGCAAAATTATCAACATTATCATCAGTAGTTTTACTGTTGTGATAGTAGTTTTTACTGTAATTATCAACATTATCTGCAAAATTATCAACATAATCATCAGTAGTTATACTGTAGTGATCAACATTATCCCCTGGATTATCAAAATAATCATCAGTAGTTTTTACTGTAATTATCAACATTATCTGCAAAATTATCAACATAATCATCAGTAGTTATACTGTAGTGATCAACATAATCCCCTAGATTATCAAAATAATCATCAGTAGTTTTTACTGTAATTATCAACATTATCTGCAAAATTATCAACATAATCATCAGTAGTTTTACTGTAGTGATCAACATAATCCCCTAGATTATCAACATAATCATCAGTAGTTTTTACTGTAATTATCAACATTATCTGCAAAATTATCAACATAATCATCAGTAGTTATACTGTAGTGATCAACATAATCCCCTAGATTATCAACATAATCATCAGTAGTTTTTACTGTAATTATCAACATTATCTGCAAAATTATCAACATTATCATCAGTAGTTTTTACTGTAATTATCAACATTATCTGCAAAATTATCAACATAATCATCAGTAGTTATACTGTAGTGATCAACATTATCCCCTGGATTATCAAAATAATCATCAGTAGTTTTACTGTAATTATCAACATTATCTGCAAAATTATCAACATAATCATCAGTAGTTTTTACTGTAATTATCAATATTATCGCCATATTTTTCAGCATTTTCACTAAAAATATTAATCATCAAAATTTAAATTTAGTCAAAATTTATCACCATAATTATCAGCATGGTTATCATTATTATCAACAAGAACTTTTTCAGGTCAAAACAAAGCATTTCATCATTTTGTAGAGTACTACTGTACTACTTCTGTTTTTTCAGTCTCTAGTATTGTGCTCTGACATTAACTAGGTTTTCAGTTTCACTAGAGAAATATTTGTTCAAATCTTAGAGAATATAAAAACCCTGTAGCAAACAAGATTGTAACAACTGCATAAGGATTGAAATAATGACATTTCTTTAGGTTTAGCAAGAACATCATGTTGGATGAAAGCAAGCTTTTAGCTGATGAGATTGAAAATAAAAAAAATGATATGGTTTTGCATGAAAGGTGGCTCTGTATAACTGACAGGTACTGACAGCATTGTCAATGACAATCATTCTTAAAATGTATGCAGTTCACAAGAACCATTACTCTATCTTATGTCTTTAAGTGAACTATATCCCCTTTTTTCTTCTCCTGCATGATAAATAGAAGAACCAAAACACATTTCCTGCAATGAAAGATTTATGATTTTCCTTGGTGTTTAAAAAAATTCTGTCTTGCACTTTGTGTCAGTTATATTGATTTAGTAGTCATAACTGGTTCAGTTTTTGCAATGAAGCAACATGCAGTATTACAATATTACACTGTAGTAAATCATATATGAAGCATGTATTGGTTCCACCCAATTTCTTAACATCTGTCATAGTACAGATTGCGATAGATTTAATCTGATACAGAAGACTTGCAGACATTTGTAAACATTTCATAGCAATCTTTTCCAAGTCAACAGAATTGCATTATGGAGGCATGGTGCTCAAAAAAGTAAGTTTTACCCTGTCTCAGGGGAGTTTGGCTTCCTCAAGAACATAAATCGTGTTTAAATCAAGAAGTAAATCTTAACACTTGAGTAAAATTTATAGTTTTAGAAGTATTTTGTTTAAGTCTGAAATCTTCTGGTATGATACGGACGGCATTAGAAGCCTTCTGGTTTTCTAGCATTCCCATACTGCAAAGGAAAGGCTAGAATCAGTTTCGAATGAAAGTGTTTTTTTTCCCCAGTAGTGCAATATCAAAGATTAGGCCGAATGTGGCTAGAACTGAGTGGGAAATGTGTTTTAGATAGATTTTTAAGTGTTTCAGATAGCGTAATATCTCCAGATATATGTTTTAGCCCTGTCGCGAGAGACTTCAGGAAGACTGCAGGTTAATGCTGTACGGAGTCCTCCTGGTATTTTATGAGCTGATAATGATCATGTAATCAGACTATGTGTAAATAGCCTGTTAAAATATTTCATGTTTTTTTTTTTGTTTTTTTTTTTTTTTTAAATCAAGTCCCAGTGTGATGATAAAAGATTAGATTCTCATAATCTGATTTCAGAATTATCTTTAAATCTTTAATAAATATAAAAAAAGAAGAAGGAAAGTGGAAAGAAAAAAAATGGGAAGGCTTTATGAAGATTTTTTTTTCTTTCTTTTAATCTTTTTTTTTTTTTTCTTGATTCAGTACAGAAAGAAAAACAAATCATGAAATCAAGAAATGGACTTATTATAATTCATATATATTTTTTAAGGGTTTGTAGCGGGGGGATTTAGCAAAGGAATGAATATCAATGGTCAATATTCATATGAAATAAAGGGGTCTCTGTGACCAAGAGGGTAGAGTCGCCGACTTTAACACTCACTGCGTGGGTTGGAATCCCGGCAGTGTCATTTGAGGAAGCCTTCCAGCTGGCTTGCGGTAGGTTGGTGGTTACCCAGATGCCTTATGCATTCGGGGTCTTCCTCCTCCTGTAATTAGCTTGACATTGCTATCTGACTGAAATACTGTAGCAGTGACTGTAAACTAAAAAAATCAATCAATCAATCATATGAAAGACAGACAGATGCACAGCTGTCTGTTGGTAAAAGTGTTTGTATCTGAAACAATTTGTATGTAGCGGATATTTACATCACAGAAGCAGACAGAAAACGAAAAGCTGATGTGGAAATCTTAGTGCACTAAACTGTTGTGATGGTTCTATTCATCAGCTAAACTTGTAATAAATTGAATCAACCAAACTGTTTCTCTTGTACGTAAATTGCAGCCCTTTTCCTTTGAATCTGCTTAGGTGCACAGGGGCAAGATGTTTTCAAGCAAATGATAGTTGTCATTGATGTAAATAAAGTAGAGAATCTTGAAAGCAAGTTTGTTCATAGTTGTTAACAGTCTAGAATGCAAGTATGGATTTGGTTACATTGATAAGGTTAGCTTTTGTGGTGGCATTATCTATTAGCTTGGTTCTTATATTCAAGTTCAAGTTATTAACATTTATTGACAGTTCCAGGGTTGGACCAGTACTTTATACCTGGGAAGGTTATAAGAACTCACAACCTTCAAATCTGCAGCCGGGTATGTTATCACTTGACCACGACGCCCTTAAATTGAAAGGGGGGGGGGGGAGTTGTTCTTTGTTAGATCATAACAATGTCAAGAAATAAATCTGCCATTAATGCTCTCAGTAGTCTTTCCTCAGGAGTTTTAAAGAAATTCGAAAGAAATAGAATTTTATGTCCATCCTTTTTAATTTTTTGTAAACATTGTTTGTATGAAGCATCCTTTTCAGTCTTACAGCGAACATCTGTAGTTGATAGATTTTTGGTTAGATACACTTGCCAATTTTATTATTTACCTTGCCTTCAATATCTGCTTGTCGATAGCACAAAGGGTTTGATAACAGTGAGGATTATTTCTACCTTTCTGTATGGAGGGTTGTGTTTTCTGGAAAACTTTGTATAAAAATCATAAATAGATTTTGAAATGCTTCAGTATCAATAGATATACAGTAAAATATACAAAAATGAAATAATCAGTTTTTCAAAGATGAAAAGATGGTCAGAAAAGAATCTCGGAAGTGTTATATTTTGAAATCTTGAATATGACCTGTCTTTGTTAAGTTTTAGATCTCACTAACTCACTGTATTAGTTATTTGGTGACCATATCTACTCAGTGAAGACTGATTTCCATATAATGTGAAAACCTGAATTTGTGTGGGACATTTTAATTTAACCAATTTCATGGAAGGTTTTATCCATGTATAGTGATCAAGAAAAATGTTCTTTACATAAACCTCATGTTTTCTGGGATATAAATCCACAAATAAAGGAAGCAACAAATTACCTTATAGTACATACTCAACAGAATATTTTACATCAACGGAAATGAATGATTTTACAGTATTGTATGCAAGTGGCATGATACCTAGTCAAGTGATTCTTAAACTTGTCAAACCTGTCCCTAAATAACTCAACTTTTTTGCTAAGCCTCAAGCAAGGATCTCTTCAATCTCAAAACAAGAAGTGCCTGAGCGCAAATTCAAATATGTGTGTATTAATAAGTACAAAAAATACTTTTCGACATTGTTTCATGCGTAAGGAAGCATGTATTTTATCATGCAATAACTCCAGTGCCATATGTCAAGAGGTATACAAAATTTAAGAGAGGCTGTGCATACGAGCAAGGTTTTTTCTGTGATGCATCTGCCCTGATTCTGCACTTTTAACGTGGCACTTTCGATGCAGGTGCCAGTAGAAAAGCTGCTAGTCATTAGTGGGGAATTTTATGGCTCTTAATTGATACATTGATTAGGAGTAGATGCAATAAAACTGCAGTTTCTCCCACCTTGCGTCTATTGGGAGGCGTGCCTTTGCAGCAACTAAGGTGGTTATGATTTTTAAGATATAGTATAGCTTGATTGAGGTTGTAGAAAGCTTGGGGAGAGGCAATTTCAGGCGTGGTTGAATATAATAAGGGTGCCACCCCAGGAGTATTATCTGCTCTTTTGCAGGGGAAAAAAAGTTATGGTTAGAGATAAGTTGGAAGTAATAAATAGCTTTTATGCTATTGGATACAAGGCATATGAATACCGTTATCAGTAATTGATACAGAAAATAGCTTTGAGGAGGAGAGAAAATAGGGTATTTAATACTAAAAAGTAATGATATCGGCTTCAAATATATCTTGCTTGCCTTCTCATGAAATTTTGATGTGTTGAATGGAGTGCATTTAATATGAATGGCGGAGTAGGGCAGTTGGGAATCCTTGTTCAGTCATGCAGTTCATATTACAGAGGAAAGTTACATTATGTATGATCTAGTGCACTCATTAGCACTTGAAAATTATGTAAGACCAGCTCCGTCTGTGTGTAATTTGTAGACAGATCATGGCCGTATTTCATCATATCATCAGTCTTTGTCTACATTGCAGGAGTAGATATATATGTAGTCCTCGTTGGCTCGGTGGTTAGAGCATCTGCCTCAGGAGTGGGAGGTCATGGGTTTGTTCCTCTGACTGGACTTACCAAAATCTTTAAAAACTGTACTGGTAGCTCCCTGCTCGGCATATATACAGGGTAGTTCCAGGAATGGTTGGTCCGTTGTTAGGATAATGTGACTTGGTGTGGTATAATGCGTGATACTGCAGTGTTGCAGCACTACATCTGTCTCAAGTAAACATAGTCTCCAAATGACTGAAATACTGTCGATGGGACGTTAAAAACAACAAACAATCAATCAAACATATTAGAAAGATTGAGGCATGAATATTCAAAATTGAGAAAAAGAAATTATCATACCACCATCTGTGCTGTGCTCTTGATACTCCTAGCTGGCAGGATTACCTGAGCTGTTCACTTGCATGTGTAAATGCACACCTGCCTCAAAATTGATTAATTTTCATTAGGCAATCGTTAAACTACAAAAACACACACGCTCAGTTTAAAGGCCTCATTTCACTTTGGTAACGTAATAAAATAAAGTTCTGGCACTTATGTTATCAGATAATAAATGGAATTTGCAGTCAATAAAAAAATGTTTCAAACATGGGTTTTTCTTGGGGTATAAAATAAAGATGAGAAAGAACTAATTTAAATGAATTACCCACTTTTGTTGGGAAATTACCTGACAAGGCAAAAAAAAAAGATAATAAAATAGTTGTAAAAAAGCAACATACAGAATGACAAGATATAAAAGTGTCAGTGCTGTTGAAAAATTGTCAAGATATCTTAACCCTTTCCCTCATATAGACTCATTTTGACGCATTCAATAGGTACCACATAAAGCCTGATCTGCAGAAAACCACAGTTAAACCTTACCAAATTTAATTACAAAATCCTCATTTCCAGACCACTGAGGAGCAGCGAACAGCATAAAACCTGATCTGAGTTACTCGCAGGCTGATCTGGTTTTATGCTGTTCGCATAGGTCTTTTCATGGTTTCCTCTATGAGGGAAAGGGTTAAAAGGCAAGACTATAATTGGTATCAACATAATGCTCTTCACATGTATCTTGGTGATACCTATATCTTGCAGAAATGTTCTTATTTGCATTTTTTCTGATTATCTAATTTACTGATAGTCGTAAATGATTTTATCTGGGATGTAGTTATGATAAAAAATGAGGCAGTTTTTGTTGAGCTTTGTAGTATGTTGGAAGCACATTACTGCTGTAAAATTGATGAATATTGTATTAATTAACATATTCACAAGCAATGTATGATAAAAACTCATGAATTGTGATGGACACTTGAGGGGGAGATGGAATTTTGATGAGTTGTGCCTTAGATTATCTTCGTTATATATATATATATATATATTCAATATAACGTTTAAAAATTTACTTCAAATAGACTCATTTTGACGCATAGGAAAACAGAGCAAATTCAGATCAGACAGCACCTATACAGGGTTTCCTCTATTTGCTCATACAATATTGTAGCTCAGTTTCAACAGTCATCTGTGGCGAAAGAAAAATTCAATTTTTCATTTAATGATAATCAATATTCATCAAATCATGAATTTATTCATGAATATTCATGAGGTAAAGGGTAAAGTTTCATACCTGGGACCGTAATGCAAGACTACATTGTCTGCATTGGGCGAGTTGTTAGTGTCCCTGGTGGCCGAGTTGGTTAGAGCAACCCTGATCAGACTGCTGTGTTTGACATGACATCAAAATACATCTTTGAATTCAGAGTTAATGTCACAATCTGTCTTAAATTATAAGTTTTAATTCAAGTACAAATGATTTTATTTTTTATTGCACATAAAGATATGAGATGTCCCCTGTAGCATATTTGGAAATAAACTTTATAAACAATGCACTGGTTACTGTTGTTTTCTAATGTACTTACGCCATTTTATAGACAAAAAAATAATGATATAGTTCAGTACAAATTGCCTTCCAAGATAGTTTCAACGGCTATTGCAGAGATAAATCCAGTCTGATAGCTGTAAGCTTGACAATACAATCTACTTGCAAGGATTTGACATTGTGGCTCAAAATATAATTTAATTCATATAA
>CM037786.1:42787043-42837043 GCA_021229015.1 Solen grandis | reverse complement strand
TCAACAGTCCCGTGTAATAATGTCAGAATATGGGCGATTGGTTTACGGATTATTTCACAAACACCTGAGGTTGTTCAAACGTCAATGATGCCAACTCAAGCATTTGTCTTGCCGCCATCATGGGCGTTTAAGTGACGATTGCCTAATGACACCGTCACTTAGTAGTACATAAAACGTGCGAATTACCTAGATTAACGATGGGATTTGTCGGGGTGGAACTAATGGTTCGTTTCGAAACGAATTAAGGTATATACTGAGGTCATGACAACAAAATTGGACACCAGTCGAGCAGAAACTGTAATTATAAGTCTTGAAAATTAAGTAATAAAATACCTCTCTAAATTATAGATGCACCCAACTCTCTGTCTCTCTCTCTCTCTCTTTGACTGTATTCTTTGGCTTATATAAAGTTCCCAACTGATGTCTCAACCATATAAGCTATATACGGATTGTATCGTTAAATGACATTCGTTAATTTATTTTGTTTGTGTGCCATTGAGGAACTAATACAGGGTATTCATTTTCGACATGTATCCCAGGCACAAACAAACAAGCAAATATGCAAAAACCTTACAAAACTGGCAATACATTTTACGTTCAACAAAAATTGTTCTCATCACATTACATAGACAAACATATTGTATGTATATATGCACTGGGTAAACAAATGGATTCAGACACACGGAGAGGGCAACAAAGAAACATGCTGAGAGATAGAGAGAGAGAGAGAGAAAGAGAGAAAAGGGGGGAGGGGTATTTTTTTATTGACACAATGTTGCAAATGTATTTCAGCCTCCGATCGAGATACCAAACAGTGCGCTCGTACATTTTTTCATGAAAATATATCATATGCTGTTGGATAAAAACACGTTTTACATCTAGATTTGATACTGTCAGACATATATGTTTGGTAACAAACGAAAAGATATTTCTGCCATGTACATGTATATCTATCTATCTTGTCAAACATCAACCTTAGTAGATCTCGTCTTCAACCCTTCTATCTGGCTATGTTGTCGGTCCTTCTGTTGAACATAAGAAGATATGTTTCATGCTTCGCATATCATCCATTACAAAAATACATACGTAAGTATATCGCACATGGCAGCACGGATAAATGATATTGGTTTAAGCTGATAAAGTTTAACCAGTGAGGCAATCCGGATACACCTATAATCGATTTTTTTTTTCGCTTCAAACCGGACCTCGATTTCCATTGAATCAACATTATGTTGCTCCTTTCCTATGCGAGTAAAAGGGGAAAACTGAACAAAAACAGTTGTCTGTGTGAAGTTGGAACATAAGACATACAACACACGACGTTCAATTGTTGTTATCCACTACATTCACCAATTATATTTTGAATGTCGCATCACGACATTCGCGACCTTTGACATTCAGATGCTTTTTGTTGCGCCGCAACATTCGACATTCAGATGCTTTATGTTGCGCCGCGACATTCACGACATTCGACATTCAGATGCTTTATGTTGCGCCGCGGCATTCACGACATTTGACATTCAGATGCTTAATATTTCGCCGCGACATTTGACATTCAGATGATCTATGTTGTGCCGCGACATTCGACATTCAGATGCTTTATTTGCGCCGCGACATTCGCGACATTTGACATTCAGATGCTTTATGTTGCGCCGCGACATTCACGACATTCGACATTCAGATACTTTATGTTGCGCCGCAACATTCACGACATTCGACATTCAGATGATCTATGTTGCGCCGCGACATTCACGACATTCGAGGGGGCCGCCGTGGCCGAGCGGTTACATTCGTGGACTACAAATCTCTCAGTCCCTCACCGCTGTGGGTTCGAATCCCGGTAGGGACTTCGGATTTTTCATGTGAGGAAGCCTTCCAGCTGGCTTGCGGTAGGTCAGTGGTTCTACCCGGGTACTTCTGTGTACTCGGGGTCTTCCTCCACCTGTAATTAGCTGGACGTCGCTATATGATTGAAATACTATCGCAGCGACGGTAAACCCCAATACAACAAAAAAATTCACGACATTCGACATTCAGATGCTTTATGTTGCGCCGCAACATTCACGGCATTCGACATTCAGATGATCTATGTTGCGCCGCGACATTCGCAACATTTGACATTCAGATGCTTTATGTTGCGCCGCGACATTCACGACATTCGACATTCAGATGATCTATTTTTCGCCGCGCCATTCAGATGATCTATGTTGTGCCGCGACATTCGACATTCAGATGCTTTATGTTGCGCCGCGACATTCGCGACATTTGACATTCAGATGCTTTATGTTGCGCCGAGACATTCACGACATTCAGATGATCTATGTTGTGCCGCGACATTCGACATTCAGATGCTTTATGTTGCGCCGCGACATTCGCAACATTTGACATTCAGATGCTTTATGCTGCGCCGCAACATTCACGACATTCGACATTCAGATTATCTATGTTGTGCCGCGACATTCGCGACATTTGACATTCAGATGCTTTATGTTGCGCCGCGACATCCGCGACATTTGACAGTCGGGTTTTGTCACAGCACGACAGCCGTAGCTCGACATTCAAATTTTGAAAGTATCAATGTGGCATTTACAACCATTCTTATACGGCCTTCAGGGTTTTAATGTCGCGCTTCGATATGTATGACATTCAACATTCAGATTTTCAATGTCGAAGCATGACACTCACAACGATAATGATTATGATTTCATGAAATTTGATAATCTTATTTGAATATTAAATTCAAATTAATCTTAACATTAGATAACACATTCTAACAGCAATCAGAAGAAAACCCTGTTGGGGAATTTAATGGAAGTAAAGTCAAATTATCTTCAAATATTTAATTAAATGTTCCTACCATACAGGATTTATTGAATAAAATGAAATAATGCGGAAAGAAATTATACTGTATTAGTTATTTTCGAGTTGTCTTATTATTCTGGCTTGTCTACTGAAATGGAACGAGTCAATATATCAAGCCTTGTTGATGTACTGGGCGACGATACAGGTTAATAATAATTAAATAATGATGAAAACCAGTTCAAAACCTGTCGAGCAAATATCTACATAATTGTTTATGTACTTTCTCTGTTCCAACTGTTTTATATTATTATATTAAAGGCATTTTTTTTTTCTCCGTGGCCGAGAGGGTATAGTCGCTGACTTTAACACTCACCCAGCCCCTCACCGCGTGGGTTCGGATTTTCATGTGAGGAAGCCTTCCAGCTGGCTTGCGGTAGGTCAATGGTTCTACCTGGATGTCTTCGTGCATTCGGGGTCTTCCTCCACCTGTAATTAGCTGGACGTCGCTATATGGCTGAAATACTGTCGAGGCGACGGTAAACTCAATTAACCAAGTCAAGTCAAAATTGTTCATGAAATTTTATTTAACCCTTTCCCTCATAGAGGACACCATGAAAAGACCTATGCGAACAGCATAAAACCAGATCAGCCTGCGAGTAACTCGCAGGCTGTTCAGGTTTAATGCTGTTCGCTGCTCCTCAGTGGTCTGGAAATGAGGATTTTATAATTAAATTTGGTAAGGTTTAACTGTGGTTTTCTGCAGATCAGGATTTATGTGATACCTATTGGAGGATAATTATGACTGTGTCCCTATGCTGGCACCACGAGTCAAAATATCAAGCTTTGTTGATGTACTGGGCGACGATACAGGTTCTTCCAGTGCAGTGTCAATCGTCAAACAATGGTGATGAAAATCCGTGAAGAGTAAATAAATTACAATATTGTTTAAACGAATGTCGCCGATCGTAATATTACTCAATGATTATCATCAATAAGTCAGACGAAAACAACCCACTCATTAACAGGGATGGGAGAAATTGGAAGTTTTTACTGTCGCCAAGAAATATTTAAAATTCATGTACTTTTAATCTGGTCCGCTTTCTAATTTTAACTTTTGGTTTTTACATAGGTGTGGGTGTCGGTCCGTTTGATGAAAATACAAAAATGTATCATCTTTTGAAAGGAAGATGAAAACATATCATAATTTTTACATTCTTTTAAATAATGTTAACAATTTAATCGATTATAAAAACAATCATTAGATAATACAATTAAGAATGTTGTTAATTAATTAAGTTCATCCTTTAATTCATGCAGTTGGTTACTTAATTAATTTAATACTTAATTAATAAATTCATAAAATATTAAGTCAATAAAAACACATTTTCATGCGATGTTTGCATGTACATGCTTTAAATATTTGTATATATGCACATGTATATTAATGTTTTGCATAAATTAAAAAAAAAATCACCAAGTGACTTTGGTGATAATGTACGACATTTTATAAATGAGCATCTGTTATAGCATTGAATTAATGCAAATTTATATAACAGGTACAGTTTTTAATTGTAAACATCTGTATACGATTAGAAGCTCGAATCTAACTGTACACAAAATACACTGTGAATGAATTAAATGTAAAATTAGATGCGTTGGTATAACGTAGATGTTCCAACCAACAATAACAGTTTGTCTTAAAAATCTAATTCGAGGCCTTTTGCACCGTTACAAATGGGCGAATGCGGGCGACATGCAAACGTTATCATAATTCCGTCAGAAGAAAATGCGTGAATTCGGCCTGTAACACCTACAAAATCAACAAATTAAAAAGCATCTAAAACGTCTGGTAAACCCTAGTTATCAAGAATTTGTCTAAGTTAAGGAGTCACAACTCCTTAAAATAAGCGAATTTGATGATATCGAAATCATGCGCCTTAATATCAAATTCATTAAGGTCACAACAAAAATTGGTGAATATTGGCGAAGCATAAATTCGGTATGTAACACATCATTATACGTAAACGATTCTGATTGAAGGTCATAACCTAGGTGTCACTTATAAATTGCATACCTCCTGCATCTAGGTGGGTTTTTCCTTCTCGTTGCACATGAAGCCGATGTATTTTTTATCTGTTTTGAAATTCAAAATAATAGTACGCGTGTCATTCCCGGAACATGTACGCCTACGTTTTGTACTCGCGGAAACATACCATGTGCATGTGTATCTCATTTTCCTTTCGTTTGATATAGTTTTGCATGGTTCATTTAAATTCTAGAACGAATTTCAAGGACAGTTGTTCATATTCAAGCCAGATATATATCAGCCACTTTTGTTTATTTGACTGAAAAAATATAAAGAGAAACCTTAACCTGTTATTTTATTATTGGCTTGGGTTGATAATTAAATCCAGCAGCATTTATGTACTGCGAATTGTAATTGATATCTGCTGTGAGTGTTTCTAATTTTGAAGCAACTCATGATTGCATCATTTATTTTTCTTTTAAAGGGCTTTAAATATATCGCTTCATTACACCTGAAAGTCCAATCCTTAATCTTTAACGTGACCGAATACCTCGAAAATGCCCCCTAACAAATTCTAAAAGTCGCATACTGAGTGTAACCAATAAATTTAATTAAATAATCCTTATTAAAATAATAAATGACAAATGCAAAATCCATAATGCATTGATAACGATTTTATTATTGCTGTCGATATACGTATTAATAATGATTGGAATGATAAATGATGCATCTAAAAATGGTTTGCATACTTTTCATGTGAACACAACTGGTATAGTTTATTTTTGTAAATATATATAATGCGTAAGAGTAGCTACATGTGTACGTGTACACGAAATACGCAACTTAAAGTCAAGTCAAGTCAACAAGTTTATTGGTAAATAAGGCCTCCGGCCCATAATACAAAGTACAGTACAGAAGACGATGTTGTATATAAGTAGTTGTCTTACGATAATTTGTTTTAGGTTTCATTTAAAGCATTCATAAGATGATAAATATAAATTGATACTTTCTTAACAATATCTGGGTTCTGAGAGGATAATAAAGTATAAAAATCTTGAACATATGTTCCATGTCTGTACCAGTTAAATAAGTAAACTTGCCCAATATCATTATATCTACTACAATGGAAAAAGGCGTGATATTCACAATCAGTAACAAATACGTTGTTAAACCGTTGACAAAAATTACAATTACGATTTTCAACCAATATATTAGTGTGCCTTCCTGTCTCAATTTTTAATTTATGATTTGACATACGAAATCGTGACGTAGCAATTTTATATTTTAAATCAATATCTAATAACAGATATTTTTCAACATTAAGTAAACTTTTGAAGTTGCTATAATGCTCACATCTACTAGAATTATCAACAGCTGTACCTTTGTATAATAATTAACAACTCTTTGTCGAAACATTCTAATGAAATTGTTTATATTTCCAACATCTTGACTAATCCATATAAAACCAAATCCAAACTTATACAAAAGTAATCTGATCTTGGTAGCCCAACAAATTCTACCAACATCATCAAGAGATTTAAGCATATTGTAACAATGTTTAGGGTATCTATGTATAGGCATAGTAATCAAAGTACACCAATATCGAATACAATTAATATAATATGTTGTACATAAAGGTAACCTGCCACATTCTCCAAGAACCATGCATGTATTTGTATTGTTACGTACATGGAGGATATTTTTGCAAAATTTGTTTTGTACAGATTCTATTGTACCAATATATTCATAGCCCCAAACTTGAGATGCGTAACACAGTATAGGTTTGATCATAGAATCAAAAATTTTAAATGAGTCAGCAATTGAAAAATATCCGAAAGGTCTTTGAAAAGCTTTAATGGAAAACATTGCTCTCTGAGCCTGTGAGATCAATTTGGAGTGAGCGGACGACCATGATAAACTTGAGCTAAGTAATATGCCCATATACTTATATTCAGAGGTAATTTTGATTTCTTTACCCCTATATGACCAATGTTCGTATCTACGAAGGGGACCGCCATTGCGAAAAACTGTTATTTCAGTCTTATCCATATTAATTTCCATTCCCGTGTCATGACAGAATTTGTCAATAGTATTGATTTGCTGTTGAAGTTTTGAGGCAGTTTCTGCACAACCAGCAACATCATCTGCAAACATTAAAGAAAGGATGTCGGGAATATCATTGGTGATAAAAATCCCTGATCCACAATTTTCACGTAACATGATAGATAACTCATCTATAAAAAGATCAAAGATTGTCGAACTTGACTTATCACCTTGGCGTGTTCCAATATTACAAGAGAAAAATTCGGTTATACTATTTTGAATCTTGACACATGACCTTAGATCAGAATATAAAGATTTGAGAATATTTAAAAAGGTACCATGAATACCTTTCTTTTCTAAGGCAATAAACAACTGTTTGTGATTAATTTTATCAAATGCTTTACGAAAGTCAACATAAATACAATAAAAGCGTCCACCCTTTTTTGAAAGATATTTTTGAACCATTGCTTGTAAGCAAAAAATATTGTCAACAGCTGAGTAGCCTCTACGGAACCCTGATTGAGACTCGTCAATTTTGTTATTATTTTCAGCCCAATCATATAATCGCTTATTTATTATGCCGGAGAATATCTTGTACAACGTATTTGTAATAGATATACCCCTATAGTTTCCGGGAATATTGCTTGGTCCAGATTTATGTATCGGAGTGATAACACTAGATCTCCAAGATGAAGGTATATTACAAGTAGCAAATATATGATTGAATAATGTTAACAGTATTGGTGATATATCATTCATTGTGGATTTAAAAAACTCTGCAGGTATGCCATCTATGCCACTACATTTTCCAACAGAAAGACTTGCAATTGATCTGGTAACTTCGTCGAGAGTAAATGGTTCGTTAAGAACACTAGCTGAAGGATCAGCAAAATTACATAAACTATTATTATTTTCATCAATATTACAAGAATGCTCGTCATATAGAAGACTTGAGAAATATTGGTACCACTCATGAGGTGAAATGCTATCATCTAAAGTCTTTACAGATTTACCCTTCTTTAGAATCTTCCAGAAACTACAGGGATCATTACTATTGTCAATTAATAACTTTCTATTGTTTTTTTGGTATTCCAAGTTCATTGCTCGACAGTAGTTCTTAAAATAATTGCGTTTGTCCTTAAACGTTCTAAGATCCACCTGAGAATTTGTCATTCTGAATTTTCTTAATGCACAGAATTTAATATATTTAAGATATTCCACCATGGAGGCTGAGTAGTTACTCGTCTAGTGGTGTTTCTAGCTAACATATATCGACCTGCTGTATGGTACATTGAAGTGATATTTTCAATGCCAGTATTAATATCTTGAAATATCATTTCATGTAATGAGTCATACATAGAATGTAATAAGTTTTTAAAATTGTCAATAAAAGTCAATTGATAGGATTGATTCCATATATACTTTTTAATTGGTAGAAGATCGCAATTTACGTTACTAGAATCAATGGAGATAGGTGTCTTCTTCAATGAAAATACACATGACAGTGGGAAATGATCTGATTCATCCCTATCTAGGATACAAAAATTCTTAATAACTGGAAAAAGATTTGAAGAAGCTATCATGTAGTCTACCAGACTTGCGCCGTCATTTGAAAAACAGGTCAGATTACCCTCACTATCACCTGTAAATCTTCCATTTAAAATATGAATATCAAATGTACAACACAAATTTACTAAAAACTTGCCAAAATTATTTGCGCGAAATTATCTTTTTAGGTAATTAAAACCCATCATATTCAACATTACCAAAAACGTGTAATAAATTATCATCAGGAATATAGTCTAAAAATTATTTGCATCTACTATTAAATCACCAGCAACAAATAGATTTGTATTTGGATATTCTGTTCGTATATATTCAAAATGAGACTGCATACTAAAGATACCATTTCTCTCTTCCTTATCATTATAATAACTCGACCCTTCCGGTGATATATAAGTGAAATACATGATCATATCTTCGCAGTTGTACATAGCAGATAATTCAAAATATAAAACAACACAATTTTCATATACATTATAAGACGACGTAAAATTTTTAAAATTTTTTAATAAAAACACTCACACCACCACTGTTTCTAATGGAATTACTTTTCATGTCTCGAACTGAATCATAATGGATAAATGAATCTAGGAAATTATCAAATTCACCTTTGAATTTGCTCCATGTTTCATTAACTGCAATTATATCGTAAGTGCTTAAAAAAGATTTTACTTCATTATCAACAATAAATTTGT
Organism: Solen grandis; assembly: GCA_021229015.1. Classification (NCBI taxonomy): domain Eukaryota; kingdom Metazoa; phylum Mollusca; class Bivalvia; order Adapedonta; family Solenidae; genus Solen; species Solen grandis. The sequence goes on along the minus strand of CM037786.1, from coordinate 42,827,914 downwards.
GAAGCCCGTTCACATTCCATGATAAAATATTTACATCTACACTGCCTGTGTTATTGTTTATAAAGCCTTGGCCAAGTCCCTATCGGTCATGGTCACTGTTATCCACGTGCTCCTGTATCGCGCTGAGCGGCGAGGCATCTACGTCACTGCTATCGCTAGTCAATCGTCTGGTGCCTCCTCGACCGTGATGATTGGTTGTTACCTGGTCTACGTCACCGTTCTCACGCCTATTACCCAATCGCATTGTCCCGTTTTGCCGCTACTCCACGTGCTCTGTAGTTACCTACTCGCTCAACTGTATCGTTCGTGTCATTATACTTGTAAACACCCCCGTCAATAACGAGTTTATCAAAGCGTAGAGATGCATACTTGCCCTGGTTTCTGGCCTCTACTAGTGCTTTGGTCAGTTTTCTTCTGTGTAACTGGACACGCTCCGTGTAGTCCTCTCGCACTGAGAACTGAGATTGAGCATTGAGGGTTTGGCGGGCTGCTCGTAGTACTGATTCGCGATCCTTATATTTACTGAACTTTACAATGATAGGGCAACTATCCGACTGTCTACTGCCAACCCTGTGAGCCCTCTCAATTTCAACTTCAGCCAAATCTGTCAATCCTAGTGTACTGGTGATAAAGTCTCGGACCTTCCGTTCACTCTCGTCCCAGTCTTCATTAAATCGGCCCCCAATCCCAAGAAAACGTAGATTATTCCTACGTGAATGTCCTTCAAGTTTATCTAATTTAGATGACATATGTGAAAGTTCTTGTCTTATACTTATGTTTTCTTGGCGTAACTTTTCATTTTCATTCTTCAACATATTAACTGAATTATTTATTTCGTCCATTTTGTTGTTGATGTTTGACAAGTCTGTTTTCATTTCTGATTTCATTTCACGTAAGAAAGACATTACCTCAGTTTCATTGGTCTTGTTAGAACGTGTTCGGGATGTTCCCTGCGATGATTGTGGGGTCGGTGATTCAGTTGCTGATATTTCAGCAAACGTCAATGTCCGTTGTTTCTGTTGTCTTGGCGGCCCAGGATTACACTCCACATCCCCACCCAGTATCGTTAACACAGAGAGAAAGATTGCCAACCTCAAACACACACTAACACTTTGCCGACTGATGAATAAAACATTCCCCGAGAAACCTCTCTTACATGGCATGGAGAATAGTCCTATACGAATTCTGTAAAGTCCAATATCAATCCCCATTATGTAAAACTTCGAAAAAAAATCTCGGAGAGAAAAATTTACACGTGCACCATTATAAAGGGAGACAACTACTATGATTATTGCTGTCGATATACGTATTAATAATGATTGGAATGATAAATGATGCATCTAAAAATGGTTTGCATACTTTTCATGTGAACACAACTGGTATAGTTTATTTTTGTAAATATATATAATGCGTAAGAGTAGCTACGTGTACACGAAATACGCAACTTAAAAACGCATAGTGTCAAACATTCATTAATGATAAATCAATCGGGTAATTAAGTGGAAATAAAACGGATACCAACCACGCTCATTTACAATCGTTTATAATAAAAGCATACGCCAAAAGAGGGGATGTTTAACTACATATCAGGAAAGCATACGTTATTAAGCCGCCTAGAAAAGTAAAAGCTAAATTTAAATTAAAAAAATTCCCTGGTCCCAATATAATAATTAGATACCATCGAATAGATTTACCGGTAAAGTTTGAATTTACCTGTCAAGAATTGTATTCGCACATGCTTACAAATGTTCTTTAATACTGTGTGTCATATAGGAACAGATTGCATGAATAGTCTTTTACAATTTTTTAAGAGTTATATATATGTTGACTGATGCCTCTGCTTATTTACAAATCTGACTTTAAATGCCAAATGAATATAATAATTGGGCTAATAACCATAAATGGTCTCTGGTTATGTATTTTGTCAAAAAGCAAAACAGAGTACCAGAACAAAGAGTCAGTTGCTGATCACAGGGGCACAAAGTTGAGCTGGGCGAATCGCCCCATGAGAAGTAAATGGGCCTCTTTGCGTACAAACAAACGGGCGCCATTTTGTTGACCTAGTTTCTGTTTTTAGTAACAGGCGGCCATCTTTGTAACTATTTATAGTAACTCATTTGTATGTAAGCATTTTAGGGTATGACGTGTAGTGGCCATGTTGAAGGCGGCCATTTTATTTTTTATGTGTGTATTGCGCATGCGTAGCGGCCATTTTGGATTATAGTATGACATCATGGGCTATATTTAGAAGGATATCATGATCTATAGTTAGAATGACCTTATCGGTAGAATGACCTCATGTTTGTCTCAATGATGTACAGAGCTGACTTGTACATTCGACCTAGGGCTTGATCACGGGCATCGAGGGTCAGGTCCTTAGCCCCAGGCGGAGACTCATGGTGTACAATGGACAATTCAAACACCGTATGAGAAAAAAAATGGCAGCAATAAATAGAAAACACAATTGGTAAAATCACTACTATTATAAAAAGGAACAAAAAACATTAAAATAAGTAAGAATAAATGTATACATATGTAATACAGAAAATAAATACATAAGTCAATATTAAATGATACATTATTTTCAAAGAGAAACACTTACGATGTGAACAGTTCTCTATCTTCCAAGAGAATAAATACATTTCCGGTAACTACTCTAATGTGTTTTCCATTTTTGGTCAAAGTGTTTCCGGCCTCTATTTTAGACGTGAGAATGTAGTCTGTGTTCATGGGAATCCTGCTGTGAAAGTTATTAACTTTCCCCCAACACCGGATCTCCGGTAAGAACATGAAGTGGCATCCAGCTGTGAAAGTCATTAAATAAATGGATCTGAAGAATCATGTCTGAAGATGTACTCTGTGATCATTGGAACCATGCGTGAAAGATATTAACTTTTCCCCAACACCGGATCTCCGGTATGAACATGAGTGGCATCCAGCTGTGAAAGTCATTAAATGCATGTATCTGAAGAATCATGTCTGAACATGTACTCTGTGATCATGGGAACCCAGCTGGGAAAAGTTATTAAATGCAGAATTATGTCTGATTATAAACATACCGCCATAGTATTCCAATGAAACGAGTGGTCCATTTCTTGAAATAACTATGATGTAGTTTTAAGAGGAGAAAGAGGATGAACTCCTCCCTGAGGAGAAGGAGGAGGAGGAGTCAATTCCGGAGGAGGAGGCGTTTCATTGACTGTCTTTCCATTTCCATGTTTAAATGCACAATGTCTTAACATATCGTCCTTTCTTGTGAATACTTGTTTACACTGTAAACACTTTATAGAAAACATATTTTATGAACTGAAAAAGGAGGCACTTCCCCTTATAAGTTTTTAGACTTTGATCCTGCTTATTCTTATATTAATTAGTGTTCACGAATCTCTAGATCCGGCTCTGTAAATCCCTCGTCGTAGTTCATAACATTGTCTATTTTGTACGAGAATCGACCAGCAAAATTAATATAGAATATAACATCTTATTCCACATTTTGTACAAATTTCATATTTCAAGACATGCTGAATCTCCACAAATTCCATATTGTTAGCCTGAGTGTCAAAACTTGTATAACTGACACGATTTTCATATGGATTTTTATACCCTCGAAGTTCAAACTAATGAAGAAAGGGTCAGTTTCACATAGAATGTCGTCATTTCCGGTTTTAGAGGATCATTGACTTTCGGTTAAGCGAATTAATTGTATAGATTTCACTATACATATAGGGTCATTTTTACAATATTAATAACGTCATTTCCGGTTTAAAAGGCTCATGGACTTCCACTTGACAGAGTTCAAAATATAGATCTCACTTAAAGCTTACTAAAGTAATAAAAATATTTAAATCGATGGAAAACTAAGGGAAAAAGGGTCGATTTTAACCTTTGATGACGTCATTTCCGGTTCTTTATTTATTATGGACTTCCGGTTAAGAAGTTCAATGTTAAGATTTTACTTAGAGCTTTTCATAGCTATAAAAAATATTTAAATCGATGGAAAACTAAAGGAAAGAGGGTCGATTTTAACATTTGATGACGTCATTTCCGGTTTAAAAGCTCATGGACTTCCGGTTGACAGAGTTCAAAGTAAAGATCTCACTTTGAGCTTTCCATAGCTATGAAAATGATTCAAATCGGTTAACACCTAAGGGAGATATTACCTTACAGATTTCTTTTGAAGCTACTTACTATTTGTATGCTCAAATAACATAATATTAGTGAAAAAAAGGGAAAATAATGATTTTTAAAGTTAAACAACAATCAATAAATAATCAATATCGGATCAATCATCTATGTGTTTAGACTTAATTCGCACTAAAACAGTATCAATAAACTGATTTCTAAAATCAAAATAAGAAAAATTCTATACTCAAATGACTAAATGTTAGAGCAGAAAAAGGGCCATGAATTTAATGACTTTCACAGCTGGATGCCACTTCATGTTCATACCGAAGATCCGGTATTGGGGAAAAGTGAATAATTTTCACAGCAGGGTTCCCATGATTACAGAGTACATGTTCAGACATGATTCTTAAGGTCCATGCATTTAATGGCTTTTACAGCTGCATGCCACTTCAAGTTCATACCGAAGATCCGGTGTTGGGGAAAAGTTAATAACTTTCACAGCATGGTTCCCATGATCACAGAGTACATGTTCAGACATGATTCTTAAGGTCCATGCATTTAATGACTTTCACAGCTGGATGCCACTTCATGTTCTTACCGGAGATCCGGTGTTGGGCAAAAGTTAATAACTTTCACAGCAGGATTCCCATGAACACAGACCACATTCTCACACCTTGGACTAAAAAAAGAAGCCGGAAACACTTTGACCAAAAATGGAAAACACATTAGAGTAGTTACCGGAAATGTATTCATTCTCTTGGAAGATAGGGAACTGTTCACATCGTGTTTCTCTTTGAAAATAATGTATCATTTTATTTTGACTTATGTATTTATTTTCTGTATTACATATGTATACATTTATTCTTACTTATTTTAATGTTTTTTGTTCCTTTTTTTAAAAGTAGTGATTTTACCAATTGTGTTTTCTATTTATTGCTGCCATTTTTCTCTCATACGGTGTTTGAATTGTCCATTGTACACCATGAGTCTCCGCCTAGGGCTAAGGACCTGACCCTCAATGCCCATGATCAAGCCCTAGGTCGAATGTACAAGTCAGCTCTGTACATCAATGAGACAAACATGAGGTCATTCTAACGATCAGGTCATTCTAACCATAGATCATGATGTCATTCTAAATATAGCTCATGATGTCATACTATAATCGAAAATGGCCACCACGCATGCGCAATACACACATAAAAAAATAACATGGCTGCCTTCAACATGGCCACTACACGTCATACCCTTAAATGCTTATATGCAAATGAGTTGCTATAAATAGTTACAAAGATGGCCGCCTGTTACTTAAAATAGAAACAAGGTCAACAAAATGGCGCCCGTTTGTTTGTACGCAAAGAGGCCCATTTACTTCTCCCATGGAACGTTTCCATTGTGTCGTCACCGGTCTGAATTAGCAAGCTAGTGACGTCACAGTCTCTGTGTTTCTCCAGCGTTTTCAGTGAACGTATCAGTCGTTAATATGAGCGGTTACACCCCTGTGTAAATTGCAAGCAGAGTACCAAATCTCAATTGATAGGTCTCAAAGTCACCTTCATTGAAGGCACGACATCACTGTTTGTTGTTTGTCCCTTCCCACAAATTGTTTTAACTGACCGCAGTTTCATAGCCAACTACCTTGGAATGGACTGAAAGTTTTAAATCGAAGTAGAGCACCATAACAAACAGTCAATTTGTTCCTTCCCACAATTTATGTTAACTATTGGAAACCCACACATGATGTGTACACGAACGGATAATCTCAGCTATCTGCCAAATGCAACATGTCCGAAATGTTACGAGAACGATGATAAGGGAATCACAAATCCAAGTAAAATAACAGGTTTGTTGCCGTGGTTACAAGCCAACAAAGGCTAACTAAAGCGGATAAATTAATGAATGTGCAGTATCAATAAACAAAGGAATTCTGCATCTTTATTGCAATTAGTTTTCCATAATGTATAATTTGACATGGGCACTTCTTTTAATGCACTGATTCTCTTCAAGATCATGCCGTGTTATCTACTCACGTGACCTAATAAGGATCATAGATCATGTTATCTCAGGGAGTACACAGATCGTGATATTCAATAGACACTATCTAAGATTATTTTCCGAAATAAAGAAAGTCTCAGATTATGTTCCCTGACTGCTACCACTGATCGTTGTACTATGTTGTTAAAGTCGTACTAGAAGTGGAAAATATGAACGGTGAAGCATGCAAAAACAACATGGTAGCTTGCGAGTTCTAAGAGCTACATTTGGAAATCAAATCAAATCACCTGTTCATGACGCTTTATTTCTATACACAAGGATATATCTTCTGAAACAATCGAGTGTGGCAGCCAATGACGTGTGATGTCGAGGAGCCGATAGCGCCTCTAGGGAAACCGTTGCAATTGCTGATTGCTGGTTGTTTGATTTCGGATATACTGACAGTTGCAAGGAGAGTCCTTGTCATTTTGAAAACAACCTGGCATAAACCGGAATGAAAAATAGATTACTATATAGGCGTAGAGAGTTTATGACGTCAGGAACAAGATTATTGCGTAATTTAGGATCTGGAGAATTAGCTGATTTGTGAATGATAAGTGCCAATGCCTTCGCGTGCTATTGGATTTGTTAGTTATGATTTCACATTGTGATGATATGAACAAATTTAAAGTCAGTAAAGTCAGCCATAAGGTATACAAAACATTGATGCTAAGGAAGTGGACTTAAATTTTATAAGATATTAAAGATATATCTATATATATATATATAGTCTTAGATTTAAAAAAAAGTGTTACAGGTCTTTAAATAAAGATTCAGTATAATTAGAAGTAGGTCGTCAAGACACGGAAGTACAATGTGACTTGCAAAAGACATGCCTCTATAAAACACACAATCATTTATGTTTGTTGCAGAAGTCTTTCTTAGATAAAAATTAACTCTTACATGCAAGGACAATGTCATAATCATCAAAACAAGACCATTACTGTCAAGGACAATATTATATTTATCATGAACGAAACGATCAACATTTTATAAAAAAACATGTGTTAGATGAACAACAGTATCAATTAAACAACAATAATGGTATGTGTACCTGGAAAAGAGATACCACCGCTTGATAATTATGATCCACTCGCGTTTCAAAACTTGAGCACAACCATACCGCCTCAACTTCCGGTTTGGGAGATAGCTCTGAAAGTGACATTCTATGCCATTGCCTTTTTCCTGGACATCATCGGCAATAGCACGGTGGTGCTGATAATTTTCATCAGCAAGCGAATGCGGACTCCGACCAACGTACTGATACTGAACCTCGCAATTAGCGACCTCATGGTCGGCTGTTTCTGCATGTGGGTGCACGTGGGAAACAATATAACGCGTAACTGGCCTTTCGGGTCGTACGTATGTAAAGGGAACACGTTCATACAAGGTATGCTATTTTCTGTAATTTTGTTATTTGAAGGCCATTGAAACCAAATTGAAACATAATTGTATCTTGTCTCTTTTATTTCGGTGGAAAATAAGTTATTTTCTCTATGCGGTCGAATGTTAAGATCATTTACTGCATCAAAGTCGTAAGGGAAATTTGCCCAATGAAGGTTCGAAGTTTTTAATTAAAAATCATTTTCGCACAGAACACATTTGTTTTTCTCATTGTTAAGCTTGATTTTAAAATGTTTTTTTATACAAGATCATTAAATCGGATAATAACAAATCATACACAATTATTTTGAAAAAAAAGAGTAAAAGTAATTGTTCCATACTTAAAAGTTGATAATTTGCCGATATATATTGCTTTACATAAAATGGGTAATTACAAAATGCTCCCATGTGCAACTAAGCATTATATCATTTCAAGTTCGTGCGTACTTGAAAATATTAATTTCTCATGAAAATGGTTTGTTATTTGTAGCAGGTTTACATAGGAATGTATACGTATATATATATAATTTATAAAATATTATAAACATAACTTCCAATAATAATTACTGATTTACATATACATAAATCATGTAAATACATACTTTGTCAATGGCCGCCGAAGAACTTTATGTTTGACTTTTAAAAGCCTTCTGGAATGACGTCATACCTAACGCCGAGCTTCACCCTGTCTACGGTCGTAATTACTGGGCGAGACGTGTCGATCAGTACAAGATTAGAACCATTTAAAGTATTAAAGACACGGTTTAGTTATCAAATAATTTTGTGTCTGAAATGAAAGAGTGTTGGTAGAATTGAAAACGTGTGACTATACACAATTCCCACATCAGTGAATTTCCCTACTGTTGGCGGCCATCTTTAAAGGAAAATTCATGGGATTTTTATATGAATGCCATAGAAGCAGGATTTCCATTTTCTTATTATTTCGTTATTTCTCTTCCAAAAATCAAAATGTATACACCATTAGAAAGCTCTTGAAATTCATAATTTAGGATAATATATTTTTTAATTAATGTATGGCTGCACAAAAAAAAAAATGAATAAGTAAATAAATAAATACACAGTAAGGAAAAAAGGTATGGGTACATCCTTAATCAAATTAAACGGTATAACGTTTTGGGGTTATGAAATTATTACCTTTGAATTTATCAAAATACCATTTTCATATTTAAAATGATTAATTAAAGCTGATCAATTTGACATGAATTTTAGTAACATAGACTGAAAAATAAAAGCACCATAATGATTAAAAAACAGTATGTATTCTCAACTTTCGGCCTTCATTAACTTTATCTTTAAAGATGGCTGCAAAAAAGAGTCTTATTGATGCCTATAACCTTTGATTTGATGCAAAGGGGTTTGTTACTAATTTTGGATAGTAAATATGCTAATTTCGGTCATTTCATGGGGTTACAATAACCCATAGATGTATCTGATACTGAAAGCTTGAAGCCCGATACAATATGTGTATCATACTAATAATCACAACGGGTACCTCCTGGGATTATTGTTACACTATAAAATGACCGAAACTTATTTAATTCCTATCCGAAAATAGTTACGAGCTCCTTTGCCTGTAACACTGAACTTTGCAGCAAACCTTTTGCTTAATTACCGCAACGGGTCTCGGCAAATGACGATTTAGATAAGATAATTGATTCTCGGGACTGATTACAAATCAAAGCGGTGATAAAAATAAATAAGATGAAAATAAAATATTAAATAATGTAGTAACTATGAGAAATGTCAATAATGAGAATTAAATAAACAATAATAATGTGAAACAAATGCTATGTGATTTAGGTTTTCCTTTTATGGGATAATAATGTTTCAGCTTTGCAAGTAAGTATTGTGAAATATTACCAAGTTGACCAATATCTTCAGTCACGGTATAATAGAATAAATTCTTTTCCAAGTTTAAATCTTATAAAAGTTTTAAAAGAGATTTCAAAGCTGAATTATACTTGAATTGTTTTAATTACTCAAACTAGAGTTATGTGTTTCTTAATTTTCCTGCTCGGTTCATAGATTAGCTATAGAGAAGGTGAGACATTAAAGTACTGAGAGAAGTAAATGAGCATGTTTTAAATGTAATTTAAAATTTGTAGGATCGGAATTTCATATACTGAACTTAGAAAATTATATCTTCATTGTTGTTATAAATTTTACTCAGCCTAGCTTGCACAAATACAGATCATTTTATTTGAAGATAAATTCGAATCGAAATTACTTTTAGTAATTGTATACATATAGTTTGCTTGAATTATTCTCTGAATATTTTCTTAATATGTTTATTTTTACTTTATTTAAGAAATATTATATATTTGCCTACATTTTATCGGCGTATAAGATATGGGCGGGAGGTAATTAAATCACGAGTGCGTGATTTAATTATTCGCATCTAAACAACCGCCCATATTTTTTTCTAAACCATATATTTTCACAACACACACACACACACACACACGCACACATAATAAGAAAATAAAAAAGTAAATAAATGCACAGTAAAGAAAAAAGTATGGATACATCCTTAATCAAAATAAACGGTATAACGTTTTGGGTTATGAAGTTATTACCTTTGAATTTATCAAAATATCATTTTCATATTTAAAATGATTAATTAAAGCTGATCAATTTGACATGAATTCCAGTAACATAGACTGAAAAATAAAAGCACCATAATGATTAAAAAAAAGCAAGTATTCTCAATTTTCTGCCTACATTAACTTTTACATTTATATTCAATACCATTTTCAATTATATTAAAAAGATAAAAAAAATATTCCTGGAATAGGACCAACAATTCTCTCTTACAAAGCACTGATGTCTTATCCACTACTGGGACAGTAGGCTTGATTGACAAGTGTTTCGCTATATTACAAGCAGCCCTTTTCAAGAATCAAATTACCTAGCAGGGGCCGTATTTATAAAGCGCCTTAGATTTTAAGGAAAAAAATTCCTTAACTGGAATAAATCTCCTAAGGTGTTTATAATAATAAAGGAAATCCTTAATACTAATGGAAATCAATGTGATTTTAAGGAAAATCTTAGAAACTAAGGGATTTTTCCTAAGGAGCGTTTGAATACGGCCCCAGATCTACAGCTCGTCAGTCCCTCTTTAACTAACAAAAGAGCCTTCAGAGCTTTGATTTTTTCTTGTTATGTAATGCGACATGAATATGAAACGTAATCTATCCATCATTAAATTGTGACCGTCAATTGATCGTAGGAATTCTTTAGTAAAAGCAAGCCTTCGAAGAGCCTATAACTCCAGGTCAATTGATGCTTGCATCAACGCTGTAATCTTTTAGGCATCTGAAGGACTAGGATCGTAATTGAATATTTGGTAGATTACCTCAACAGACATATAAATAATTACCTTCCCATACGCGCTAGTTGTTGTACTAGTAATTGATAACTTCCGTTTATTAAACCTTAATACTTAAAAATGTATCTAATACTCTTATACTCTTTGAAAAAAAAAAGAAGAAGATAAAAATCACAAACACATTTGGAACATAGACATTAAACAGAGGGAAATGTGACCGTATTATAAAATAATCATTTTCTACTTTAGAGAACTATCTTAATTTAATTATTATAAAAATGATTTTTAATTATCATTTAAATTCAACCAGTGTAGCAGAAAAACAACACATTTTACATAGTTATCATCATACAAGTACTTTTCTATTTTATATAAAACATTTTAGTTCTTGACCTATTTTACTTCATTTAATGCGTAATGCGTCACTTTGAAGGTTTAATGTTCCTTACTTTCACTTATCCCCAATAGAAAAAGAGATATTTGAAAACGTGACTTTGCAAGAACTGGACAATTCGTTACGTGCTTTTGTGAGATTTAGACTTGTTGAAAATCTTTAATAAGTCTTTGTTCAAAACGCAAACTTTGGGTGTATAAATTGTCATGGTTTAATTTTGAGCATTGTTGATATACACTTTATTTATCATTCAGACAAACTGGGTCGGAATACAGATAGTTTTTATAGTTTTGCGAGAAAAAGGCTCTGTTTGGAATTGATAATGTGCTACAGGTAATAAAAAACAACGACAAACAGGTCCTGGCCAATACACTAAGACATTGCCAAAATCTTTGTCAGCAATATATCTATGCTTATTATGTATATCATGCCTTTACTGAACACGTTCCTTCTTTTCCGTCAAAATCTATGAAATATACGAATTATTATAAAGCCAATTGTATTTATGTGTGTTTGTTTTGCACCATGTGTTAACATCTGTTATATAACTGATATTGACATTGTTAATTTCCCAAATAAAATGAGTTTGAAATTAAGAATAATTGCTGTATATCCATGTTGGTTTCAAACAGTATTGGCCGTGACGTCAAGCGTCCTTACATTGACTGCTATCTCCGTGGAGCGCTTCTTTGCCATCATATTTCCCCTTAGGGGCCGGATGTCACCACGCCTAACCGTCGTTGTCGTGACAACCAACTGGGTTCTGTCTATAGGCATGGCGTCACCACAACTTGTCGTCAGACGTCAGTACGAGTACTACTTCAAAAACTGGCATGAAGTCGGGTGCGAGGAAGCTTGGACCAAGGTGATAGTGGACGAACAATGTAACACAGATACGCCTGGGAGAAGGATATATTACACAGTGGAAGGCATTGTCATGTACTTCATTCCAATATGTATAATGGTGTGCGCTTATGCCATCATGTCGTGTAAAATGATATTCCGGAAGCACCCTGGCTCTGTTTCAAGAACAGCCGTCACAGCTCTAGATAGATCAAGAAGTAAGGTAGGCCATCCTTACTCGGTAAAAGATTCATGTAGGTGGCTCTGTCGCCTGTAGGCAATGGTCTCGGGTTAATCTCAGCATGTCTGCACATTATATTTGGAGGTATTGAAACTATTATACATTATTAAGTTTAAGCAAATAATTTCAATTATCTATCTAATATCCAGAAATTAGCTTACTAAAGTTCAGTTAGTCAGCGAGATATGTTTTACTTTTTGCTGAACTCAGCCCAGGACTAAAGCTTGTCATATACAGTAAACATCAGTTTAACAGCTTCTGCATGATCTGAAATAGGCACCTCTTCTCTCTCTATCTCTCTCTCCCTCTCTATCTCTGATACATGTCTTAACCATGTTTGACTCTCACAATCTGCTGTTTGACACAGGGTGTTGTACTTTTAATGCATACACCCTTTTTATCTTAGTTTTAATGGCATTAACAACTCCATGGCTGAACGAATACTTTCCATTTATGACTGTACTTTTCTTTCAAGCTTACCATTTTAATATTACTGTTTTAACTAAGTTTTTTTCAGATACCCGAACCTTTTAAAAACATTAAGATCGCTGTTACTTAGAGCGTGACGAGCTCAGTACTCTAGGCACAAAGAAGTTTTTCTTGGATGATACAATTAAACATCATGTTATGTTGGTTGACATATCCAGATTTTCTGTAGTTATCTTATATATATGCTAAATTGCTGAGATATCGGTTTATAGAAGTAAGTTATGTTATTTACAATCTTTGTTTGTTATGTATATTTTGTACTATGTAGATGGTCAATATAAGACAGTTCAGGCCTTCCATAGTTTTGCAAATGAATCCGATTTTGGAATGGTATAGGTCTTAACGTTGCAGAGAGAAATAAAAAAGCTTTCCTAAAATTCATTGGAGCGAGTTTACCCTTATATAATAATTCATAAAATAATCAGTTTGCTTAATATACTCAAAAATGTATACAATGAAGAAAATTATGACGTCACTGGGTGTCTAGGTGATCCGGATGCTGATAGCGGTGCTGATAGTGTTTATCGTCTGTTGGACGCCTCAGCAGGTGATCATCCTGTGGGACATCTACCGCTCTAGGGAGAAGGTACGTCTATACACTTGTTCTCTTGACATACTGACCTGCTTTGGACAAATATTAAATGAAGCAAAATGGCCATGTAGGAAGTAGGTACATAAATTCAAGCCAAGTATGATGTCCAAAAGCCTGACTTTTGAAAGACGATTTACACGGTTATTCAGTGATAAAAGATTGATAAATAGTCAACTCTGTCTTATGTGGTCGATCAAGGGAACAAAACTGGCCGCTCAACAGAGGTGGTCGCTAAATGAAGTTACCAAAATGTTAGTTTAGTAACATTAATGTTGGTCGCTAAATACAGGTTATAGTTCAGGTGCTGTATTGACAGCAGTTATAAATCAAACAAGTTCTATTCAGTAATTGGTCTCACATGTTAGATTTTTCATTTAAGTCAGATTATTTATGTTATAAAGAAGTTATGCTCATATCACATTATACAACAGTATATGTGATCCTTTCGTCTTGTACAATAGTTGTATGGTTTGATAGTTTGACAATTCATAAAATATAAAATTTGCAAAATTTTACCAATATTAAAATTCTTTATCATGTTTCGTGATACTGTCCCACACAGCATAAAACCGTCAAATGGTCTGTTAATATTTTTACGTAGTATACAACACTAAGGCTGGTTATTTCTACAATAATTCTATGATTAATTACATTCACTCATGTTGATTAAAAGCCTTTTGTCCCATTTTGTATGAGTGAGCTTGTCATAATTAGATATTTTTGACAATATACGCAATAACAGTACAACTGTAATATTCCGAGCATCATGCCAATTTCGAGGTAAAGTCCAAGCCACTGGGTGCGTCACACTAAATTTAGTTCGAACAAATTTGACCATAGTCGTGGAATTGTTGTTCTATGAAGTTACTATCAATTCTTACTCGCACAAAAAAGAGTAAAGAATGTTTGTTGGGTTTAACGTCCCACCGACATTATTTCAGTCAATTGGAGACGATGTCTACTTGAGACGGATATAGTGCTGCCGCACTGCAGTATCACGCCGTAGACATGTAGTAGCATGATACCACACCCAGTCACATTTTCCTCACACCGGGCCAATCAGTCCTGCAACTACCCTTCTATGCAGCTGGGAGCTATACTATTACCTTCTTTTACGATTTTTGCATGTCTCGACCAGGGATCGAGAAACATGGAAAAATACTATGTACTACGCTCACGAAGATTTGCTGTTTCTTAGGAAGCTTAGTAAAATGGGCCTCGGAACAAAGAACCAAACTGGAGTCAAAATATCCCCGCTTATTTTAGTCGCGATGTCCCGAGCATTAATCTTCCCCATAAGTCCTAGGATAATAGCAAATTTACTGTAAATTGTACATAGAAAATGAATCCGCTTATATTAAGTTTAACATTTAAGTTGAATAGAGAAATTACATATATTTAGATTGTTTTTATCTAAGGTGAAAAGATAATCAAATTTCTTGTAATTAGGGCCAATCGTTGTTAAGAATTTTACATTAAAAAGGAATTAAAAACTGAATTAAGTCGAGTTGCTGACAATCCTTTACAAGTTTTGATGAAAAATCAGTTTCATATCACAGTCGCGGTAACTCCTATACATGGTCTTAAACGTTATTTGAATAAAGTATGTTTTAATTACTATTTCATTGCAAAAGCCCATTAAAATGACATTGCAAAAACAAATTACACGGTGTATGAACCTTTCAAACGTGATATATAAATCATTGCTTTTAAGTTAAAATATAGTTGAAATATAATTTGATGATTTTCAAACTTATTGCATCGAATTAGCTGAACTAGATCTTGAACTTTTACAAGCACTTCGGTACAGATTATCAAACTATTTTAAGTTTAAAACTAGCATTTTTTAATTACTTTATACATAGTACAAATCATATTGCTGATATACAAGGGTGATGGGTTCCCTTAAAGTTGCTGAAAAAACCTGTCCATTTTTGCGTCGAGTTTGAAACTATTTAATATTTTATTTATCCCAGAAGCTTTTGACATTTGACCTTTATTATCAGGAGGCTATAGATAAGGCATTCAGACCATATGCCGGTCGTATCTTTTGCTTAGTCAGACAATAGCTGACCCAGTCTGTATCCTTTGCGTATATTCTTCATGACTTGAAGGATAGTGTTAATATTCTAATATGATCAGCTTCTCCATTAAACATATAAGTTTAATTTATTTATTACGCCGACTGAGAAACAAGTTCCTACATCTTATACTAATCCCTCTCGACGGTTCCTGAGTTGGACCAGCACTTTGCGCCTGGAAATGCCATGGGAGAAGATCCCTGTCTCCAACGTGGTTCAAACTTTCGGATCCGCAGTCATTACCACTTCGGCCGTCTAATATCAGTTTTTAGTCAACATAGTATAGTCTTTATAAACTTATAGAATGTTAGATATTGTATGAAATACATTTTATTTAAGTTCATAATTTGTCCGTCAATATTTTTTTATGGATTTTATTTTATTACAATGCATGTGTTTTGAACACCAAAAGTTGTATTTTAATAATCACTTTCGTAGACCTCGACCAGCTGGCCAAACATTTAAATTAACAACGCGAACCTGCATCCTGCAACTTATTTTAGTGTTTGTTTGTTTGGTTGTTTGTTTATTGCGTTTAACGTCCCACTGACGGTGTTTCAGTCTTTTGGAGACGATGTCTACTTGAGACAGATATAGTGCTGCCACACTGCATTATCACGCGGGAGACATGTAGCATGATACCACACCCAGTCACATTATCCTGACACCGAGCCAACCAGTCCTGAAACTACCCTTACATGCAGCACGGAGCTATACTATTACCTTCTTTTACGATTATTGCATGTCGCGAACAGGGATCAAACCTCCAGATCCTCGGTCGGACGTTCTAACCACTCGTTTCCAGTATATTAGGTTGTATAAAGTGCTCGCTAAAACATAACGAGTTTCAACAGGATATTAAATCTCTCTCTCTTTCTCTCTCTCTCTTCCGCTTCGTGACCTTCCTTTTCTCCTACTTATGTAAGCAACATCACTCAACAAGTTTATACTTGGCGACGATACAATCAATCTAAGTGCAAAGTCAAACGTCACGCTCGACAAAACAATGGTGTCATAAAATGGTCATACATACCTACCCGTGTGTTATAAATGTCACCGAATTTGATATTACGGGTACTCATCCCGGTTGAGTAATAAAATACCAATACGTTAAACGAAAAGTGATTGCTATATTTTAGATCTCTTATCTGCTAAAACGACGAAATCAAAGAAAATTATCTACCGTCAATGAGGAACAGTTCTCTTTCGCGTTATTTGAAGGTGGCCATTTTTTCCTGAAGTTATTACATGTACATGTATTTTGTTTGCAAAAGTTCTCAGAAGGCCTATCAACGTTTCAAAACATACACGTCTTGAAAATGAGGAAATTCAATCAGAGAAAGGAAAACAAATTTTGCTATTGAATTGAATATCATTTTATTATCACTACTGCCGCTCTAGGTGCCCGAGTACGTGTTGACCATCAAGTACATCGCCCTCTATATCGCATACCTTAACAGCGCCCTCAACCCTGTCCTGTACGGTGGCTTCAACGAGAACTTCAGGAAAGGCTTTAGAGACGCCTTCAAGTGTATTCTTTGGAAGAAACGAAACACAGTTCTTCCATGTAAGTATTTGTGCATATTTTTGTTGTATTTTTACAGCCGAAAAAATGAAAAACCTGAAAAAAGGTACAATATCAGGTGCTTCTAGAGCATATAAAAATCCTAATATGTGTACGTGAATGAATATATAATACAGAAAATATGCGGATGCTGTTCAATTGTTCTTTGCTCTAATCTTTCGATTAAATGATTGCCCTCTACCTTTCACTTTAGAGTAAGTAATCATTCTGTAACATATTCCTAAGTATGAAAAGTACACTTCTTAGTGGAGGGATTTATGCACAGAGCGATTGCGTGATTTAGCCAATGCTGCAAGGAAAAGGGTTTGTTGTCACCCACGTAAAAGGAGTTTGTACGCTTTGAACATTAATGTATTTTATGAGGAGATGCAATTTTTTACGGCACATGTGATGTTTTATTATTTAGGATATGTTTCTAAGTCTTCATAAAGTCAACTGCCAAAAAGTCTTGAGAAATTGAGATTGGGTTTATTGCTTTACTTAAAATGTTTTGGCGTGACTATAACCAAAGACATTATTTTTGCACCGAAGTTTGACTTGTTATACAATTTCCTTTTTATTTTTATCAAGGAGAAGAAAGGATATGTCATCTTTGATTCTGCAATAAAAACGAAGTAAATCATAAATGTAATAAGAAATGATTGCATAATGAAGCACGTAAAATAATGGATGTTTTAAATTGCTTGAATGGAAGTTTTATATACATTAAGTTCAAAAGGAAATACATGTATACACTCTGGGCTCAGAGTCTCATGAGCTAAACTATAATTCTTATTTCTTGTTTTATGTCTTATTTTATGTTTAATATGACCGTTTTATTTATAGAATGATATGCACTTTTTATTGTGAAAATATTGACTTTTCGGGGAATATCTGCAGTCAATACCAAATATAGTAAAACACACACACACACACACACACACACACCTCAAATTAACAAAAATCTGAGCGCACATTTTCTTTTGCAACTGATATAACTGTATGTTGTGTTGTATCTTAGATTGGTATCAGATGTACGTTAATTTTTGTTGTTGTTTAAATTGGTTAATTTGGAATTCATGTGGTAACGATGAATTCTTGTTAACAATTACATTAATATTAGATCAGATAAAATAAAATAATCATTATAATCATAAAATTCTGAGTGTGAAAAAAAACGTGAAACTGTCGCGATTGCCTTCAAGGTTACAGTATTCTAATTTATATTTTTAATCCGCAGTTTGTGGTTTTCGTGATATTGTAGTATTTAGGTCTTTTCCGTGACGTCACAGGGGGGAGGGGGGGGGGGGGAATTGCTGAAAGGTGCACGTCATGATGTCACACCTAGCCAATGTCTCGATGGTTACGGTTCGTGGGTGTCGCGCGTTCGTTTATGTGGTGCAAATGTGCATCGTTGGTTTCCCTCAAAAATATCTACTCTTTGTCATTGCATGTTTTATTTCATGTGACCACAGATAATCAAATTTACTATAACATAAAATGAAATATGATTGTGGAATGAAGGCTCGGTGTTTAAATATATATAAATTGCGTACACTTAATATGCTGGACTCGTACATTTTTACAATTCTATTTAACAACTAGTGAGAAAATATGTGAATATGTTGATGGATACTTTTTCCCCCTTTTTTTATCTATTCAGATGGTTATATTAACACTCAACATTTTAGTAAAGGAGAAGCAGTGAAAAGCTATTCAATAAGGGTACACAGAATATAAAGGTGCAATAGTCTAGTGGTAATAATGACGGCGGCTGTGGAACATATGTTCTGTTTTAAATAGTCTGAATAACATATGTGCCATATTGTGTGTGTGTGTGTGGTTTGGGTAACCTAGGTAAAATACCATCGGTATAGTACATGTATATGAATATATTGGACAAGGTCACAGCTGTTACTGAAGTGAATCGTGATGAAATGCTCCAGTGATCAGTGACATATGACAGCACATTAAGGGAGTCTCCATCGCGGTACATAAATAACATGACGAAATAGTGGGTCAGTTCTCAAAAGATGCTTTGTTTTTTTCATACCGTGAGAAAGACATACATTCAAGCACAGGCATAATAAATAAAATACATTGTTTAAATAGTCGACTTTTGTAAAGACTCATACTCTTCCTCCATCTACTACTACTACTAAAATAATGATAATACTCATGATGATGAAAATATTCAAGGCTTTTCTGATTTATTTTTATAAAATCAGTGAATCCAGATGGGGCCCGTTTTGCTGAAATACCCTATGACTAAAACGCTAAAAGGTTTTCTTACATTAGAGCCAAGACCCCCACCCGCCCCCTATATGAGATCCCTTCAGGATCCGCATGTGGTGATTCTTGCATGCGATTCTTACAGCAGTTAATATTCTGTATTAATGCTTATTTTGAACTACGCCTGTTCTCGTTTCTTACCTGCCCAATTAAAATGCTGTAGACCGATTTAATGGAATGAGCTGGTGCATGCAACGACTAAAAAATGAGTAATTAAAATGAAATGTTACCAACATACCTTTATTAAGTATGTTTGAATTAACCACACTTATGGGATGGTGCAAAGATCTACCGTCACCATGAATAAACAATTTTGCAACAAAGATTTATTGGATATTTTATGGTATTTGGTTACATTGTTTACTGGTCCATGGGGTAGTACAAGCACTGTCCGGCCCAGAAATGTTATTCAAATTACTATGTATAATTTTAGTAGTAATGCATATAGCTACATAGAATAAATCCTTTTTTAAGTGTTAATCAATATTTACAATTTAATTTAAAAACATTTTTTTACTTTGGTTTCGTAACCGGGAGGCCGTGGGTTCGATTCTCGGCCCCGGCATTCCAAGTCTTTAAAATAATACTGGTATATCTCCTGTGTTTATGGCGATGGTCACAAACGACACATTGGTCCAGTTTCAGTACAATGTTGCTGGGCGTGGTATCATGCCACTTATCCACAGCGTGTTATCATAGTGAGGCATGACTACATTTGCCCCTTGTTGTGGTATATCATATCTCATATAAACAAACGTCCTCAGATGACTTGATTATTGTCGGTAGGTCGTTAATACAAACAAAGAAACCATAGAAATTCGATGACTCTTCAAACCCATTGTATAACCATCAAATTCAAGTTTTCCCTTCACGAGGGAGTACGGACACGTGTACCGGTATCTCATCTTCAGAAGTCACGCCTTGATGCATCACCTACCATGCGACTCAAATTACAAATGTAATTTGTGAGATTGTCTGTAAGTGCCGTGCACAGTAAAGTGAGCTGCAGTCGACAGATGTTATCAAACTGCTGAATGCTTAATTAACACTTTACTATTACTTATCCTATGCATTTCATAGCGATATTATATATACACTTGTCGAGTTAGTAACTCGTAAATACATAAAAAACATGCGTAAAATATTTGTAGGATATGTTATATATATATTAATTAAATTCTCAATACTTTTATAATCATTGCAAAGCAGTATGTTTATACATAATTAATATGAAGTAAGGAAATTGGATAAAAACCAAACCTGCCGTCCTTTAAATTTTAAATAATCAGACAATATAAAATAAATGAACACAAATCAGTTAAAATCATGGAATAGATTTTTGTCATAAAGTACATCAGAGGCCATTGGCCCATTTCATTTATCTTCTACATATGCCCCTAAACCTTTAATGTGAATACACGTACATAAATCATTTGTTGAAACAATATGATAATAATTTATATGCATGTATTTTCATGATTTAAGGTTAAGTCCCTGTAATGGTTCACCTACATTTCGGACCTAATGGCCTTTTACGGAGATAGCCAAGGTTTCCTTTTGTTTCATTAGGGTATCTTGGTTACATGTATATTGGTAGAGGTTAAGCGGTCCAAGACGCAGCGGAACCATTACCGGGACTTTACCTTAAGAACTCTGAAATGTAAGTTAGAACTTGGAAACTAGTTTAACAGTTTTCCATGTTTTCTGTTTTTGTTTTCGGTCGTTTATTGCCAAATTGTTGTTTCCACTATTTATGTATATTTGAAATGCATAACTGCAGAATAAAGTAACATAAATCTTTAAAATATTTTCCTTTTCTGTTTAAAAAGCATCCCATGTATTATAAAGTATCAACTGTCCATTAAAAAGGATACTCAATACAATAATTGTGTAGAGCCATATTAACTTTAACCCTTTCCCTTATATAGACTCATTTTGACGCACTCAATAGGTACCACATAAAGCCTGATCTGCAGAAAACCACAGTTAAACCTTACCAAATTTAATTATAAAGTCCTCATTTCCAGACCACTGAGGAGCAGCGAACAGCATAAAACCTGATCAGCCTGCGAGTTACTCGCAGGCTGATCTGGTTTTATGCTGTTCGCATAGGTCTTTTCATGGTTTCCTCTATGAGGGAAAGGGTTAACAGATAACTCATTGACATTATAATGCAAACCCATTAGTGAACCTGCACTTAGGTAATAATAAAGAAAATAAAAATACTGTTAAAAACCAAAATATTAACCTTTTACAGGTGCACTACTCCAACTCTTCTAATAATTAACGATGATATAACCATGGTAATCCAAAGGTAGAAAAATTACAAAGATATCGTTTTAAGATAATAAAGATCTACCACTTTTATGAATAAAGCTCGGTCAAACCATTAGAAAATCAGGACGATATAATAAAGAAAGTAATTGCACATAATACCAGCCAATCCATGTGATAACTCGCAACATTAAGTAGATATGTTAAATATATGGGATTTTTATGTACTAAACACGTAATTTTGGTGACGGTTTAATGTAGAAAAACATTATCCTTAATTACTTTGACGATGTTCAAAATGGGGAGTGTTAAATGTTATTCGGTTTTATCACTTATTTAAGATCAGTTTTATAAATTACAATTTAAATTTTAACGATTATATCTTTTAAAAGACACACATATGAAGAACAAATTTTAAGAATAGCTGATATAATCTATCTAGTTCATTAACTATATGTTTTGACATAATCAAAATTCAGAAGTAATATGGTCTTAGATTCATTTTGACTACTTAGTAATAAGATTTTAAATTCTTTTTGACTAGTTAGTAATATGAGTATAAATTCTTTTTGACTACTTAGTAATATGAGTATAAATTCTTTTTGACTATTTAGTAATATGAGTATAAATTCTTTTTGACTACTTAGCAATATGGGTATAAATTCTTTTTGACTACTTAGCAATATGGGTATAAATTCTTTTTGACTACCGTTACTTAGTATAAATCTTTTTGACTACTTAGCAATATGGGTATAAATTCTTTTTGACTACCGTTACTTAGTATAAATCTTTTTGACTACTTAGCAATATGGTATAAATTCTTTTTGACTACTTAGCAATATGGGTATAAATTCTTTTTGACTACCGTTACTTAGTATAAATCTTTTGACTACTTAGCAATATGAGTATATATTTTTTGACTAACAGTGCTTAGTTATATGAGTATAACTTTAAATAAATTATTTAACTATTCAGTAATATGACTACACATTCTTTTTGACTACTCAGTAATATCAGTATAAATTCTTTTTAACTATTCAGTAATATGGATATTAAGGGTGTTTGACTACTCATTGATGTGGATTTTTTTAGTTTAGTTAGAGTCCGTCCGCGCTGTGAAGGATTTGACCTTCACCCTTTCAGGATAGTAACTTTTAATCCAAAAGGATCATGTTGATATGAATAAAGCTGATTTGACTAATATGAATTAAGTTGATTGGAAATGAAAGTATAGTTGAAAGTTTAATGTTTGGTGTATGTCAATTATAAAATGATAGTTAAGTATAAGTATGAAGTATGAATGCTTATTATTTATACACTTAGCGAAACTTGTAAGTACTCCGATTTAAAACTTGTATAGAAGATATATTTTCCAAAGCATATGCCCAGAAAATATTAAAATGTGCACTGGCTCAAGCTGTTGTCTGCTTGAATAATTTTGACACATAATCAACTCTGTGAAACCAGTTGTTGTGGGAAAGCTATAGAAAACCAAAAATCTGTTATTTTGAATACAACAAATGCTATAGACAAAATTTTAATCGGAGTACTTATAAGTTTCGTCTAGTATACGTACTATAAGACCTTGCAGCAGCAACCTGATCTTGACTGGCACCTAATTGTAGCAGCCAACTGCGGTTAACTGTACATGGCAACTTATTGTAGCAGCCTACAACTTATTGTAGCAACCACCTGCAGTTAACTGTATATATAGTTCTTGTAGGAGCCACCTGCGGTTAACTGTATATAATAATTATTGTAGCAGCCTATTAAAGCAGCTACATGAGGTTAACTGTACATGGCAACTTATTGTAGCAGCCACCTGCGGTTAACTGTACATGACAACTTATTGAAGCAGCCACCTGCGGTTAACTGTACATGGCAACTTATTGAAGCAGCCACCTGCGGTTAACTGTACATGGCAACTTATTGTAGCAGTCACCTGCGCTAGGCAGCCACACAATCTTGTTCCCATGTCTAGTCTTTACTGTCTCCTATCATTGTCATAGCTACCAGCCTGGCCATCTCATCGTGTTGATAGCGTTATGAATTCACTGACTTTACAGTTTAATCACCGTCTTCCGTTGACATTAAATTTCGCTAATTACTAATGGGAAGTCCGCAGGTACATTTATTTGTGGATTCGTGTTCTTAAAAAATCGAAATTAAATGAATAAACGATCTTCATGGAGTTATTAGTTCGAGGGGTTTAATATTCGTAGATGAGACCCTTCTACCGTCCCTTTGATCAACGAAAATCAGTGTCTTGCAAAGATTAATGACTTAAAAAGTTACAGTTCCTAGCGCTAGTCATTACTCAAATACTTTGGCCCGTATTTCTTTATTCTTTTTTTTTCGCTTCAAAAAACTAAGAAAGACAGAAATATTTTTTCTTAAATATCAGTCAGTAAGGTAGCTATCAATGTTAACTTTATCTAAATACTTCATAAAGTAAGAATAATATAGTATGTTCTTATTTAAAATTACGCATCGCTAAATTGTGTAAGTGGAATTTGGAACAGTTCATATATCTCTCTCTTAGACGCGTTACAAAAATATACTCTTCTATTTTTACAGCTGCTCCGGGAACCAGACGAACCAACGCATTTGAAGAAACTCCAAACGACAACTCTATTGTTTAAAGACATTTTAGTTTCTTCAAACAGACGCATTAGGACGCCGTGGGTCAATATGAGCTTGCATGTCTACGGATTCGAAGGTGGTGGGTTCAAACATCTTTACGGAACAACAATATTCCATGAGCTTCATGGACGTAACGTTCTAGTCAAACCTAGGACCGTCTAGAGGGGTGGAATGTTTAAGCACGTGTCTGCCCTATATCAATGAATTACGCTTTCACGAGATCAGCACCGCATGTTCTAGGCGCAAGTAATTATTTGCGCTTTCGGGAATCTATTTCTGATATCTCATAATGACTAAGAGACTAAGATCACGTGAAAAAGCATATATTTATGAATTTTTAAAACCCATAATGTGGGAACAGACAGACTTGTCATGATAACTGAATTTAAACTTGTTTTGACGCTTTTTCAAACAGAGTTGACCCAGATTCGACCTCTCCTTCTTTTGTCATATCATATTAAATAGATATCATATTGTCTATTCATATACCTGTTTAAATTATGAAAATCATATTTTATCACGTCTTTAATGTGTACAGAAATATTCATGAGGTAAATACCTAAGCGTGATATTCTCATCACGTGTAGTCGACGCATGGCCTTAGCACGAAATGATGATAACAAATATGCCCCTATGGCGTGTTTCTATCTACCCTGCCCCCTCTTTAATGTTGTAGATGGAATCTTTGTTTTCTGACAAATAAACTCGGCTAGTATAGGTCACTTTGCACGGGAAAACGCTATTTTCCGTAAAAGCACTTCAGGTTAAATCCCCGCAACAGGTGCTTGCTGTACCACGTGACACATTCCGCAGTGTTATGTAATTTTTCAGCCTGTGAAGTGAGCGCATGCGCAAAGAGAATATGATCAGTCATGTTATTGCACACGGAATAAGAAATTCAAAATAAAGGCTTTATACTGTTTGTTACGCTATGGCCTGTGATGGAAAACTACCTTGCTGAATCGCGGAATGTTGATTTAGATGGCCATACAACCTATGATCATCTTTACACAAGCCTTGTGGGGTGGTGTTCTTTACAGTAAATCAGTTCAAAGTTCTTCTTTCTCAACAAACTCAGGTGTTGAAAAAATCATTATGACATTGTCAAAAGTGATCGCGCTCTTTTCAGCTTTTTAATGCTTAAAATATAGCTGTCACAGTTACGCAGATAGGTTAAAAACATTATAGAAATGCTTTGACAATATGTTCATAATTTACGAATACTTAATTAAACGACTGTTTATGAATACACATACCTGTTCGTATGGAATTCCTTGTCAGTATACAGTGTATTATAATAAAATAAATGTGATGTTATTTTTTATTTGGTTTGCACTACATTACAACTGAGTTGAGGTTTCAAAATAAATACGTGCTTATCTTTTATTTTCATCTATCTTATTTAGATTATATTACTAAAAACACCCATCTCCACCCACCCTCTTTCTAGAGCAAGAGTCAAGATAACAAGACTTGTACTTTTGCTGTTCTGATACCGCCAAAGATTATCAATTTATTAAAAGTACAATTAAAAAACAACTATGGTGGCATGTAACCACCATAAGATAAACGGTTAAATTTCGCGAATTGTTTCGTGCTAACAGCGTTATGTTCGCGATACAGATCTAGCAATCAGGTTAACTTTCGCGAAATGCTTTCGGTGAGATTCAAATCCCAAGACTTTAATCGAGCTTAAAATTGCACAGAAATAACGCCCGTTGATATGAAAACAGGAGGAGTTCTCTGCTTTCAATCCTGCTTTTATTAGCTTATCTGAGGACGAAGTGCCCAAGGGGAGAGTTCTATGTGTTGTTAGTCAGAGTCCGTCGTCCGTCGAACGTCAGGATGGACGACCGTCCGTCAACATTTTCTTCTGTACACTCTAGCATCCATATTTCTTAAGCATCTTTTTTTACCAAACCTTATGGCAATATTAATATCTATAATTTCTTGGCCACTTTCGATTATGGCTAATATCTGCCAATTAGGTTTGGAGTTATGGCCCTTGGATTATAAAAAATGCCAAACATTCTAGCATCTTCATTTCTTATTCAATCTTCTTTAAACTTTATGACACTGTTTATAGCCAAAATCTCACAAGCAAGTTCGATTATGGCTGATATTTGCCCATACGATCTGGTGTTATGGCCATTGAATGATGAAAAAATGCCAGATTTCACTTTGTTTACACCCTTGCATCTTCATTTCTTTATCAATCTTCTTCAAACTTTATGACAATGTTTATAACCATAATCTCTCAGGCAAGTTCAAATATGCCTGATACCTGCCCATAAGTCTAGTCCCTTGAATGAATTGAGTGATTAAAAATTGCCAGATTTCACTTTGTGTACGCTCTAGCATTTTTAATTCTTATTCAATTTTCTTCAAACTTCATGAAAACATCTATAAACATGATCTCCCAGCCAAGTTCGATTATGGGTGATATTTGCCGAATGGGTCTGGAGTTATGGCCCTTGAACGATGAAGAAATGCCAGATTTCATTTTTGTACACTCTAGCATCTCCATGTCTATAACAATCCACTTGAAACTTCATAACATAACAACGTTAATGGCCATAATCTCTCAGCTAAATTTAATTATGGATGATATCAGCAAATTCAGTCAGGAGTTAAGGCCCATGTATAGACTTACACAGACAAACACTAGAACTATTATCTCGTCAGAAACCACAAGGAGTTAAGATGATTGGTTTGTAACAAGGCTTCGCTGATCTCTATCAATTGTTCAAATCATTGACCTTTGATGATCATGAACATGACACAGTGACCTATTTTTATATTTTTTAAGCTATATCCTCAAATTTGTCCCAAAGACTGTACTGATGTATGTGTGGATTTGAAAATTTAATGATCTTACTGTATAAATGTATGGATTATGTATTCCGTATGCCTATGCTACAATATAGTAACTTGGACAGGCAATCAGGGCAATGTTTCTCAGGTGAGCTATATCAGGGCCATAATGGCCCTCTTGTTTTTAAATTTATCTCACCGAAAACGTTTCGAGAATATTAAACTAACTGGTAACACGGATCTTAACTATCTAACTAGTTTCTTATGAAGTGGAACTCGCAAATCATTACAAACTAACCTGTTGGGTGTGTACAAAACGTAGCGGCAGTAATATGCCACCATTGTATTTAAAAAGAAACTGCAATTGCTTTAAATTAGAGATAAAATATATCCAGATCTCAAATTCTGTATATTTATTTCTTTAACATTAGTTTGACATCTAATTTATAAATCACACTTTTCTCTCAAGATTTGAGACGCTTATTTTTTTTTCTAAAGAATTATGCTCGCCCAAAGCAGTTCGAACTCCAAGTTCACAGGGTCCTGAATCATGAAAGCTACCATATGACCTCGACCCAGTCTGTTTGTCAACGGTCTTTGAGAGTTCGAAAGACGAATGCGTTTTATGTTTCTATATACGAAATACTTATCAGTCAATATCTCCGAGGAATCACAAAAGTACATACACTGTACCAGTATCTAATTTTCGGCAAGTTTAAACCATTTGAGCAAGATCATATATATTAAAGGTCCCATAGTCCAGTTGTGACATACCTGACCGCGAAACCGAAAGTTGAAGGTTCGATTCCTGTTAGGGACAAAACTGCATTTTCTTGGCATTCCAAAACACAAAGTACTTGTCCAGCCTAGGAACCTTCGAGAAAACTTGTATCCCAATACGGATGTATAAACCATAGGTGCATATGGTATCGAGTACAAATGTAGTCACGTTAATATCATAAGACCTAATATAGCGTTTTGTCCTTCAATTCTTTACTTTATTTCAGTATTTAAATCATATGCTGGTGGATTCCAATTTTGCACTTAGCATAGTTTCGCTCTCACCCCTCGATTTGCATAATCCCATGCAGATAATTATGTTGTTAATTATAAAATTAAAGTAAAAAAAATATTAAGAAATTAACAAATTATTCAGTAAAAAATATTTCATAGTTCAACTTGTTTTTCTTTATTTAAATTATGTCTGACTAAAGCCCCTATCTTAAGATCGGCAAAATTTATGAAATACGTATAAAATACAAATCATTTAAAGTTACTTAGATACTAAAATAAAATAAAATTTCCAATTAAAAAAAAGTTCTGATGTTAAAATATCATTTTCAAGTTTCAATAAATATGCATTATGAATACCATTGTCCTCATTTATAAATCAATCCACTGTGTTGTTGATATGCAAAAGCAAATTGAAAATAGAAAAAGTTTTCGTAATGTAATGAGTCGTATCTCATCGATCTCCTAAGTCAGATTTTCAGACACTAACTCAGGATCATATTGTCTCTCCTTTGAAATTTAAGGTGCGTCCGCGCGCGCGCGCGCGCACACACACACACACACACACACACAGTCTTTTGGTATTTATTCCATCTTGTATTCCAAAATACTAAATTGTAGTCAGTCAGATACCTAAACTTTTAGAGAGAGAGAGAGAGAGAGATATTGTACATTTGAAATGTTGCATTCTATGTAATGAATAAAACCCTAAGTAAATCACTATTTTGATAAAAAAAATACATACATACAAACATACATGTCAAACTAATCAAAAGTAGGTTTCAGTTAAATAAAAGCAGTTACGGTAGCTCGAAGAGCGATGTTCCTGTATTGTATCTAGTCCAGACATGATCTTCTTTACTTTTCATGACTCTAAGTAAATAATCGCGATATCTCGATTTTCAAAGACTCGCGATTATTTCGAATATTCGGTCTTCGAGTTATTACGATATTATTGTATACTGAAATGTATGGTTTTGAATGCAATGGACAGACGTTATAGGAGCTTCGAGACTTTGATACTTGAATGTAGGACATAACGGCTGAGATAAGGTTGATTCCAATTTCTGCCTGGACTTTGGCAAAGGTTCGCTCCAAATAAACAGTTCGATGGCTATGGAAGATACGATAAGACGTAAACGGATGTTTCGTCCAAATTCGAATCTAAATGTTAAAATAAGAAATGCCATAACAGTGCAGTTTTTGGTGCGGTACAGAACTTATTTCGAAACGGTCGAGGAGAAGACTACGCCATTGCGAATGTTTGGTGTTGCAAGCTTTGACATTGCAGGAATATATCTCTTCAAGAAAACGCATCAGCAGAAAATGCATAGGAACCGTAGGATATTTCGGCATATTTCGCATGTACATCATTCTCTCTGATAAGTTTTCAAATTATGGATGAGTTCAATTTCACCTTGAACGGGACAATTGACGTTGACGCTATCTTGGGAATAGAAAAGGAGTCCGGCTTCGAGAGCACGTTGAAATATGTATTTTATATACTATCCATGGCGATAGCTTTCTTTGGGAACCTTAGCATTATTGTTGTAATCGTAGCCACAAAGAGTCTTCGAACAAAATTTAATTATTATATTGTTAATCTGGCTGTAAGTGACTTCTTCATGCCGTCCCTCTGTATGTGGGTCCATCTTGTGAACAGTATGAACAAGAAGTGGATATTTGGAGAGGCCTTATGCAAAATACACACGTGTCTCCAAGGTGAGTTCCATTCTGCATTGATGTGACTAATATCTTAATTGTGTAAAAAAATTTTTTATAAGATCGGAATCTTCTTTTAAGGACAACGAATTATCTTGCATAGTAACACAGTGCGGCAGTTTATGTGTATTTGTTTGCTTGCATTTAATGTCACAACGACAAATTTATTCTGTTTGAATACTTAAGTCTTACTACTACATTAGACAGGTGCACAGTTGGCTCCGCCGCAGACATGTAAAGTGATAAAACACCCAGTCAAATTATCTTGACACTTAGCTAACCAGTCTTGTAAATACCCTTAAAATATAGTATGTTGGGCGTCATGCATACTGGACATCTGTCTGTACTATTTTACGGAACTTTGAATGTCGCTGCAGGTGAACGAACACATGACATCCTGCTTTAATCAAAATATATTCTCCGAATTATACTGTTAAGCTATGCGCAACATACAATAGCCCAAAGACCTATAATAACACTTTGCCTAATAGGTCTCTAAATAAGCTAAAGTAAAAATTAAAACAATTCTTCGAAAATACATTGTAATTGTTGTCCTTTCTCGTGGTGTAATGTCAACAGTGCTACAGACATAGCATTGCTATTAAACACACAAATAGCTGTACAAATGTGGTGATATATGGTCAATACACGAAGCAGTTTCTGAGTACCGGGGCAATGTAGATGTTGTAACCGGAAATAAATCACGTGTACCAATCATAATTCCAGAAAAAACTAAGCGCATTTTAGAACAACATAATTTGGCCATGTTCGACCGATTGTCATTGGAACATGTCTAAGTCAGATATTTTACTGTCATTTTTTTCGCCACCATCCCTTTATTTTATGTATAGAAATATATTGACATTGCAAGGTGCAATAGTTCCTTATATGTATTAAATAGGTATGTTCTGGTAAAGTTCGAATCCAGTCGGTCAAATTATGTGTTTTGATGCTAGTTTGAGATAAACACATTGTTTGATAAAAAAATAATAGTTTAGGTCTTAGTATACAATGTAATTGTGACTTATATTTATACATTTATACGTAGCATACTGTTCTTTTGCCTGAGTGAAATCTTGAAACTCGTTCTTTTAGGTATTATATAAATTATAAAAAACTAGGTCCTAATCATGAATCTTAGGCGTGCCTTTATCTATAAAGCAATATGATACTTCAATATAAACAGAAAGTACAAAACAAAACTTTGAAAGTCTAAAGTTTTGTAACTGAGTCTAAAAGATAGATTTCAATAAACAGCGTATGTAGAAAAATATTCGTATACGTAAAATTAGTAAATATAAAATAGAATACTATTACTATTCTTTTTTTTTTCTTCCTCCACCTGTAATTAGCTGGACGTCGCTATATGATTGAAATAGCGAGCAGCGAGAGGGTACAATCGCTGACTTTAAACACTCGCTCAGCCCCTCACCGCGTGGGTCCGAATACCGGCAGGGTCATTCGGATTTTCATGTGAGGAAGCCTTCCAGCTGGCTTGCGGTAGGTCGGTGGTTTTACCCGGATGCCTCCGTGCATTCGGGGTCTTCCTCCACCTGTAATTAGCTGGACGTCGCTATATGACTGAAATATTGTCGAAGCGACGGTAAACTCAAATAGTCAAGTCAATATCGCAGCGACAGTAAACTAAAAAAAAAATAAATGAATCATTAACTTATAGCTAACACTATTCTCCCTACCTCTATGAACAAAAATAACATTTTTCTTCTATTTTCCTATCGTGTACGTCATGAGAAAATGTTTTGAAATGAATAAGTAATTTTACATATTTATTCATTCATTTAATAATGACTGTACATATTGGTAAAGATACTTGGCACATATATTTGGTGTGAATGTCACTTTCATGACTTTATCTTAAGGGTTCTATGTGAAATGCCTACAAAGTTTGAATATGATGAATAATCAAAAGAATAAACATAAAAAAAACCAATATGTTATCCTCAAGTTTGCGCGGAATACCGACATGATTATTAATAGACGATGACGATGGTAATGATTTAAACGAGAACTACTTTATTTCATATGTTCAATGTTGTCTATTTTTTAAAAAGTTCGACAGCGTAATTATTGGTGATTTCATATTGTTTCAGTTGTCATTGTTTGCACGAGTATTTTTACATTACTGATGGTGACACTCGACAGATTTCTCGCAACTGTCTACCCGGCGGCAACCTGGCTGACCCAAAAATGCCAAATAATTGTCATCTCTTTCACTTGGATAGCATCCATCAGCATTGCGTTGCCATGGTTACTGTATCAATACTACGCAGAATTTGATTGGATTGGTGGCCACGAAGTGGTTTGTCAATCTAAGTTTCCATCTCCGGAGGCTAGAAAGAACTACTATATATCATTTTTCATGCTGGTGTTTTTGATTCCGCTGTTGTTGATGTTTACCCTCGTTGTTGTCACCGTTGTCAAGGGTGACCGAGTGAGAAATGGAAGTACACACGTGGACCTGACGCAATACGAGGAAATGAGGAGGAGGGTACGCATTATTCATATTTATTGCACAATTATTATTCCCCCATGAGCATCCTTGACAAATTGAACTCTATGGCAAAATGCAATCATTAGAATGAGACATTTTCTTCATAATTCATGTATATTCTGGCGGTATGCCAATGTGATTATTTGGTTGTTAATTTACTAAGCTATTAATTCAAATAATGCAACTGATTGGTGTAAGATGGTGAGAAAATATGTTAGTAAGTAAGTAGGAAAGAAAATAAATAAATAAATAAATAAATAAATAAATAAATAAATAAATTAATAAATAAATAAGTAAAAAGTAAGTAAGTAAGTAAGTTAGTAAGTAAGTAAGTAAATAAATAAATGGTAACGCATTTTGATTAACATCATGAAATTGGTACAAAGTTATAGTCATTCACAAATACTACCGTTATGAAAGTAAAACTCTTTGATTGGTCCATATAAATTACAGTCAGTTTAAAAAATGATTAACTGATAATATAAATTTGACTGGTGTGGCTCAGGCGGTGTACATGTTACTGACTGTGCTGGTGGTCTTCTGTGTGTGCTGGACCCCGCAACAGAGTCTCCTGGTCTGGGACGTGTATAGGGACAGACACAAGGTAACACACACACACACACACGAAAAACATATATGAGAAAATACACACATACACCCATTTGGGCTCGAACCCTTGATTCGAAGTCACGGTGGTCATGTCCTCCCCGTAACAAAGAGCAACAACAGATGTCAGGAAATGGGTCATCTTCAATTATAGTCATTACCTAATGCACCACGACCAGTGTGACTGATGGTATACTACGCCGTGCAACTGACTTGGACTTTTCCAATAATTTTACATCGATAAAACTGCGGTCGCTTTCCATCTTACTTCAGAAAACATAAAGCATTGTGTATGCCATTCAGAACGTAGCTCCGCCCCTTGGCTTCACGTGGTTATTGATTTTTGCTCAGTTCTCAGTTAACTTTCGTGATAGAAGTGTCGGCCGAGACGGACCTTAAAAAATCATTATTCCTCTGAAGGGTGTCAGCGGTGCGTTTTGGAAAGGTTTTGCAATGACATTCGAGGATTTTATATAATTCCTACATGAAGTACCGCAATTAAAATGGCTAGATGTTGTTAAAAGCCACACGTTCGTAGACCATGATGACAAAAAATATCAGGCTCCGTTTGACAGTAACTACGCCACATTGCTTTTGCTGTGTTTTATTAATTCAAGACACAAAATCACTCTTGCTAAAACACCTCGAGTTTAAATGCCACGTTTCGTTTGAAACTACATACATGTAGTTGTTTATTTAAACTTATTCATTATTTCCTTGCAAGATTACACAACGTGACATGTACCCGCAGTCAATTCATAGTTCCGCGAGTTATAAAACTGCGCACTTGATTCCTCCCGCTAAGGAGGCGTGGTTTATATTTGTCAACCGAAGTGACATTCTATTTGACAGGCAATAAGGTTGAATGGAATATCGTTTTTTAGCTCACCTGAGCACTTGTGCTCGGGTGAGCTTTTGTGATCGCCTTTCGTCCGTCGTGCGGCGTGCGTCGTCCGTCGTCAACAATTGCTTGTGAACACTCTAGAGGCCACAGTTTTATCCCAATCTTCATGAAACTTAGTCAGGATGTTTGTCTACATGATATCTCGGATGAGTTTGAAATTGGATCATGTGGGGTCAAAAACTAGGTCACCAGGTCAAATCTTCGAAAAACCTTGTGAACACTCTAGAGGCCACAGTTTTAGCCAAATCTTCAATAGATTTGGTCAGGATGTTTGTCTAAATAATATATTGGATGAGTTTAAAATTGTGTCACTTAGGGTTAACATTTAGGTCACCAGGTCAAATTTTAGAAAAATCTTGTGAACACACTAGAGGCCTACATTATTTTCCCAGTTTTCATTAAACTTGATATGAGTGATGGCTGCATGAATTCCCAGTTGAGTGCAAATTCAGGTAGGATCAAAATGTAGGCCACTTAGTAAAATGTTAGAAAAACACTTAAGTTGCCAGATTTTTTGTCATTATGCCTAACACAGCCATCTTAATCAGGTGAGCGACACAGGGCCATCTTGGCCCTCTTGTTTTTTTTTTTTTTTTTTTAAGTGTAAAGTGGAGAAAGGTAAAAGTCAATCGCACGGCGTAGTATTAACGTCATAAATGATGCATTTCATGTTTATGGTTAACCTACCAGCCTGGAACAAAAATGTATTGAAGCAACTCGTTGTGCTTGCTTTTATCATTTTCTTATCATCTCACTGGGTTTTGGTTTGTTACATAAATCGAGTGCTCAATAGCGCGAATATTCTGCACTGGTGCGTTACGAAACAGTTCAGTGAATGTAGACTTTATTATAAGCACATTTACTTACGTCATCTTGACTTTATGTCTCTATTGTACTTTTCACATATGTATGTATGTATGTATGTATGTATGTGTTTATTTCTTTCACCCCCCCCCCCCAAAAAAAAAAAAACAACTACAGATACATATGACAACATACAGTGCGACTAGTATGACTTCTTTTAATGACACATTTACTACAACTTTACAACTTGTGTCGTATTGCTACTTCTTCTATAACTACTTCTAATGCTACTTCTATCACCACCAGCACCTTCAAGTCTATAACTAGCTGCATTTATGCTTAAATAAAGGAGAATAGAGGCAGAATAATGACGATGATAATAACAACGATGATGGTGATGATGATAATGATGATGTCGTTATAGTATTAACGATGATAATACTTAATATGATGATGATGGTGATGATGATGATGATGATGATGATGATGATTCCCAGCAGATGCCGCCTGGAGTGAAGAACCTGCACTACATTTCCCTGTACATGGCCTACTCCAGCAGTGCAATCAACCCAATCATCTACTTCCTGTACAACAAGTGTTTCCGGCACGCCTTCTATCAGCTGTGCAGATGTAGGGTCAATTCTTCAACAATCTCAGTATCTCCGGGTACGTCCGCCATCAGGGGTCCTAAGTTCTCAACTGTCCTGAGGGAAGTGATACAATATTATATTATTTACAAGCCCACTAATGCATTATCATGCATTTAGATATTCAAAATAAACAAAAAGACTTAAAATGTAGTGGACTAGTGGTAGCGTACACGATCCCCTTTGGCAATATCTTTCTCAAGGGAAAAGTACTGGTCCAACCTAGGAATGGTTTGAATTGTAGGAACTTTTTCTTAATTGGTATGAAAGAAAATAAGAGTAAATATATGTACGGTGAATTATATACATGATGATAATGATGGTTGATTTCTGCCAATTTGTCGGTATACTTCCGCCATAACATGAACTCGTATGGATTCTGTTAAAAAAAAAAGAAAAAAGAAAAAGACAATGTGTATTTTTTACGAATATGATAAATGAGTTTATATCCTTATGCAAAAAGTTAATCCCAAATAGATATTTTGGATTTAGTTATCTATTTTTCCAATTCTTAGAGTGATTGTAACTGGATATATTCGTGTTAAGATTAAGTGACACATCCATATGAATTTTGAAAAGGTTATTTATAAACCTGAAGTTTTCTAATGATTGCTTGCTGCATACATATACAAATACACGTGCAGTTTTTGATAAGTCCAAGAAATAAATAACTTTCCATGAAAATAAAAATCATGTAACGTTTTGTAAAATTATATCAATTTGGATTTTATTTTTATTATTATTTTTTTTTTTACAGAGCCTCAGACCCAGTCTACTCATACCACCCAAACAGACATAGTAGAAATGGAAGTTCAACCAACCACTTCCGGTCACGTGATTTATGTGGAAGCAGCTAAAGACTCAAACAAGATGGAGGTTGACAGTGTTGTTTCTGTTTCCGATTGAACCCTACACATCACATAGATCCGTCGGTGGTTTTTAATAGTGAAAGTCCACATTACTTTAAATTACAGAAGCCTCTTCAGTATGATTACAAACGCGCGGGAGTAATGCAAGCGTGTATTTTTTTTACTGTGCCTCTGTGTGAAACACGTTATTGTAAATATGCATTTGTGAACAAATGTCTTTCAGCATAATGATTGCACTGTGAATATAGTCTATAAGTAAAATAAAACCATGTGTGATAGTATTTTTATCAATCATGTATTTACATTTATATACTAGTCAATAAATGATTGATCAACACGTTTATATCAACACAATACAATAATTTCATTTATCAATGGGATAATCAACACGCCTCGTCTTTCTATAACAACATCGACACTGATCATTTGAACGTAGTCCTTAGTCAACTGGATAACCGCCCACATTCCCGAAGCACCGTAGATTCCATCACTTACGAAATTACGCAAATCTTGCAACACTCAGCGCGGTCCTCTTTTTCACCTGAAAAGAAAAATGTCACAAAATTAAAAAAAAAGTCTTGGTTTGGACCAGAATACCACCGTGCGCGAAAACGCTATCATAAGGCGAAAAATAAATATAGAAATTCACCGACGAGCTAGACTAAAACCTAAATCGTCAGAAACCTTGACATCAACATTAAACGATTTCTACGACTTTTAAAAAAAAAAATTTAATAGCAATGACCATAATGATGATACTTGTACGCCAACTAATACTCGTGATTCTAATAATATATTAAATGCGCCGATTCTTTCAACAGAAATATTGTGCATAAATAAGCTGTGTAATCCTGTCTGGTGGAATACTAAACGAATACATAAAAAACACTAGAGATCTGATGCTACCTGTCTACACGAAACTATTCAATTGTATTCTGGATACTGGTATTATTCCTGCTAACTGGATGAACGGTATTATTGTACCTATACACAAAAGTAAAGGAGATCCTATATCCGCCTCGAATTATAGACCAATAACCATACTTAGCTGCCTTGGGATACTGCTTACGTCCGTTCTCAATTTTCGATTAACTAATTAATTACTGAAGTACAAATAACATAATCAATACAAACCAAGCTGGTTTCAGAAAAGGCTGTTCTTGTCAAGACCATATATTGACTCTCCACTCAGTCATTGAAATCATAAAACAAAAGAAAAAGAAGGCATTTTGTACATTTATTGATTTTTCATCT
Source organism: Solen grandis (assembly GCA_021229015.1). Classification (NCBI taxonomy): domain Eukaryota; kingdom Metazoa; phylum Mollusca; class Bivalvia; order Adapedonta; family Solenidae; genus Solen; species Solen grandis. The sequence continues at coordinate 42,790,470 of CM037786.1, read as the reverse complement.
GCCTTTGATAAAGTACACAGAATTAGCCTCTGGCAAAAACTACTGGCAAACTCAATTAACGGTAAAATATTCAAAGTTATTTACAACATGACTGTACAATAACATTAAATCATGTGTCTCACACAAAGGTGCTCTATCCTCCATTTTTGCATGCGAAAGCGGCTTGAAGCAGGGAGAATATCTTTCACCCATATTATTTTCCCTTTTCCTCAATGGCATGCAAGAATATATACAATGTAACGGTGGCACGGGCATAGACCTAAATGATACACCTGATGAAACAAACTGGCTTAAACTAGTACTGTTACTGCCGATGACACTGTTATTCTGTCTGACTCTCAATATTGTCTAAACACATTTCATGATTATTGTAAAAAATGGCACCTTACCGTCAATTTAAATAAAACAAAAATAATAGTGTTTGGTTCTCGTACATCAAACCGTTTTAATTTTTCTTTGGGCAATACTGTGGTTGAAATAACTGATAAATGTCATTATCTCGGAGTTGCTATTTCTATTTCTGGGTCTTGTCTGAATGCAAGGAAACATAATGTCCAGCAAGCAAAAAAAAAAGCTATGTACCTACTCTTAACTAAGACCAGTAATGCCGAACTGCCTATTGATCTAACAATTAAACTTTTCGATCATACGGTTTTACCTATTCATACGTATGGATCTGAAATATTTGGTTTAAAAAAAATTGATATGTTAGAAGCAGTTCATAATGATTTCCTAAGAAAAATAACGAAAAGTCGCAAAAGTACACCTATCTACATGCTTTACGGTGAACTTGGGAGGTATCCATTGTCCGTTATAATTAAAAGACGTATGATTGCCTTTTGAACTCGTATTTTATCAGATAAAAATAAACTATCATTTCGCATTTATTGATATAGGCTTAACTCATCAAACTATAGCTCAAAATGGATTGACAAAGTAAAAAGTATTCTAAACACGGTCGGAAAATCTTTTATGTGGACCAATCAGAGTATATCATCAAAATTACACAAATGCGTGAAACAAACACTAGTCGATCAGTTTACACAAGAATGACCGGAGTGCACAACTCGGTCAATCGAATAAAAGTCGAATTATAAAACATTTAAACAAACCTTTCAATTAGAACGTATATTAAAATTTTACCATTTTACGATGTTGTCACATTCTTTAAATTTCGCATTGAAACCGGGCGCTGGGACGGTACAGTCATGAATGACAGGATTTGCACATGCTGCAAAAAAGGCGAGATCGGCTCTGAACGGCATTACTTACTGAGTTGTGAATTCTTTGAAGATGAAAGGAAAACACTTCTGACAGACCCCCAGTCAAATCTAACTTTCGCAGAACTGATTATTGTTTTAAATCTATAAAATAGCAATGCGCACATATGTACGTTCCCTTGTTTCGTCTAATATATGTATATGTTCCAATATACCGCTCTAATGCAATGAAATTAGATGGCATAAAACTGAAACACAATTGCTTAATATGTATACATTGTTCAAAAATATATACATATATACAATAATACTTACCGGTTCCTTAACACAGACCCTTTCATCAGCTGAGGTCACTGACCTATGGCGGCTAATACCTATTTTGAAGTTTGATAGCAGAAGTTCTAACCTCAAAATCCCGGAGAGACGGAAAACGTGTCAACGACGCTCTTATATATGTAAAAGTATTTTTTTATTTTTTATAATATTGGCTATATTCTAAGGAAATGATAATTACCTCACATGTATAATCTCTCTCTTTATTTGTAAGTACATTTATCAAATGTAGTTGTATACATGACACGCATATGGCGTGCGCATTTGTTTTGCTTAAGTTACTCACATGATACTCCTCTCTCTCTCTCTCTTACTCTCTCATGTCATATAGATATACAGACTTCAATTTGTAAATTTGTATGTATGTGTATAATCTCTCTCTCTCTCTCTTTGTAATGATAAACTCTATAGGTATGTGTATAATCTCTCTCTCTCTCTCTCTCTCTCTCTAATGATAATATACATATGTTGGTTTTGAGAACTAATTTGTATATATGTTGTGTGTACCCCCTTTTTGCGCTAAACTTATTATTATTATTAATATTTTTATGTTCAAATACACTGCACTAATGCAATGCATATTTTTTTCTGATGATACTCCCTCATTTGAAGCACTCAGCTTAAAATTGTATTCACATGTTACATCTGTTATAACATATCCTTTGAAATACTTGCTCGCAAATATGAAACCCTCCCCTAACCATTAACCCTTACTTTATCTGTTATATTATTTCAAGTAATTGATGTTTTACTATTCTTTAGTATAATGTATATGTATTGTCAATTTACTCTGACCGGAGCTGATCAGAAACATAATTTCTTATCTTATAAAACTGTTTGTAAATAACCTCATATTGTATCACTGATACCTGGGTGAATAAAGCTTCTGTTCTGTTCTGTTCATTTACATTGAAATTTTACATTTGATAGCAAAAGAAACGTGGTAATATAATATAAGGCGTGGATTAACAAAAAGCATAATCATGATGTACATGTAAATCAAAAGCAAAAAGTCGATTTCAAAAGACAATTTCATGTAATTAGCTAATTTTCCATAATCTGCTATCAGATGGTCAAAATTCATAAAAGAGTTGTTTATCTGTGTGTTTAATATTGCTCCCTATATGGAGTTTTTACAGTGTTATACTTTTGGTTTTAATGATTCATTTTTTATGGAATGATATATCAACATACAATAATACCAATGTGTTTACTATTTGAAAAGTATAATTGATTTAACCCTTTCCCTCATGTAGACTCATTTTGACGCACTCAATAGGTATCACATAAAGCCTAATCTGCAGAAAACCACAGTTAAACCTTACCAAATTTAATTATAAAGTCCTCATTTCCAGACCACTGAGGAGCAGCGAACAGCATAAAACCTGATCAGCCTGCGAGTAAAAAACCTGATCAGCCTGCGAGTTACTCGCAGGCTGATCTGGTTTTATGTTGTTCGCATAGGTCTTTTCATGGTTTCCTCTATGAGGGAAAGAGTTAAACTCAATTTATACTTGATACCTATTTCAGTGTATGATTATTGCTTTTGAAAATAAGATTAATCAACCCATCGACAGTTTTTCAATCGTTCTTAATTATGTCAATATGTGGGACTGTTGCGAAAGATATAGGGTTTGTTGTCTTACCGCAGTACAACACCGTAGACAATTGGAAACTATCACACCCAGTCACATTTTCCTTACACAGACCAGCCAATCCTGGAACAACCAGCATATGCTGAGCGTCAAGCAAGAGGCATTCAACGACGTTAGTATGTCGCAGCTGGTGTTTGAACTCACGACTTCTCAATTACTGTTTTTATTCAAGGAGAGTTCATAGTTAGAACCCGAGTTTAAGACCTTATTGAAAAACAA
>CM037786.1:42736943-42786943 GCA_021229015.1 Solen grandis | reverse complement strand
GTTAGGGACTTAAAATGGTAACCTAATGCAGGGCTGGTTTAACCATTAACCTGCTGAATTTCTCAAACGGACTTAGCCAGCACCTTTTTTGGAACTGTCCATTATCAATTTTAGGGATAACAAGATGAAAACTTGTAGTTGGTCAGCCAACAGTAAAGAGCCAGGTCAGCCTGGCTCTTTACTGGTGGCAAAGGATAGCACTTTCAGTTCCAGCAGGGTAAGGGTTAAGCACCACAGTTGATTCTTTTGCGACTGACCATTCCAAGGCAGTAACTGTTGGTATATCCCTATTATATGTATACATGTAATGTCTCAGCTGTCTACATGTTTTTTTTTTTTTTTTTTTTTTTACATGTATTTCCATTTACATGTATTTCCCTCTGGGGTTAGGTCATTTTTAATATACATGTATGTGGGATTTCTTAGAGGACCGTTTTGTCCTTCCTTATTAAATTTTGTTGAAGACTTAGATCTAACACTTCTGGGCAAGTGGACATGTTTGTGTGTGGTAATCATAGGTTTGCTAATAACATAATTTTAGTGAGAGAAAATGGTAAATCCAGGGCTGTTTAACTGGGCTTATATGGCATGACTAAATCAACTTATATGGCATGACTAAACCGGTTTTATATGTGTTCCATAGATATTTTCCATTGGCTAAAACTGTGGTTTCTGGACTAACAAAGTATTGAAACAATTTTAGTTCCATAAAAATGTCATAGTAATGGGAACAAAATAAGATGTATAAAGGATCAGTATTGCAAGAGTATTTATCTTTATAATTGTCACATAGTATCAGATAGTGAGAGACCAGAGAAAATCAGTGGTTGAACCTTAGTTAATATTTGGATTACCTCTGTACATGTTTCTCTCCTTTCTGCTGAAGAGTTAAATGAACTAAAGTGCATTCTATCATTGACCATAGTTACTATGGTTGGTGATCGAAGTCGCTCAGTATGACATAATAGTAGAGACTAGGTTACAAGGCATCATATATCCAGTGTAAATCCAGTACAGTACAATACATTATGTGGTGGACAATACATGGTATAACATAATTCAGACCATAGACCTCTTTGGCTTGTAGTCCAACATAATGCATTATCTAGGTTGGGGTACCTACAATGTGGTCCAATATAAGGTGAAATTTGATTAGGATTAAATGTGACATTTAAAGGTACATTAGGATAGCTCTAACGTAGTCCAGTATGATATTATGGTATTTAGGTTAGGATAGCTCCAATTTGGTCCGATATATAAGGTGACATTTAGGTAAGGATAGCTCTAATGTAGTCCAATATAAGGTTACATTTAGGTTAGGATAGTTACAATGCAATCTATCGGTATAACTTTGTGTCTAGGTCAAAAGCATTTTAGTGCATTTGATTGCTCACAAAATTGTATATTACTACAGCTATTGAAGAGATGAAGTGCCTAATTCCGAGTAATTGTATTTCTTTCTTATATCCTGACAGTTTCTTTCTGATGACGCCTTCAATTTCGTTTGTTTCAAATATTTGTGTCATACATAAACTATGCTGTGATTGGAACACATACAATAGAAACAGGAATGCTTTGTGCACAAATTATTGCTATCAGTTGCTCTAAATGAGTTTTATTTCATCTGAGTGACTTTGTACATTTGATTTTTTTACACTTCATTACCCATGTTAGAAATCTTAATATGCATTTAAGTAAATAACACAAAATTGGCCTTAAATGTATTAAATCACAATGACAGACATGAAATGAAGTTATATGTAGCAGTAAATTGAGTTAAATAATGCATTTTTACGCTAGTTGTGGAAGAAAGGAGAATATAACCATGACATGTGTATGCTTGTATGTATGTTATGTGTTAGTCCTTGTTCGTGAATATGATCTGGAAGTATGATGCCATAATGAAACTTAAATGGATTGTACAAATCACTATAATTATATCAATACACATTTATCAGAAAATATAAACTGCCAATGATTAAAAGCCCAGATAGATTATAAACATGATGATATATAATTGGTTAACAATAACTCCGGGTAGAATTTTTGTAATAACTTTTGTCATAAATCATATGGCCTTAATATCTTAGTGTAAAAAGTATAAATCAAATTGTTATTTGTCTATTTTTGAAATGTTTGGAGTTTAAACATTTTCTACAAACCCAGTTTTACATTTATTAACCCTTTACTGTTATACATTATTTATCTCGATATGACCACCCCTGGGACTGAGCACTGTCATTGGTCTTAATAATAAGGTGGTCTAATAATCGAGTTTCATTAACAGGAAATAGGGAAAGAGGGATCTGAAAGTAGTGGTCTTAATAGTGAAGTGGTCTTTATATTGAGGTGGTCTTTATATGAGGTTTTATGAGGTTGTTCTTAAATCAGAGGCACTGAGAGACTGTAGGTAGCATTTACATGAAATAGCTATCATTCTAAACCTAGCATTAACTCAATAGAGGCAAAGTTCATATGATGCAAAAAAACTCCATACATTTTCTGCAACTCTAATTATTAGTAAGTCAGCTGAACTCACTCTTTGTTTCATCAAAAATCTGCGAACAGTCTCTCAGTGCCATGAGCACATTGATGTGTTTCATGATGATCCAGAGTGAGGGACCCTGATTCCATTCGAAAGTAGCATACCTAATGAAGTTATGACCTTACTTCAGTAGTACATTATATCTGTAGTTGTGCAGAGTGATACAGTACAGTTATAACAGTTGCAGTAATTATGCAAATAAGCAATGACTGTTAATTGATTTTCTGCTGTATAGCCACCATTCTATAAAACTAGAATAGCCTGAAAATAATGTTTTCTTCAAACAGGTTTTATAGTGTTCTATAGTAAAACCTTGCTTTAAGGCCACCTTTGAATTAAGACCTCCTTGCTATAAGATCACAAATATCAATTAGACCACTTTACTATTAAGACCACCTCACTATTAAGACAACTTTACTTTGGAACTTTGGTGGTCTCAATAGTGAGGTTTTACTGTATATAGGGACTTTTTTATTGACTCAAAAAATGCATTGGTCTTGGGTTGGGATTTAGACTCCAAAAAAGTAAAAATGTCAAATTCCCCTGGGTCAGCCCACCACCCTTACCCTTGAGCAAAATATTGATAGGTGCCTTTAAGTTGACTGAAGGTGCATTATCATAGATCCAAGATTATTGTTGTTGTATTGGGGTTTACCATCGCTGCAATAGTATTTCAATCATATAGCGACGTCCAGCTAATTACAGTGGAGGATGACCCCGAGTATACAGAGGTACCCGGGTAGAACCACCGACCTACCGCAAGCCAGCTGGAAGGCTTCCTCACACAAAAAATCCGAAATCCCTACCAGGATTTGAACCCACAGCAGTGAGGGGGTGAGAGATTTGTAGTCCACGACTATAACTGCTTGGCCATGGCAGCCCCACACCCAAGATTGACACCAAGAACAATGTTATATTGAAACAGCAACATATACATATAACATACAACTCACCTTTTGTATTTTTCAATATACCTAATCACTATTTTCATCTGCCTTTTTTCATTTTCAGTAAATTCATGTTATAACCACTTGTATTTAAATCATATCCTCATCAATGTTTGGACATTTTACAGGTTGTTAACATCTCTTGTTTATGATAATTTTGCCATCACAAACTACTTGAAGTACCACAACTAGAATATATTCTGAGGGCTTGATGCAAAAGTATTGTAAATGATTTTTTTATTAGAGCATTCTGCCTTTTGCAGAATCATCTTCTTCCTTGGGTTACCATCTACCAAGATTGCTAAAACTATTCCGATCTGTAAAAAAAACATGGCCGCCAGGGACGGAGCTAATTTGCCATTTATGTATAATAGTGAAACCTTTGAACGACATCTCCTCTGAAACCGCTGGACAGAATTTGATTAAACTTTGCAGGGATGATCCTTGGGTAAACCATCACAAAGGTTGCTAAAATAAACCTGATTCATGTAGAACTCTGGTTGCCATGGCAATGGAAAGAAAAAAAATATGAAAATTTTAAAAATCATCTCCTTCAAAACTACTGGCCAGATTTCAAAATATATGGGTACAGATGTTCCTTGGGTAACCCTATACTCAGCAATTTAGGGCCTCTATGGGCCTCTTGTTTCTTTATTTTGAGGTTCAAATTAAAACAGGTTGCCGATGAGCCAGCAGCATGAAATTTTAACAGTAACATCAGTGACTGCATGGCCATTTTGAACGTCACATTTTTTTCTTCATGTGACGTCACATGAAGTCAGGGCCTATTGATTTCTTTCTGCTCTGAGAAGACTGACATCATATGTCAGACGTAAAATGACGTCATGACACGTTATCAAATTTTTTATCTAAAATGTATGTTTTTTTAGCACTGGAAGACAAAGTTTTTGACCGATTTGCATAAATTTTTCACTGAAGATGCAACATAGCCTCATATTGTCATCAGTCACTTCTGTTTCTGGATAATCGCTAAGATCAAGGTTACATGTCAATTTTTTTTTCTTTGGCCTTAAATATCTCAAAAACAAAAAATATTTTATCGAGACCCTATAATTTGTAGTGCTTTGAAAGACCTTTCAGATGATATTTAGTTTATGAAGATTGGGGTTGAATCAGTTGAGTTTTGGTAGAAAAAAACCCAGAAATGTTGCTACCCCAAGTGCACTTGTATTATTGATTTTTGTAAACAAGAGTATGAATATAATTTGTAAAAAAACTGCCTGTGTTCTTTTTGGTGTTTAAATTTTAAAGATTGACCTAAAATTCATAAAGTTATAGGAAGAAAACAAAACGGCATTAACATATTTTCCCCAAATTTTTGCCGTTTTCTCAAGGTTTAACCGCCCATATCTAAAAAGTGGTTAAAGATACATACATTCATAAAGCATGTGAATTGTGGGGGATTCAAAGATCTTAGCTTTTTAAAATTGGACATTATATAAGGAAGTTACATGAAAAATAAGAATTCATTAAAATCGTTCTTTTATACACTTCTTCAGTTAGTCCAAATCACTTTATTGCTTTTTTCTAAGAAACTATTAATTTTTGAAAATAATATAAAGATCAGTATTTATAGCTTGATGCAATGCGGTTCTAATGGTATCCAGATTTTAATGATCAGACCATTAATTATAAAGTTATTAATCAAAGGGTAGAAAGTGCCATGGACATCTTTTTGCTGATTTTTGCTGTTTTCTTGAGGAATAACTTTCTATACCAGACAAAACTTATAAGTACTCTGACTAAAGTTTTGTCTATAGCATTTGTTGTATTCAAAATAACAGATTTTTGGTTTTCTATAGCTTTCCATGAAAATTGGTTTCACAGAGTTGATGATGCATCAAAATTATTCAAACAGACAACAGATTGAGCCAATTGCACATTTTAATATTTACTGGGTATATGTTTGGAAAATAAATCTTCTCTACAAGTTTGAAATTGGAGTACTTACAAGTTTCATTAAGTGTATCAAAAACCGTAACAGATAAGTAAAAACATGAAACATGTGAAATTTTGGAAATTTGAAGACCTTTTTAATGGTACCTAGGTTTTTAAAATTGGACATCCTAAGGAAGTTACACGAGAAATAAGAACTCATTAAACTGTTCTTTCATGCACTTCTGCAGTTAGTCCCAATCACTTGATTGCTTTTTTCTAAGAAGCTATTTATTTTTGAAAATAACATAAAGATCAATATTTTAGCATAATGCAATGCGTTCTAATGGTATGCAGGTCTTAATGATTTGATCATTAATTTGTCGAAGGGTAATATCAATATGAACATCTTCTTGCCGATTTTTGCCCTTTTTTGAGGAATAACTTTCTACATCTCAAAATCCATAACAGATAGGTTTAAATATGAAGTAAGTGAATGTTGGAATTTGGAAGACCTTTCTAACGGTACTTAGCTTTTTAAAATCGGACGTCATATAAGGAAGTTACATGAAAATAAGTTTCTGAAAAATCATTTTTCCTTGTGCTTTTGCAGTTGATCCCACATATTATTCCAAATTCTATTTCTGTTACATTAAAGGCATAATGTGATACAGGTATTTATTTTGATGCTCTGTGCCCCCCCCCCCCCTTACTTCAGTTCAGCAAGAATATTAAATTAAAATATATAAGAAAGAAATGTTTTGCAAGAAAGGAACCTTGTATACCTTGATAGCATGTAAAGAGGATTAGTGATACTTCATTCCCTTGTAGAACACCAAGTTTGATTATTATTGTAGTTACATGTATTTTAAAGATGGTTCTCGAAAAGCTAGCATTATGAAATTATAACTGAAAACAAAGCCACATATTCCCTTTTGAATGCACTGACTTTAAAATTTAGATTATGTCATATGACGTCACAGATTTCAATCTGCTATATATATAAGTTAGCACACTACAGCTGTCAATTCAGGATGGATTTTCTCCAATTTTTGAAGATGGTGTATGTCAGAAAAGAAAGTAAGCATGATCAGGTTTGACATGGTTTGTAGTGCAGAAAGCCCTTTCTTTTGTTTAGAACAAAAGAAGTCTAGTGTTTATATAGAGTTTCTGTAGGTTTGCATCATGGTCTCAATTTACTGTTTTGAAGAAGATGGTGTTAGAACTGGTGAATAAATGCAAAAAGTGATTTAAGTGGGAGTGTACCATAATGCTTTATTTCATGTCCACTCATTTTGACGCATAGGTAAACAGAGTAGACCCAGATCAGATGGCTCCGATAGTTCCTCCTGTTTGCTTATACAAGATTGTAGCTCAATTTCTACACAGTCATCTGTGGCAAAGAAAAATCCATTATTTCATAAACCATTTAAAGATCAATCAATGATGTTCATCAAAACATAGATATTTACCTGAATGTTCATGAGGTGAAGGTAAACAAGGAGTGTACTTAATAAAACTTAATTATATCCATCTTGAAAGTAGGTGAAGAAAGGAGCTACCTGGGTGATTTTAAATTGTACACAAAATGTAAGCGGTAATGCCTAGGGCATGTGCAGATATGAGATTAATTTTCATTGGCATTAAATTTTGTGGAATCCTGATAGTCAATTTTGTTTATTTTCGTGAATTGATTTTCTATAAACAAGGTGTTTTCTAAATCAAGTTTTCTTGGGATTAAGCCATCCACAAAAATATTAAGTCCCCCACAAAATTCATGGTGTTGTATACAAGGTCATTGTTGTTATTAATTTGAAATAAGGGGAGAAAACTTGGAGAAACTTGAACTTTCATTTGATTTACTAACATACAATTCTGAATTAGTCTTAATGGTCAAAACATTACCTAACCTTTGATGAATGCGATTTATTAATCATTTCTTGTTTGTTGGGTTTAACATTCCAGCAAAAGCATTTCAATCATTTGCAGACTACAGGAGACTGATATATTAGTGCCACACTAAGGTATCATTTCAAAGACATGTGGCATGATACCACATCCAGTCATAATATTCTGACTCCGGGCATACAAATCCTGGAACTACCTTTCATACTGAGCACCAAACAAGGGAAATATACCCTTGTCCTCACACTTCTAGGTTGGAGACTCTTACCACACCTCCACCAAGTCCATTTTAATCATTTCTTGTTATTGTATTGGAGTTTACCATCGCTGCGATAGTATTTCAATCATATAGCAACGTCCAACTATTTACAGGTGGAGGAAGACCCCGAGTACACAGAGGTACCCAGGTAGAACCACCGACCTACCGCAAGCCAGCTGGAAGGCTTCCTCACATGAAAAATCTTAAGTCCCTACCGGCATTCGAACCCACAGTGGAGAGGGGCTGAGAGATTTGTAGTCCACGACTGTAACCGCTCGGCCACAGCAGCTCCTAATCATTTCTTGACTGCCTGCATAAACAAAAGGCTATCTAGAGCTATCCCTGAAGGTGACAAACATACCCACAACACTACCGTAAACAATGTAAGAAGAGATTGAAGTTTCTGTTTAATGGGATGGGAAGGAACAATGCTCTTTATACTTCACTTTGTAAAGGGGATATAATGACAAACAGAAATCAAACATAAAGCTCAAACTGACTGATTAAGTCTTTAAAATGACACAAAGAAATGTGCATAAGATAAGTTCCTTTATCAACTCATGCAAATTATGTTATCGGCTAGAAACAGTATAGTTTTCTGTCATCTATATTTATTCAAATCACATTTCTGTTGAACTTTAGCAAGTCTTGTAGGAAAATGAACAAAAAACAAAGTCATAACTCGTGATACATTTTTTTTCTGATAAAATATAAACACATAATGATACACAAACAAATAAAAAGCACCATTATTGCGTTTCTGTATGTTTATAAACTAGAAAGTGAACACAAGAATACAAGCATTGATTTGTTCCATGATTGAGATGATGTTCTGATGAGGTGGTCCATACAACAATCATTGTGTACATACCAGGGTCACCTTTAAGGTAAGATTAAGCTTAAAATTCACAAGAAAAAAAAATTGCATATTTCATAGGGCAAAGCTTCTATAGTCCACAAAAATGAAATACGTAATGGAATAATACCGGAAATCCGCCAAAATCCTTAGTTGTTCAATACCGGAAATCCGCCAAAATCCTTAGTTGTTCAGACAGGACACTATATGCTAATAAAAGGCCTGATAATGTAGTGCAGACCGACTACTACATGATCATGAAAATGTAATATAAAATAACCCTATAGTCTTTTATTTCTATAAACTGTTGTAACAATGTCCAATATTGAAGTGTTATAATGGGTCCACACTGAATTTGTGACCTTGAATTTAACCCTTTCCCTCATATAGACTCATTTTGACGCACTCAATAGGTACCACATAAAGCCTGATCTGCAAAAAACCACTGTTAAACCTTACCAAATTTAATTGTAAAATCCTCATTACCAGACCACTGAGGAGCAGCGAACAGCATAAAACCTGATCAGCCTGCGAGTTACTCGCAGGCTGATCTGGTTTTATGCTGTTTGCATAGGTCTTTTCATGGTTTCCTCTATGAGGGAAAGGGTTAAAGACTGACTCATTTACCTTCTAATTACAATTCTTAAAAAGAAAGAAAAAAAAAGGCCAGGTTTTTCTCTGTATTCTAAGCAAGCAAATTATTTCAGCAATTCCTAAACAAAACAGGAGAGGGGGATATGAAAGCAGAAATATAATACCCATCCTTTTCCCCTGAAAAGTTGAGTTAATAACCTTAAAGACAAAGAAAAAATAAATGGTATAAACAAAACTACCTGGCTATAGTGTTATAAAATATATCTGTGATTTAAACAACCACGTATTATCTACTTGACAAATAAATGTCATCAATGCATTGTTTATATAATGACAAAATAATACAAAGAATACTATTAAAGAAATATATGACACACGCACAAAGAAAATATTGTAAACATAAAAATATAACATTAAAATATTATATATATTTGAAAATATGTTTTTCTCTTAAACAATTAAATAAAAAATGCTGTGTGGAGGAATGAAGATTACTTTTTCAAATATATCTGTAAAGAAACAGTAGTCATTGTAAAATATAGTTAAGTAAAGTTTGAGCTTTCCAGAACAGTAATTAGTAAAGGAGAAGTCACTACTTCATAAATATTAATGGACAACATTACCGGTATATAAAGACAATTTTGTTCAGTGGTCAGAATTTGTAAAGCTTTTTAATAATTTAATCCAAGAAGGAAAAGGACTGAATAGCACAATTCAGGCTTTTGTAATGATCATCAAATATCTAACATACAGTTCTGTAAAAGGCAATATGTGTAAATACATACATACTCTGTAAATACATACATATTCTAATATTATTTTCAGAGTTATAAACATCCTAAGAAAATTGGGTAAAATTGCTGTTAATGGAAAGAATGAATAATAAATATTAAGAAGGTAAGGGAAATAACTACCAGTAAGTTGTTATCTGAGATAACATTAGTTAGCTGCCCTTGCTCTGATATAACACCCTGTAATACAAAGGACAAAACTTGTTATAACAATTAACAAGTGTGCAACCAGTAAATCATCTTTGGATATACTGATCAGATTGGATACAATTTGCCTCTGATGAGAAACTATGCCATCATATATGAACAGTGTCGGACTGAAATTATTTATCCGGCTTTATTTGAATTGGTACTTGTCAAAAAAACAACAACAACAACAATATATGTCTTTGTCCACTTAGGCTCTATCCGCCATCTGCCAATGTATCAAAATAAATCAATATTCTTGACAGATCTGTTTTTAATGCACAACTTTATATTTGCTTCAATCAAACACCATGTTACAATATACACAAGTCTGTTAAGACTGAAAACATTTTTCAGACTTTGTAGCAAGGAGTAGCAGAAATAAATAGGAACTTCAGGTTGATCTGGTCTTGTATACTCAAGGACTTCAAAAACTACTCACCTTGAAAAAATGTGAAATATCTCATTTTTTGAAATTCAAATGATTTCAGATTTAATACTTAGAAATATAATTAGGCATATCTGAGCGATAGATTGGTGCATAAGTTATAGCCTACTTTAATTCTATCACTTACGAAAGTAAAAGGAAAAGGGTCAACCTGTGAAACAAGAGGGCCATAGAGCCCCTGGATCACTCACCTGAGTATAGGGTTACCCATGGAACATCTGTACAATACATTTTGAAATCTGACCAGTAGTTTTTAAGGAGATGATTTTTGAGGTCTTCATTCCCCCCCACCCCCCACCCCTTGTCATGGCAACCAGAGTTCTACATGGATCAGGTTCATTTTAGCAACTTCTGTAGTGGTTAACCCAAGCATTAGCCCTGCCAAGTTTAATCAAATTCTGTCCAGAGGTTTCAGAGGAGATGTTGTTTAAAGCAAATTGTTGATGATGCATGACGGACGATGACAGACACAGGGTGATCACAAAAGCTCACCTTGAGCACATTGTAAAAGTTTCAGTCTGATATAAAAACATTAGAAAGCAAGAAATGTTAACAATGGTTAGTGTGTCTTTTTCCTGGCCTCAATTGTGCATGTGCACACAGATTGTCGATTAAACAGCATAACATGGGTTAAAACATTATATTTAAGAATGTCTGCTTTGTATCATTTGTGATAAGTTAATTTAAAGCATCTTAAAGCCCTTCTATACTGGAAACTGTGACCACAGGGCTCTGAATGGAAAATACGTTTATACATGTAATCAAAAAAATATTAGTATAATTAATATGTATAGTATTCATAAATTTAATGCACAACCAAACAAAATACCATCCCTGACAAAAAATCAGGGTAAAGAAAAATGGATTATAGCCAATAAGCAAAAATATTTTCAAGATATATACAGTGGAACCTCTCTAAACCGCACCCTCTGAAAACCAGAATACTCTCTAAACTGCACGATTTCAAAAGTCCCGATTTTTCCCCTATATGTTTCATATTGAAAAATACTCTCTAAACCGGACCCTCCGAATTCCGAATACCGCACGAAAATTTTGGGATATTTAGATAAATTGTGCCTATTTTAACCTCTGTAAACTGCACACAAATTTTCTGTCCGAGAAAAAAAACGCATGATTAATTTGAAATTCTGTACTGTAATTATGTGTTTATTGCCGTAATATGGTTTGAGATTAATCGGTGTTGCAATTTTATCCACTATGTGTGAAAAATACAATTAGCGGTGCTTGTTTACAATGACTGGATTGATCAATTACAGAATACAGTAATAATAGTGTTAATCAAACTTAATGAGCATCAGAAGTGTATGATAATTAAATCAGAGATTAATTAAAAAGAAACCCGTCAACAAACACATCATTTCGTTTCCTTCATAAATGTTTGATGGTTACCGGACAAAATGAAGTTAACTAAATTGGCTCTTTCTGATGTTAATTCTGTGGAATGCATTTTGTGATTGTGTTATACATAGTTTTGAGTTTGATTCCCAATCCCCTTCTATTTGGTAAGCATGTACTTATCTTGTAATTAACACATTAATAAGAAATGAACAATTACACCTCACATACAATTAATACCATACACATAACATTTGAAGAATATACATTGAATCCCATACATAAAGCAAAATAAACACTGAAAGAGCAAAAACCTCTGTAAACCGCACACCTCTGAAAACCGGACATTTTAGCTGGTCCGGGCACCGTGCGGTTTAGAGAGGTTCCACTGTAGTAACATTAGAATTAATCTACATAATATACACTACAATGTAAATAAGAAAAAACATTTTACCAACCTCAGTACAAAACTTAATAAAAATATATATCAGTTCATAAATAGGGTAGTAAGTCCAGCTGCACAATAAAAGCATGTATGCACAGTGGTTAGACCTGTTTCCATGGTTAGTGCTTTGAGCTACATTTTTTTTTGTGTCGTTACTTAAATGAAGATGAAAAGTATTACATGAATACTTTACATTATTATAGTTTAATGTTGTGTGAGAAAAGATGCTAAAATTTGATTTCTGGAATTAATACCCTAAATCATACGATTGGTCACTTGATGGAAACCATTCAAGAATTAAAATGTTGAGGCCTATTATAGTGAAGTGCATTAAGAGTTTACAGTGCGCTTTGTGAGTAAATCTTTACATTGCTCTATTACACAGTAAGAAAAAAACCATATGGAAAACAGAAATATTATCAATAGCTGAAAAAATACGAAACTGGTCCATAAATAAATGGTCCTTTAGAGACATTTTGGGTAACAGCAAACAAACATTGAAACATCCAGACCGAAAAACTGATTCCTAGATACACAGCATACATATGCTTCTATTTCTTATGTGGTACCAGTGTGAATAGATACATTCAATCATGAAGGAGAAACACCGATAAGTTAAATTTACGAGTTACGTAATGGTATTATTTTCTAAATCGCAGACCAAATATTACCCCTAGGTGTATTATCACATTATTTCAGCGACCATGGCATCGGCACAGACACTTTTAAATAAAATTTCTTTAAAAAAATATATCATGTATATTGGACAATATAGTAGAGATTAACATTTATCACATGTCATAATGCTTCAACAACCAAAGTTCATTTACACAATGGATATGAAATACAAAGAATATGGGTAAAAATAAGGGAAAATAGAATATATCTAAAGCAATGATGCACAACCTGCGAGTTAACAGATACATCTCTGAGTAATACAATAGCTTTATATAATATATAAGTCTTGAAGGATTCAGATCTTGTGCTAAAAAACAAATTTCCACACAGACACAGTAAAGCAGTAAGACAATTTTTCTCTGTGAATGTTAACACTTTTTTAACACTGCCATGAAAAGATAACTTTTCCACGCGCCTGATATTCAGATATTAACATTAACCAAACTCCATTATTTGCATTTGTTGTTACTCAAGAGTAAAAAAAAATTACAGGATAACACTGTAAAATCATAACCTAACAATGCCTAAGCCAGACTGTCAACAGACCCAAAACAAGAGTGGTATACATTCTTATTGACACCTAATCTGGAATAACTTGATTCCAAATATTCAGGGAAAAAAACTCTGGTTTTCCTGATCAGTCCATAGATATATGGGATGACTCCCAAATCTTTTGGCTTTTTTTTTTTTCTTTGTCAAGTTTTCAGAATCTGAGTGGGAACCCTCAATTTCCAGGACACAAAAGATCTAGTTGAAAGGATTTAAAAACCCTTTATTTAGGGGTGCCTGGATAACACAGTGATAAAACATGTTGCTCCTCACCTTGTGGCCTAGGTTTCATTCCTTGGCACATAGTGAGATCAAGGCATATGTTGTTGGTTTTTTTTGTCTCTATTATATGAAACCATTCTTATGAGAGTGACTTACACAAGTTGTGAGAATGTATTTTGCAAAGATTTAAAATAAATAAAGTTCAAACTACTAAAGACCCTTTTTCTGACAGAAGAATCATCTTCCTATGCTCTGGACCGCTGCATCAAACTGATGGGTTTGATATCATGTAAAGATGACTGGAAATGTGATTTGGCAGTACAATATTATTAAAATACCAGCAATATTAGATCACAACTGGATACACTATCTTAGTACAGTGTATTTTTTCCCACGCATGCAAATCTTAAAAATTAATTCAAGATGAAATTATTAAAAAATTAAACATATCTGATTTTTTTGAGGACAAATATATTAATATACCTCAAATTTCAAGATATTCACACAAAGACACATGTGGGTTACAATGGGAACAATAACTGTGTTACTGCAACAATAATTTGACAGAGGTGAGTAACTGTCAGATTAAAGAATGTAATAATGTCAGTACAGACGTGTTACTTTGTGCTGGATCAGCCTGTACATAGGATGACTTACTTAAAAATATTCCTTGCAGTTGCCTGCATATCTTGAATGAAAAAATATGCTGTAAGCATGACATCCATCTATCACACAAGATAACTATGAACACTATACAACACGTTGTTCATGTAACTAAGCACAAATATTGTTGTGTCTACCTACAGATTTCTCTCCACCCTGATAAAAATATTGGTGTTCATCAAACTGAGAGAATTCTCCAGAGGCATCAGCCATACAGTCATGAGAGGGCAAGTTACGACTACTAGTGTTTGAGACCAAGCAGGGTTACTGCCCTTGAATACCATAGTCTTGGGAATTCTGGGAATAAGACTGGAACTGTGCTTGCTGTCCATCTTGTCGCTGTAGGTTTGGGAACACCTTTACGGTATACAAGCATATTTAACACAGGTTTCCTTTGTATATATTCCACAGCCTTTTTATGTGTGACTACAGTGAAGTCATGACCATTTACCTGAAGAAAAAATATTTTATACCAGCTCTAAATATATTTTTTTTCATGTCAGTTATTGAAACAAAACCGGGCCATTTTTAATGACACAAAATGTACACTATTTTGACTTATGAAAATTTTTTTTGTTTATTTTGTTTGATAGCTATATCGGTACATGTACCATTTTTTACAACTTTGGTATGGCACTGCTGGGGATCAGACCCATGACATCCCAATTCTGGGGTGGACGTTCTAACCACACGGCCACTGGGACCAGTGATTACTAATATAAAACTAAAATGTAACAGATATCAATCGCAAAAAATCACTGATTAACCCTTTACATCATAAATATTCATGCATAAGTTTATGACTTGATGAATAAAGATTTTAATGGTATTTAAATCCATATTTCTTTGTTGAGTAGAACCTGGGGTACAATATTGAATGAGCATACAAAGAAGGCTGGCAAGGCATCAAAAAGCATCTTAAAGAGGTATAGGGTTAAACAAGAGGGCCAAGAAGGCCCTGAATCACTCACCTGAGAAACATTGCCTTCATTGCCAATTATTGTCATATGAGTCATACTGAATACATATCCATGCAGAAATACTGCAATATCATCTAAATTCCACACAAAAACAGTACCTGCCTGCCAAATTTTGAAGGCCAGAGCTCTAATAAGTATATAAAATCAAGTGACCCCTGGGGTGGGATCAATTTTGACATCAGGGCCATGATTTGAACAGATTTGGTTGAGGTCGACTAGTAAACATATTAACTCCAGGCTTTGTGGTTTCTGACAAGATTTTTTGAGGGTTTTCCTATAAAAGTTTATGTAAAAACAAGTGACCCAAGAGGCGGAGCAAATTTTGACCCAAGGGCCATGATTTGAACAAACTTGGTATAGGTCTACTACGCCATGTTAAAGGCCTTAGGGCCAATTTTTACTCCAGGGCCATGATTTGAACAAACTTGGTTGAGGTCTTTTAAGCCATGTTACACACCAAATATCTAAACTCCAGGCCGTCTTGTTTCTGACAAGAAGATTTTTCTAGTCTTTCCTATGTAAGTCTATGTAAAATCAAGTGACCTTTGGGGCGGGACCAATTTTGACCCCAGGGCCATGATTTGAACAACCTTGGTAGAGGTCCATAAGACAATGCTACACACCAAATATCTAAGCTCTAGGCCCTGTGGTTTCAGAGACGAAGATTTTTTAAAGATTTCACTTTAAAAATCTACTTTTAGCTCCTGTGACCCACATATGCAACAGATCGGAACCATTTGAACGACTTTGGTAGAGCTTCATGCAAAGAACATCACAGGCAATTTTCATCCAAATTTGGCTCAGTGGTTTAGGAGGAGATCTGTTTAAAGAAAATTGTTGATGCTGGACGCACAAACAAATGACGGATGCCGGACAAAAGGGGATCACAATAGCTCACCATGAGCCTGTTGTGCTCAGGTGAGCTAAAAAGAAGATGGAATCAATAAAAGCTGAGTGGAAGTCATCAGAGAGGAACAGATGGACAGAGAGAAATGACAAAAAAATGTTCCTACTTGTAAAAGTTTGTCGTGTACTTGTAGTCCACATCTGGCAGCAGGACCGTTCTCATGGATATATGTCACATAAATACCCTATAAATACATGTATGCAAGTGAGAGGGCATGCAAAGTTATTAACAAACATTTAACTGTTTTGTCTATTTTTTCCTTTACATTTATTCAACTTGGTTGCAGGTTTTATGTCAGACATCTTGCCAAATACAAATGGGTGCCTGGATAGCGTAGTGGGTGCCTGGATAGTGTAGTGGTAACGCGCCTCGCTTCTCACCAATGCGTCCCGGGTTTGATTCCTGGTCACGTACGTGAGAGGGTACAGTGGTCGCCCGTCCAGACACGTGGGTTTTCTCCGGGCTCTCCGGTTTCCTCCGACAATAATGACCACATACGCCGCCACCAGAGCCATCGAGAGTGATTAAGTTGTGAAAACTTGTTTCGTAATCGATGTAAAATAAATAAAGTTTAAACTTTTTTTTAAAATACAAATGAATTCCTTTTTTTTATTTCAAACCTTTAGTGAAACAGGATTTTTACATCTTAAAATGCATGTATGCATATTCCTATTTCATGAATCAAGTATTTTAAATGCATCTTCATAGAGTAAGTCTATTTAAAAAGAGGTACATACACAAATTACTGTAAATAAATTCCTCAACACTTCTCAATAAATTCAACAAGGCAGTCCAAAGGACAGCTATATCCCCCGCCGCTGGCCAAATATTAGAATTTGTTTAGTCATAGGATTATGTTCACCTTAACCTGGCATGGTTGTAGCAGACATAGAAGATCAGTTTAAGACAATTTTACTTTCCGGAGTTATGTATAATCTCAGAATTCGGAGGCACATATATTAAAAGTTTACTGACAAGTTTTACATGGTAAACAGTACAAAAAGTGAACATCAATGAAGTATAGGATGTGTTAGGTAACCACAAAATACATGTGTAACTCAATTAAAAACTTTATAAATCATGACATAATTTGTATGATTGTGAACATGACATACTATTATTTACCGAGAACAATAAATCACTGTGGAAGTGCAATCCAGGTCAAGAAGTGGTCTGTGTAAGGCAAGGGGAACACTCCTGAATGAGATATGGAGCGGACATGAAAATAACATTTGACCTGCAAGTATGACCTTGACCTTGAGCCAGCGTGACCGCCTCATGCCTTCTGCATATCAGCTCAATGAGGTTAACATTTAGCCGAGTTTGAAGAAAATGTGTCCAAGCGTTCATGAGATATGGAGCGGACACGAAAATAACATTTGACCTTCAAGTATGACCTTGACCTTGAGCCAGCGTGACTGCCTCATGCCTTCTGCACATCAGCTCAATGAGGTTAACACTTTAGCCGAGTTTGAAGAAAATGTGTCCAAGCGTTCATGAGATATGGAGCGGACAGGAAAATAATATTTGACCTTCAAGTATGACCTTGACCTTGAGCCAGCGTGACCGCCACATGCCTTCTGCACATCAGCAATAGCCAAGTTTGAAGAAAATGTGTCCAAGCGTTCATGAGATATGGAGCGGACACGAAAATGTTTCGGACACACTGACGGACGGACTGACGGACGGACGAAGGGCATTCCTATAACCCCCCTCCCGCTTCGCGGCGGGGGATTAACAAATAAGCCCTTAATTATAAGGTTTTACTATTTTAATAATGATTACGTATTTTAAAAGAAAAGTATTTTTTTGTTATAATCTGACCCCCTGAACAGATTTTGACAGTTTTAGATTTTCCAAACATCAAACATATTTGGGATGGAAATATGTTGCCAGGCAAGTCTAAAATTTCCTGGGTGAAAGGAAGTTCCACTGAACCTGGCAAATCATCCGTTCAAGAACACATGCTCTCTTAGCCCATATTCAAACAAAACTAGAACTAAAGGTGATTAATACCCCTGCATAACACCTTGGCTTTATTTAATATGAGAGTAGGACCGAATATGATGTGTACAATGAGCCATTCATATAAAGTCATCACTTTTGTGAAGGGGTGTATAAAAACAATATGTTGCATCATACTAACACTCACAATCTGATTTGCATAATAATATGCAATATACCTTGTCTGGGTAACCCTGTGGAGATTTCGTGTTGTCCTGGTCAATCCCTCCCCCAATCCTGAAGCCACACCTGTACCTCTGCTTGCCATCTGGCCCGATTGTTTGATTACCATGTTCATCCCGATCCAAGTCCTTGTGCAGAACTATAGGGATCTGTAGGAATGAAAATACATTCAATTATAGATAACTATATGCATCTTCATTAAATGATGTCAGTTTCAATTCCTAATATGAACAGAGAAAACTGAAGAAATATATGGAGAGAAACTCAACTTTAAGTGTTTTGGAATGTCAATTGATAGAACAATTACACATTGGTACAAGCCCTAAGAGGTGAAATGAAATAAACACAGTAAAAAATGTAACTGAGAAAAAAAAAATCAAATGTAATGTGAAGATCAACATAAACTTTAGATGTAAATTTCTTCTTATTCTTTTTCCGTTTACTGCCCACATTCACCATATTGAATATACTGGCAAAAACGTGCATGGTTAAAAACAGGATAAAAACAATGATTAGTGATTTAATATGTGAGTGATGACACTCGAGTTTTGAATATCTCGATTGACTCAGCTGAGGCTATATCACTCGAGATATTCAAAACTTGAGTGTCAAGGATTTGCCTTTCATATATTAGATTTATATTGAATAAATACAAGTTTGTCATTGTTTGTGTCAATTGAACCACAATATGACCTGCTGATGAAATGACAATAGAGTATACATTTACACCGCTACATGAGTCAGTATGATGGAACAGTGACCCATTGTTCAAAATTACGTGTTTACTGTTAAGCGTTTACAGGCGATTCCATACAAAAGGACGTGCAAAAATTAAAGATACTTCAATTGTCACACCACTTATTTGTTGCAGGGCATTAAAACCATGCCGATGCAGGAATTCAATGGAGATCATCATCAATGATAACCTGACACCACAGTCTCCCCACCCACTCTCTAAACACAGAGCCAGGTGACAGCATGATGAGTAACGCGATTACTCGAAACCTATCGCTGTTTTGAGAAATTTTTGTTCACGAACTTGTAGACCAATATAAAAATGAATAAATCGAAAGATTATATTTGTGTAAAGATCAGTCTATACAGACGGCACATACGCTAAAACATTCCAGCGGATCCCCTGCGTTATGACCGGCCATGTTTTCCATATTTTTAGTCTCTAACAAAATTGTTTCAGTTGATTGACATATTCTCTGTCTTTCACGAAGTTGTTATTATGTAAGATCATTTTAAAAATAATTTTATGGCTAAATATTATAATTTCATGAATGATATATAGTTTTGAAAGAAATAAAAATCACAGGGTATTTAGATTATATCCAAAATGGTGGCGCCTTCTTCAAATTGTGAATGCGGCATGTGATTCATTGAATTGTGGATGAATACCGCTATCGTACATTGTTGTATATATATTTTTTACATTAGCCTGGTTCACCTTGAACGTAAATTGTCAAGATGGAATCCATTGACAAGTGGTTCAATCGAGAGGTAAACGCACATCATGATTAATAAAAAAATCTCGACACCGTCTGTTTTTACTTTTAAACTATTTCAGATGTGGAGCACCTGTCACTGGCTTAGTGTTATGATAAAACTTAAATGCACGTAACAATTGACTTGTATAAAGTTAGTGCCATTTGTGTAATCCATACTTGCTATTTTATATCAGTAACTTTTATACTTCCCTTTAAAACAAAGAGGTCAAAAAATGAAATATAATAGTGAACTGTGTGTCCCATGTAACGAGGTGAGAAAATTATCCATTTCCCATCCTACACTCACATTACATGAAGACAAGTTCATATTGGGATGCTGAGGTATTAATCACCTTCAGAGGTAGTTCTAGTCTTCTATTACAATGATAACATTATCAGATTAGAGTGTTTTTGCCTCAATATATAATAAAGGGATGGTTTCTAAGTGTTGTTTATCTTAGCTCAACTGAGGACATGGGCTCAGGATGAGCTATCAGGATCGATGAATGGCTGCTATCCATAGTCTGTCCATCGATGTCTGAAATAAGTTTGTTTATACTCTAGCAGCTTCATAATTCTCGATCATTAACTTACCAGGGTTACAGATAAGGTGCATATTTGCGTTATTACGCAAATAAAATAGGTAAAAACCCAATTTTTTTAAATTCTAGCATATCAAAAAGCAATTAAAAATTAGGTCACTCAAATGTCCAAAACATTAAAGCATATTGGTCCGCAACATTATGAAACCGAGTGATGTTTACAAATATGTATGACTGGTTACATGTGAATCCGCGAAATAGACTGCAAACAATTTCTGGTAATTTCCTACTTTTGGTTCCAATCAAATAAAACATACATCCAGTCTGTCTTATTCATTCATTGAATGCTTTTCTATTCATCTGCTTCAAATGTGGTTACAGGAAAAACGGGTAAACGTTAAAAAAAAAAAAAAAATGCTTTGAGCAGACACCTAACACTGCATGCTAACCAAACGTCAGGCATTTGTCGCACAATAATTTACGATATCTGGAAGGTGAGATCGACTCTAGCCACACCAAAGTTGTCAGAGGTATATTCCACATAGATCAGCTAAGCATAATTTTACAACCTGTGGCTTTCTTATTGGTGAAATAAAAAAAATGGGAAATCATGAGATGATGAAAATGTTTTAACCCTTTCCCTCATATAGACTCATTTTGACGCCCTCAATAGGTACCACATAAAGCCTGATCTGCAGAAAACCACAGTTAAACCTTACCAAATTTAATTACAAAATCCTCATTTCCAGACCACTGAGGAGCAGCGAACAACATAAAACCTGATCAGCCTGCAAGTTACTCGCAGGCTGATCTGGTTTTATGCTGTTTGCATAGGTCTTTTCATGGTTTCCTCTATGAGGGAAAGGGTTAACAAAACAATTTCCCAAGTACAGGTGGTATATATCATAGTATCAAATTAACATTGAATTTATAAAAAACACAAATTTCATGAAAATCCCATGAATTATTTCTTTTGAGTAAAAAAACCCACACTTTTTCATTGGGGAAAATGGGTAGTTATTTTGGGAAAAAATGTCAGTTTTTCACTTGGGGAAATCACTTGTTAAAGGTTGTAAATTTGTTCCCCCCTGAAAATCACTTGTTCTGTATTGCAGGTGATACAATGGAGAAGTGGTGCTGCAGTTGTGTGGTCAGTCATCAGCCTGCCTGTTATGTGTGGATTCTACCAAGTGTGTGCCAGCTTAGATGTTCTCAACCCTTGGCAGTGGCTAGCAGGTACCATCACTTTGTCTGTATTACATAGCTGATATTTTATCTGATTTCAGTGAATTTTCATTAGATATTGTTTTACAACCTGTGGCTTTCTAATATGGGAAAATTAGCATTTATATAAATAAAAAATTGGGAAATCAAAACAATACCTAATTATGGGTCATATATGTCATAAAAAGTTTCAAATTAGCATTAAAATGATAAGAGTAACACAAATTTCATTAAAATTCCATGAATTATTTCTTTTGAGAAAAAAAAGCTATTTCATAAGTATATTAAGTAGTCATTACTCATTATGGGAAAAAAAGTCAAGTCTTTGGCTAAGGGAAACCACCTGCAAAAGGTAGTAAATTTACCAAAAATGACAACAACAACCGGATTGCTGTTATTTCAGCATCTATTTATTTAAATTGTTGCATTGATTTGAAACTTCTTTTTTTAAAATGTGTACAGTAAATTATACTTACATCTTTACAGGGTTCAAGATTCAGCATTAGCTATTTAAGAGCTAGACTAGTTGACTAGAAGATTTGGCATCCTCCTAGACCTGACCTTATCTGAAGACCAAACAAACATATTTTTTTTCAGGAATTTTATTAGCTACAAAGAATCTCTCGTAAATGATACCTGAATTGCGTTTTCAAATATTTCTTATCGAAAGAAATATACTAAATTGTTACTCATATCATATCTAATGCATGTAGTTATCAGGAAAATTTATTTTTATTAGTCAATTTGTTTGAGGTATGGATCATTTGATTTAATATTTGTTAATATTAAGATTAAGAAAAAGGTTTTTACTTATTTTCAGATGTGTACAATACAGCATTTTCCTTCAGCTACATGAGTTTAGTGGCTATGGTTATGTTTGTCAACCTTCTGTTCTTCATTTATTGTTCAAAAAAACTCTCAGGTAAGTTTAAATAAAATCAACTTATCTTTTTACATCATACATGATTCCAAGGATGGTCACTGAATAATTTAAAGTAACAATTATTCATTTTTTGTGGTATATGCATCTTTGGCTAAACCCACATTGTAAATGAAGTTTTATCTGAAGTTGTACTTTGTATGTTAATTAAAACAGAAATCTCACTTGTCCTGATTTTGATTCTGATCTTTATTTCCCGCCTTTGCAAAATTTATCATTCACTTGCAATTTCAATTTCATATAAAATGGTATATATTTTACGAAGATAAACTGACTAATCATTTTCTTCTTAATGTGAGACACACAAGTTAAATTATTAACATACAATTATTATTATAATTTAGTATAATTATTGTCAATGTATCAAACATGTCTGGTTATTTGGTTATTACTGTTATTCTTTTTATTTTCTAAAGAGGTAAAAAAACTGGTTGTTTTACACTTGTTTGTTACATATCAGCTGTATACAGTCAGACTGTGTGTCGTATGTACAGTCAACCCTTGTTACACCGGCAGTGTTCGTAAATCTCAATTTTGCCGGTGTATCGAATTTGCCGGTGTAATGAGCGAATCCTATTTTTCCTATTTACACATCCCACCCACTTAACCGTAATGTTGATTTCGGTAAAAGGAGATTTTATAAATAATAAATGATAAGGTTAATATAACTTTTATGATGTATCTGAATTAATTTTTACACATATTTCATGTATCATGTGTGAGTGTGTGTGATTTGTAAATAAACTTTGTTTTACCTTTAAAATTATACACGTATTCCTGCTTTACCCTACTTTGTAAATATGTAGATGCTACAGATATAACTAACTTTTTTTATTGGAATGAAAGTCAGGATACAAGTAAGGATATAAAAACATAACAATAATTATCAACAATTATAAATAGCGTTTATTGATTGGATATCTTTAACTCTCACGCATCAAGAAATTATCTCTTCATTTTCCCATTGGTAGGTACAGTTAACTATTGTTGAAAATCATTACAAACTGACAACACGTTGATTGAAACTCTACTAAACTGGTAATCAAAGGCATGTTGAAAGCCTGTAATAAAAAAACAAACTGATCACCTTTTATCGATATCATCTGCAATCAATGCAGCTATAGGTTTGATCAAAAGTATGTTTTTTATCCGTGTTAAAACAAACAAAAACTGACTACCACACCTATTTCAATCCCTAACAACGGTTATCTGTCTAATTAAAGGCAAGTTGTTCACACGTCTACTGGAGTAGCTTCCCATTTTTTACTCTCTCAAACAATGAAATCCTTCACTAAGAAATG
Source organism: Solen grandis (assembly GCA_021229015.1). Lineage (NCBI taxonomy): Eukaryota > Metazoa > Mollusca > Bivalvia > Adapedonta > Solenidae > Solen > Solen grandis. The sequence goes on along the minus strand of CM037786.1, from coordinate 42,763,029 downwards.
CGGCACATGTAAACAAATGTTCAGCTGTGTTCACCCTTGTAAAGACCGTGTCAAATTGCAAATTAACAACGGCATACACAATAAACAGGTAGTGTACCAGCAAGGGACTAGATTAATACCTTTTGCGAAAATCGGCAATGATCAAAAGCCATCCGTAAGGCTGCTGCTATAACGAAAAGTGATTACACAATGAAACGGAGATTCGTCTGTCGAAAATTGCTGCCGGTACCAGAAGCCGAATTTGCCGTTGTTAAGGGAGAAATAAAGAAAAAAGAAATCCCTTACATGACTTTTATTGCCGGATCCAGAATTTGCCGTTGAATCGAATGCCAATGTAACAAGGGTTGACTGTAGTTAAATTGTAATGACTAGTATATGAAAATATTTGGTATCAGTCTAGCTGCTGTGAGTAAGTTTAAATTACAGTTCAGTGTTATAAATTAAAGAAAACACTATGTCGATTTTGATTGGATTTAAAATTTTGCACTCATAAAAAAATGTGAGCAGCTAGAAAATAATCTCGCAAATTTCATTTCTCACTTGCATTTTGTGAGTTTTAAATTCGAGCCCTGATATAGGAATCATGCTTGTCATGTCCCATCCTGTCTCGTCCTACACTCGCATTACATGAAGACGAGGTGGGATGTGAGGGTATTAATCACCTGTAGTGATAGTTGTAGTTAGGATGAGGACTCATGTTTCCTTGAGCAGCCCTTTTATATGGGTGTATGGGAGGGTTCCAAACTTTTTAGCAAATCTTTCTTAAGGACTTGTGTCTTTATCCTAGGAAGAACTTCCATTAAAAATCATTGCACTTGTTTTCTGTTGAAAAAAAAGTGTTGAAAGATTACATCTGTCATCTATGATCAGGTGAAAAGCATTTGTTATTTCCTGAATAATTCTCATGTGGCAAAGGTCTAGTCTTACTGACTATTTAACCGGTACAGTTCAAACTGTCCATAACGATACCTGTTCATAAAGACATCCTCTATTATCATCGGTCCCATCGTTTTTCCTATTCAAAGTCTGTTTAAATAAGCTGACCATAATGACATTTGTCTTACCAGTAATCCAACAAATGAATTTGGTCCCGTTAGTGATAATTGCACTATAATGACACTGCTTTATACTTTTCGATGTTGAAGCAGTTACAATGAGGAATTAATTATGTTATTGTTAATTAACTTTAATGATAAACTTTTCTCGTGTGTTTTTGTTAACTCATGTATTCATGTATTTCAACATTATTTTTTAAAGTTAAATGTCATATATAGCAAATACATGGACTACCAATTTTAAAGGTACGGTCTATAATGACCTGTTCTCAGTGGGTGTCGGATAAGACAAGCTTTACTGTATATTTCTCCTCATGATATTCCAGTGACGCCGTCCATCAGTATCCGGCGTATTGGCCACATGAAGCAGATACTGAAGACCCCCCACCTGGTGTTTGGGGGCGTGTGCTGGGTGTGTGGGGCCATACTGGGTTGGCTGTGTACCTGTATTGTAGGGGGCAGGTATGCCCACCTCTCACACAAGTGTACTGAGGACAGGTAGGCTGTGGTGGTACTGAATTACAACTTAATTTAAAAAAAAAAAGATGTCTTGATTATTTCATATTTTCCAAGTATATATTTCTATAAAGCTAATATTAATTTATTCAAGAAGTTTAGTTCTTAGCTATAATTATGATCAGAATGCTCAAATTTTCTCTCTCTTTTTGTTTTGGAAAACTCTGTTTTTATAAAGAATTCATGTAATTAATTTTTATTTCACTTTTTTGTGAAAAAAAAAATCTGCAAGAGTTGTGTCATTTGTTAAAAGATATGTGTAGAGAATGAATGAAGGAAAGTGCAAAGTTAGCAAACAAAATTTCATTTTCAAAGAAGGTTATTACTGTAGCAAATAATTCCTCAATGGATCTTTTCAGTGTGTACAGATATTTTCAGATATAGTCTATAAATGACCTGGTTCATGGGCTAACGAAATTAATACATGGTTTTGTGTCACCTGCTGTAAGCAGAGGTGACACATAGGGATGTGTCTGTATGTCACACTTTTTCTATCACTCTTCAGCAGGTAACACATTTTTACCAAAGAACACTATTGTGTTTGTGAGCTGTTAACCTAGCCTTGAATGTAAAAAGCGAGGTTTAAATTTTCACTGCTAAAAACTGAAAAGGTGCGTTTAGCTTCAGCAGTGTATCATTAATACACGACATATATTGCAGTGAGTTTTACTGTATCAACGAGCACCACCTGTTTTTGGTACTGTACGGGGGATACACGGGCCTCATGTATGTTGTCTACTTCCTGGTCAGACAGAACAATGTGTTGCGATTCCCACAATACAGGTAATGCTTAATGTTGTTAATGCTAAATGATGTATATCTGACAGAGATAACTTTAGTTGTGAATAGCTATTCACTGACAAATCATCTGTTAAAGCACATAGAGAAAGGAAGGTAATCCCTTGCTTAATACATATGTGTAGATTTCTTTGAAGAAGTAAAAAGAATGTTTAATGGAATAAAATAGAAAGGTTTATTCAGGCATTTTCATGTTCATTTACTGCAATGCAGCATATTTGTGAGACAGATTGTGTTGTTTACATTTCAGCAAGCAAAGTTTTTCCAAGTGCGCTGTAAAGTGTTTGGGACAGCCTGGTCTTCACTAGGACATGTTGTGTGGCAGTTCAAGTTCTTCTATATCCTCTACTATCTGTTTGGTGGGTATTTTTCCTGTAGAAATATAATATAAACAGATACAGAATCTGCAGGTCAAAAATTGCCTAAATTCTCTGTGCATGGTCTTAAAGAAAATGCTATTAATCATTTGATTATACCATTTTTGGTTCAGTGTAATTATTTATTAATCAGTATGCTGAATTAAAATTTTCGGTACATTTTCTTATAGCATTGATTACATCTAGATGGAAAAATTATGTCTCATTAAACATTTTTTAATTGGCTGTGTAATAATCAGTAACCAGTAGTTATACAAACCCTCGTTTGTAGATAAAACTAGTTGTATAATCAGTTTGCACTCTCATTTTCTGAATTGTGCTTCAATGTAAATCAAGGACATGAATTGATGAGTAAGAAGTTATAACTTCTGTTTGAATCTTGTGTAGGTCATATTCCAAGAGACTGGATTGCGGATATTCTTTCTCTTAAATATGGGTAAGTTGCTGTCGTCATTTTTCTAATAAAACAAAAAATAATAATTTAGCTTGTGTAATATATTTCTGTTATATTTCATATGTAATCAATAAGTTTTGGTCTGACTGATCATCTATTATTCATGGTTTGTAAAATTGTCTAGTGATGAACCACTATATGGATATGAGTTTTTTCATACAATTCTTGATGAGTAATGAACTTTATAAATCCTGAACAGTCAAATACAAGATAGCTTTAGAGTAGGGACCTCTGTGGCCGAGAGGGTAAAGTCGCTGACTTTAACACTCAATCAGCCCCTAACCATGTGGGTTCGAATCCTGGCAGGGTCAGTCGGATTTTCATACGAGGAAGCCTTCCAGCTGGCTTGCGGTAAGTCGGTGGTTTTACCCAGATGCCTCCGTGCATTTGGGGCCTTCCTCCACTTGTAATTAGCTGGACGTCGCTATATGACTGAAATACTGTCGAAGTGACTGTTAACTCAAAGAGTCTAATCAAGTCAAGCTTTAGAGTGGTAATTTTTTATTAGCTGAACTTGCATATTTAACAAAACTACAGTACACCCCTCAAAACCTGTACAAGTATTTATTTAGCCCTTGGCAATGTGTTTATATCACTATGTTGTCCAACAGGACGAGTTATCGACTGGACAGTCTGTATGGACTCCTACTGGACGTGCCACTACTCTGGCAGACTCTGGTACTGGGTGTGTTCCTCCAGTTCACCTGGAGCTTTGGCATGCTACTCTGCAAGATATACCACACTGAGGTGGGTTCTAATTTAGACACACCCTTTATACTCTTTAACCCTGGTGTAAGACTTCAAATATCCCTCATGTGTTCATACAGTACAACGCTGCTATTTCGCATTGACCAATATATCACGGTTGATTTCTTGACCCCAAAAATATATCGCATCATTTGCATAGACTTACCACGAAACTAATCTATCTCCTTCTATATCTGTATGTTTTTAAAAGAGTTTTGCGGTCAGTATTTAACATGCTAGTGCACTGACACGCGGAAGTGATAGCAATTAAACACACCATGTGGTGATCTATTGTGTTTGGGGGCAGTTGATGATTATGCAATCGAGTGTTAATGATCGGCAACAATGCAGGTTTGTCGGTATAATTATTCAACCACAGTATTCAGCATTTAATTGATATGGACATTCAATACCAAGTAGATACTTGATAAAACACACAAACATTGTCTAAAATCCACTGCATAAACCTTAATAATGGTATTTTTGTTTATTATAATAGTGTGCATAATTTTACCATGGATTAAAAAGTAAACAATAAATGATAATTTGATCAGTGTTACCTGGTAATTTGTTTCATTTAAACATTAACAAGGCTCCTCATATTAATACATCATAATAAGTACACCTCAGCTTAATTTCAAATAGTGATTGCAGTGGAATGGCAATTTTCACACCAACATTGTTTTGATAAACACATCACCATACTGTACACAAAAAAAAACAAAAAAACAAACAAACAAAAACAAACAAAAACTGATAATCAATGATTATGGAATTATTTAAAATAACTAAACCCTATAAATGAAATAATGTTTATTGCTTTATATTAGGGTTTTTCAAGAATTTACGACTATCACAAAGACACATATAGCATTCTCAAACCTACTACGCGGTCCAATAGAACACAGTATTTGGGCTTGGACCCCATGAACCGCGATATAGTGGCGTTGTACTGTAGTATGCCTGAAAGCTGGTGTACAAGATAAGGGTATTCCTTTCAATACCCAGGCCTTTTTTCTGATGATGAAGAAGGGGCCCATACATCATATTTTGGGGAATAAAAGTACCATTTTGGGAAAATACCTCTGAATGGCCCTCCTTGTAAAGAAGAAAAAAAGAAAAAAAAGAATGACACAGTAGTTATTATGCCTTCAATTAACAAAGTGAAGTGGGGGTATTTGGGAATCTTAATTCATCTTGTTACATATACTCCCATCCTGTCTTGTTCTGTTAAAGTTCATTAAATTCAGTATCTCTAATATTGTTAACCCTTTCCCTCTTAGAGGAAACCATTAAAAGACTTATGTGAACAGCATAAAACCAGATCAGCCTGCGAGTAACTCGCAGGCTGATCAGGTTTTATGCTGTTCGCTGCTCCTCAGTGGTCTGGAAATGAGGATTTTGTAATTAAATTTGGTAAGGTTTAACTGTGGTTTTCTGCAGATCAGGCTTTATGTGGTACCTACTGAGTGCGTCAAAATGAGTCTATACGAGGGAAAGGGTTAAGTCAAGGGGATGTAGTGGGATTTTCATAACCTTCAGCGATAGCTCTACTTGTTGTGTATGGTAGCATAGTTTTATTGATTGCTTCATAAAGTTAAGATTTGTCAAAGTAAATGAGCTTTCTTAAGAAGGGCTATCTACAAAGTAGATAAATTGTCAGCCACCGTGTTTTCCTATTTTGAAATACAGTTGAACCTGTATTAGCGGCCACCTGTAATAAGTGGCCCATCTGTATTTAGCAGTCAATTTTAATATCATTTTGTTATATTTTTAAACTTCATTTTGCGTTTCTCTCTTTTAAGTGGCCACTTTCTTTTGTTTCCTTGACTGACTGCTTAAGACAGGTTTGACTGTACATGTAAACAAATAAATATATTGCTATTAAAATTCATTTTGTACTAAATGTGCTTTGAAAATATATTATGAAGATGATGATGATATATATATTGCCATGGTTACAGCAATTTGAGTTCCCCATCAGCAGCATGTTTGACAACTTCAAGAACAAGTGTCTGGTAGATGCCCTGGGATGTCACCACCACTCTTTGGTACAGGTAAGGGGCAGGGGATGAAACCTTGGTTATCGCTGTGAAAAGCCGTGAGGTCTAAAATGTAGAAGATTTACTTTAATTCCATGTAGTGTAATTTATATTTAGCAAGTGTATAGAGAGTTATAGATACCGTATACACCGGCAGATTAGGCGCACCTTTTTTCCAGATAATTCAAGTTTATAGAGGGGGTGCGCCATATATGATGATATACAGCTTTTGAGGTTTCTTTTTTCAATCACTGAGAAGTGAAAATTTCCGGTATACGATCTCAGAAAATGGATATACTGAAAGTCAATGAATACGATAATATGACACAAAGTCTATACGAAACCACGATAAACAATACCAGATTATTGCTTTTGTTTTTATTAGTTATCCTACAGGTATATTTCATGATAAAATGATCGTGAGAAACTGAAACAACTTGATGGAAGCCATTTTCAATATAAACAAATAAGTTTATTTTACGGGACCTCATGATGTATAGGAGAAACTTGACAGGTGGCAATTGTTACGTAATGTTTGTTAGTTGGGAGAATTTTGACAGGTGACAATGGTCCCCAGTGTTAGAAAACGGGGACACGGTTGAGTAATGTCATGTTATGTAAATGTGTCACCATTATCCTACCCGTCGTTAATCTAACGGTAATCTTATGCGATGTGTAATTAAAACGGTTCATCGTATGATTAGCCCGGTGACGTACGGATAGCTTCAGTCTGTCAAAATGTATGACGGCGCAAATTTCAAAACAAGATTTCGCCGCATACGATACGATAAGTGATTTTTTTATTCAAATAAGTTACCCTGAAAGTTAGGATGCACCTTATACGTAGCTGCGCCTAATCTGACCGTGTATACGGTAGTTATAAAACAAAGGGTATAAAGTCAAGCTGCACATTAAAAATTATTATACAGTAACACCTTAAAATTATGACCAATCCTGGGACCACAGTTAGCTGGTCCTATTAATAGGATGGTCTGATTATCAAGTAAAGTTAAACAATACATAAGTCATGGTCTTAAAAGTGAGATGGTCCTATATTGAGGTGGTCTTTTCATGAAGTTTATATGTATATCTATTTCAGGCTTTAGGATTTTATGACTTGAATTTGTTATCGAAGCATTCCTACATGAGGCGACAAGAGCTCTTCAGTCTAAGTCAGCCAGGTATGTCTAGCTTTTCTGATTTATGGTTAGGTTAGTATGGAAGAAAAAATAGCCAAAAGCTAGATACCAGATTTCCATAGTAATTACTCTTGTGTTCATGAAGAAAATTGTTACTGAGTATCACTTAATGGTAGCCAAAATGCTCATCTGTTTTCTCTGTATTGTTTAAACTTATTTGTTTTTATATGATTTGAGCAATAAGTTCTTAGACCTTGTACTTATCCATCTTGACAGTCCCTGGACTGGTCCAGTACTTTGGCTTGGGAAGGTAATGAAAGATTTTGTCCCCAACAAAGTTTCAACCCTCCTTCATAATTATATGCTGATGTCATTTCTGGCTTTCACAGAACATTGGTTGAGAGAACCTATGTTTTAAAATATAATTTAGTTTCATACAGTTTAGAAATATAAAGAAGTTTTTGAAATAAGCAATGTTACTACGATATATTAAGAGAAAGATGTATTGCTTGATTTGAAAAAAAAAAAATGCTTTCCTACTAATAACCTGACTGACATATACTGAATTTTCCTCTCTCCTTGTTTAGGAGGCCACCCTCACAACTGGAACAAGACACTGTCTGTGTGTTTGTCTGTGGTCAATGAACTGAGTGACCAGGTACAGGACACCAACTGGAAGATCCTGGCCAATGCCCCGGTCAGACACCCCAGCAACGACAAACCAGTGACCAGCACACTGGGGATGACTACAGGTAGACAATCACGCCCATTTTGTCCCATTCCATGTAGATGAAGTGTTGGGGTTGTATTTAGCATGGGTGGAATATATATAAATCCATTTAGTTTTCAGTGTTTATTTTTGATCAGTGAAGTTTTTTTTTATGTTACTCAATGTTTATACTGACAAAAAATAAGCTAGAAGTTATAGCCATATGGTTACATTAGTTTATAGTGGAAACTGGACAACACTGTATTGTGGGGGTATTGAACATATTTTGTATTAACTTGATAACTTAGTGATAACAATAGGTTACACACCCTCATCATAAAAAAAGTCGGGGCAATATAAGAATCGCACTCATCATGTCACAAAGGGTCACGTCCCATCCTACATTAACATAACATGAAGACAAGAAGGATCATGTGATGCTGGGTGTGAATTATTAACCTAAGTGATTGTTCTAGATAAACATACTGTTGCTGAAGGAAGTTAAATAATCTTTCTAAAATAGATAATTCTTTATTATCTGTCTATATAAGGAGAGTATTTATAGTGTTAAAAACACTTTCCTCTACATAATGTGTCAGTAACACATACATGCCCATGATGTTGTTAGACTAGCTTTAAATGTTCCAGGTAATGGTCATTCAAATGGAGTAGGAGACAAAGGAGCAGCCTCTGAAAAGAAGAAATCCACATTTATCTCTTTAATGAAAGATAAGGTACTGCTTCCTTGTTAACCTAGTTTTTACAAATGTGTTTTTTTCTTTGCCTTTTTAGCTCACATGAGCACAACGTGCTCAAGGTGAGCTTTTCTGATCGCCTTTCGTCCGGCGTCCGTCGTCCGTGCGTCCGGCGTCAACAATTGCTTCAAACAACATCTCCTCCTAAACGGCTTGGCCAATTTGAAAAATATTTTGCAGGAATGTTCCTTAGATGAAGCTCTACTAAAGTTGTATAAATGGTTCTGGTCCATCGCATAATTAGGTCACAGGAGCTAAAAATAGATTTTAAAAATGAAAATTTAAAAAATCTTCTTCTCTGAAACCACAAGGCCTAGCCTTTTGATTTTTGGTATGTAGCATGATCTTATGACTCTCTACAAGGATTGTACAAATTATGACCCTGGGGTCAATATTGGCCCCGCCCCAGGGGTCACTTGATTTCACATAGGCTAATATAGGAAAAACTTGAAAAAATCTTCTTCTCCGAAACCACAAGGCCTAACCTTTTGATTTTTGGTATGTAGCATCATCTTATGGGCCACTACCAAGATTGTACAAATCATAGCCCTATGGTGATAAATGACCCCGCACCAGGGGTCACTTGTTTTACATAGAGTTATATAGAAAAATCTTAAAAAATCTTCTTCTATGAATCCATAAGGCCTAGAGCTTAGATATTTGGTATGTAGCATCATTTATGGGCCACTACCAAGATTGTACAAATCATAGCCCTATGGTGATAAATGACCCCGCACCAGGGGTCACTTGTTTTACATAGTTATATAGAAAAAATCTTAAAAAATCTTCTTCTATGAATGCATAAGGCCTAGAGCTTAGATATTTGGTATGAAGCATCATCTTATGGGCCACTACCAAGATTGTACAAATCATAGCCCTATGGTGATAAATGACCCCGCACCAGGGGTCACCTGTTTTACATAGAGTTATATAGGAAAATCTTAAAAAATCTTCTTCATGAATGCATAAGGCCTAGAGCTTAGATATTTGGTATGAGCATCATCTTATGGGCCACTACCAAGATTGTACAAATCATAGCCCTATGGTGATAAATGACCCCCGCATCAGGGGTCACTTGTTTTACATAGAGTTATATAGGAAAATCTTAAAAAATCTTCTTCCATGAATGCATAAGGCCTAGAGCTTAGATATTTGGTATGACGCATCATCTTATGGGCCACTACCAAGATTGTACAAATCATAGCCCTATGGTGATAAATGACCCCGCATCAGGGGTCACTTGTTTTACATAGAGTTAAATAGGAAAATCTTAAAAAATCTTCTTCCATGAATGCATAAGGCCTAGAGCTTAGATATTTGGTATGACGCATCATCTTATGGGCCACTACCAAGATTGTACAAATCATAGCCCTATGGTGATAAATGACCCCGCACCAGGGGTCACCTGTTTTACATAGAGTTATATAGGAAAATCTTAAAAAATCTTCTTCTATGAATCCATTAGGCCTAGAGCTTAGATATTTGGTATGTAGCATCATCTTATGGGCCACTACCAAGATTGTACAAATCATAGCCCAATGGTGATAAATGACCCCACACCTGGGGTCACTTGTTTTACATAGAGTTAAATAGGAAAATCTTAAAAAATCTTCTTCTATGAATCAATAAGGCCTAGAGCTAAGATTTTTGGTATGAAGTAGCATCTAATGTTTCATTACAAAGATTTTCAAAGTCTTGGCCCTACGGTGATAAATGACCCTGCGCCCAAGTCTTCTCTGAAACCATATAGCCCATTGCTTAGATATTTGGTGTGTAGTATTGTCAGGGGTAAAATGTTTTAGATTAAGTTATATCAGAATCCTTGTCTGTTTAAAAACCTTGACATCAGTTGAAGCAATGGTACTCAGGTGAGCGATTCAGGGCCATCATGGCCCTCTTGTTTATTTAAACCAAAAGCAAAAACAGGATTAAAACTGCATTTCACTGTGTGGAAAATCATCTCAGATGATCTCAAGCTGCATTATATTGAGACCACATATGAAATTGTATAGTTTTAGACAGTGTATTTTGCCAGTTTGAATTTATATAGATAAAACTAAAACTTCCATCTTCTAGAAAATAATATGTCCATCTGTAAAACACAAACATTTTTTTTTTTTTTTTAGCTCACCTGAGCACTTGTGCTCGGGTGAGCTTTTGTGATCGCCTTTTGTCCGTCGTGCGTCGTCCGTCGTCCGTCGTCAACAATTGCTTGTGAACACTCTAGAGGCCACAGTTTTGACCCAATCTTCATGAAACTTGGTCAGGATGTTTGTCTACATGATATCTCGGATGAGTTCGAAATTGGGTCATGTGGGGTCAAAAACTAGGTCACCAGGTCAAATTTTAGTAAAACCTTGTGAACACTCTAGAGGCCACAGTTTTGGCCCAATCTTCATGAAACTTGGTCAGGATGTTTGTCTACATGATATCTCGGATGAGTTCGAAATTGGGTCATGTGGGGTCAAAAACTAGGTCACCAGGTCAAATCTTAGAAAAACCTTGTGAACACTCTAGAGGCCACAGTTTTAGCCCAATCTTCATGAAACTTGGCCAGGATGTTTGTCTACATAATATCTCGGATGAGTTCGAAATTGGGTCATGTGGGGTCAAAAACTAGGTCACCAGGTCAAATTTTAGAAAAACCTTGTGAACACTCTAGAGGCCACAGTTTTGGCCCAATCTTCATGAAACTTGGTCAGGATGTTTGTCTACATGATATTTGATGGTTGAAATTGGGTCATGTGGGTCAAAACTAGGTCACCGGTCAAATCTTAGAAAAACCTTTGAACACTCTAGAGCCACAGTTTTGGCCCAATCTTCATGAAACTTGGTCAGAATGTTTGTCAACATGATATCTCAGATGGGTTTGAAAATGGGTCATGTGGGGTCAAAATCTAGGTCACCTGGTCAAATCTTAGAAAAACCTTTTGAACACTCTAGAGACCACAGTTTTGACCCAATCTTCATGAAACTTGGTCAGGATGTTTGTCTACATGATATCTCGGATGAGATTGAAATTGGGTCATGTGGGGTCAAAAACTAGGTCACCAGGTCAAATCTTACAAAAACCTTGTGAACACTCTAGAGGCCACAGTTTTGGCCCAATCTTCATGAAACTTGGTCAGGATGTTTGTCTACATGATATCTCAGATGAGTTCAAAATTGGGTCATGTGGGGTCAAAAAGTAGGTCACCAGGTAAATTCAGGTAGGATCAAAATGTAGGCCACTTAGTCAAATGTTAGAAAAACACTTTAGATGCCAGATTTTTTGTCATTTTGCCTAACACAGCCATCTTAATCAGGTGAGCGACACAGGGCCATCTTGGCCCTCTTGTTTAAATTGGTCATCAGCATTTTAAAGGTTCATGAATTGGGTTCTTAATATACAGATTGGTTTATCAGAGTGCTACATACAGTAATGTTAATAAAACACACACCTGCCATGTACAGATAGCCAGTCTGTGGAAGAAACAACCATCCCCGGCCCAGTCCCAGACAGACAGTTTGGAAGCTCGCACAGGCAGCTTGTTTACCTCCTGCTTCCTTCAGATATGGGCAGTTGAAGGTATTTCTTCTTAGTTTGTACTTCGAGTCAGTTGAAAAAACATTAAGTGTGCATATTTTGTATTAAGTATTAAATCCACTTTATAATTAAAAGAAGCGGTATTCAGATGTTCACAATTTAATATAACCCAACAAAGGAGTTATATGCCTTTGAATTTTTATGTAGGGAATAAATCTTGTGTCCAACTCCTCCTACACTTTTGTTGAGATTTGTCGAATACCAAGTATGTGTTTTTGTTGACTGCTCACAAGCATTGAGCCTGGTTGTTGGAGGATATGGGGAAATGGGATGTGTGAGGGGTAATCATAGCCCTAGTGTTGTTTTTTATACCCCCCGCACAACGAAGTTGTAAGGGGGGTATACTGGATTCAGCTTGTCTGTCTGGCCGTTTGTCCGGTTGTCCGTCCATTTGTCCATCCGCCTGTTGGTTTCTTTGTCTGGGCTGTAACTCTTAAAGTATAAAAGGCATCAAGATGAAACTTCATATGTGGATAGATCTCATTGAGGGAGAGTGCAGTGACCAAGAACCATAACGCTCTGTCACGTAATTTTGGAGTTATTGCCCTTTGTAAATTTTCATACTTAATTTTTGTCTGGGCCGTAACTCAAAAAGTATAAAAGATATCAAGATGAAACTTCATATGTAGATAGATCTCATTGAGGGGGTGTGCAGTGACCAAGAACCATAACTCTCTGTCGCATAATTTTGGAGTTATTATCCTTTGTAAATTTTCATACTTAATTTTTGTCTGGGCCGTAACTCAAAAAGTATAAAAGATATCAAGATGAAACTTCATATATGGATAGATCTCATTGAGGGGGCGTGCAGTGACCAAGAACCATAACTCTCTGGCACGTAATTTTGGAGTTATTGTTCTTTGTAAATTTTCATTCAAAAAGTATAAGAGATATCAAGATGAAACTTTATATATAGATAGATCTTATTAAGGGGGCATGCAGTGACTAAGAACAATAACTCTCTGTCACGTAATTTAGGAGTTCTTCCCTTTTGTAAATTTTCATACTTAATTTTTGTCTGGGCCGTAACTCAAAAAGTATAAAAGGCATCAAGATGAAACTTCATATGTCGATAGATCTCATTGAGGGGACGTGCAGTGACCAAGAACCATAACTCTCTGTTGCATAATTTGGAGTTATTGCCCTGTGTAAATTTTCATACTTAATTTTTGTCTGGGCCGTATCTCAAAAAGTATAAAAGACATCAAGATGAAACTTCTTATGTGGATAGATCTCATTGATGGAGGAGTGCAGTGATCAAGAACCATAACTCTCTGTTGCATAATTTTGGAGTTTTGTCCTTTGTAAATTTTCATACTTAATTTTTGTCCGGGCCGTAACTCAAAAAGTATAAAAGATATTAAGATGAAACTTCATATGTTGATAGATCTCATTGAGAGGGCATGCAGTGACCATGAACCATAACTCTCTGTCGCGTAATTTTGGAATTATTGCCCTTTGTAAATTTTCATACTTAATTTTTGTCTGGGCTGTAACTCAAAAAGTATAAAAGATATTAAGATGAAACTTCATATGTTGATAGATATCATTGAGAGGGCATGCAGTGACCATGAACCATAACTCTTTTTCGCGTAATTTTGGAATTATTGCCCTTTGTAAATTTTCATACTTAATTTTTGTCCTGGTCGTAACTCAAAAAGTATAAAAGATATCAAGATGAAACTTCATATATGGATAGATCTCATTGAGGGGGCGTGCAGTGACCAAGAACCATAACTCTTTGTCGCGTAATTTTGGAGTTATTGTCCTTTGTAAATTTTCATACTTAATTTTTGTCTGGGCCGTAACTCAAAAAGTATAAAAGATATCAAGATGAAATTTCATATGTAGATAGATCTCATTTAGGGGGCGTGCAGTGACCAAGAACCATAACTCTCTGTTGCGTAATTTTTCCTTGTTGAGCCAATACATTTACATGTCTCTTACCTACATGTTATTTGTATTAAAATTCCTGTGACAAAGCGACATGCGGGGGGGGGGGGGGGGTATAGTTTTTTTAAACTTTCTGAAATTTTTTTCAGATTAGATTTTATTGAATTGTTCCACATACCAACATGTGTTTCACATATGTGTAATTCTGTGGTTTGGAATTGACATATTTAGAGCTTGGAGCAAAACTAGTCTAACTTTTATAAATTAAGAAGCAGTTATAATAGTACTGGTATGCACCAAGCCCTCAATATAAGAAACACTTTGTCCTGTCCTCCTGTCACTTGCTTCATCCTGATATTTTTGCATATGTATTTCAGCCATGGGAGTTTAATAAGGGGGCCTCTGTGGCTTAAAGTCTCTGACATTCACATTCACTCAGCCCCTCACTGTGTGGGTCTGAGTCCCTATGGGTCTGAGTCCCTGCAGGGTCTTTTGGATGTTCGTGTGAGGAAGCCTTCCAGCTGGCTTGCGGTAGGTTGGTTCTACCTTGATGCCTCAGTGCATTTGGGGTCTTCCTCCACCTGTAATTAACTGGATGTGGTTATATGATTGAAATACTGTTTGAAATAATGGTAAACTAAAAAAATCAGTCAATCAATCAGCAATTTAATAAGGCTTTGGATCACCATCAGTAGTTCCTCTAGTTTGATCTCCATTTTATCTACAGATGATGTTATGGTATACATTTGACTTTTTCAGCACTGTCAGTGTTGGTTGTGGCATCATTCCGGGAGGACTCATATGGTGTGGTACAGATGTCCCTCCAGGATATCATCATGGCCATGCTCAACTTACAGGAGGTCTGTTCCTATGTCTCTGAACCCCATCTCATCGATCATCTCACTTGTACTTTCCTATTTTGATGAAAACATGTATTTGCAGTCACCCTTTTTAAGCAGCCAACTGTTTTAAGCAGTCAACTTGTTTAAATAACCAGCTTTATTATTTCTAAAACTTGCCATTTTCAGTCAGACAGAGCCCTGCTTGTTTCATCAGTTAACAGTACAAATCCTGTAATGGCCTAGGTCTTAATTCAATACACCTGGTACATTTTTTGTAGAAAGGGGAGTTTATATAATAATATTATTTACTTCCTTACAAAATCATTGTTTTGTGTTTTTCAGCATGTGGAAAAACATTTCATGCTGACCGGAGGAGTGGTTAGGAGGGGACAAAAGGACAATGAGCTGCCTTTAAAATATCTACTGCAGGCATCACTGAAGAGTTCCATTTACAGAATAGTCAATATGTTTGGAAACAGTTTGCTGTAAGTGCACAACAGCGTGTTTTTCTTTACTTTTTCATTCTTCAAAGTAAAAGAAATAGTATTCATTTGTGAAAGAGATTGAAATTATACTGAGAATTTTCACCAGAGATAATTGTTTCCCAAGCTTGCAATACTTTTTTTGGTAAAAAATCATTAAACATGAAAATGTTATCATAAATCATAGAAAAACAGGACCCCACTGGAAGTAAGTGCTTGCTCTTTCATGCGTTACTTTTGACCACAAGGTCTAGATTAATACAATAATTAGAGAGAGAGAGAACAAGAACAAAGAGAGAATATACTGCAAATAACAAACAGAATAATCAGATGATTACTTATAGAGAATAATCAGAAAATATTTAAAAAAAAAAAAAATATGACAAAATTGCGGCCTCCTGGGAGTACGAAGAAGGGATTCACATTATAGAAGTGAAAATAGATTTTTCCAAGGTTTTGAATCTTAAACTTGGGATGTGCACTGTACATGAGTTTTAATTGTAAATAACAGACAGAATCAATCAGATGAATCCCAGTTGAAAAAAATCAGAATTTGTCCAAAAACAAAACAAAAAAAAACTGCTATAGATTGATTGGCAGCATTACTTAATTGTATCCTATTTTATGGACAAGTATTGAATTACTTTAATATCAATACATATGTGTCAACATATTTTCCAGTGACATAGGCCTACCAGCAGATACTCAGAAGAAACTTCAACATTTCCTGGATTACAGGGAATGAGACTGTCCTGGTAGTGAATATAGGTCGTCTATACATTGGGATGTGACATTTGATGACGGTGCTTCTTGACATTGATTGCAATTGTGACAATGGATTCCATTCAGGACCATAGCTTATATGATGCTCATTTGTGTTTTACTTTGTTAAGCAGATGGTATATATAAACATTCCTGCTTGAAGAGTCATCTAACACTTTCTTGTGCTACCATACATTATGCTGTGACATAAAATTGCATTTTTTTGGTGATGTATTCAAGAATTTAAATTGTTTCATACTCTGTTATTTGTTATGGAATGGAATCATTCTACATAATGTGATTCATAAGCTATCATGCCATATCAGCACTGTTTAAATATGTGGTTAACATGTAAATGCTTGTTCTATGTACATGTATAATTCTTAATGTATTTTTGCAGTAAGCAGAGGTGACGCATAGGGATCACTTCTCTGCCGTTTTTGTGTCACACTTTTTATGTCTCGTTTCTTTCAGCAGGTTTCATGTGTTCCAAGGAACACTCCTTGTTCTTCTTTCAAGAAACTGTTGTACATTTTTCTATAATTTCTGTTCTGGATACAAGCTGGTACAAATATGTTGATCTTAATAATCAGTGATTTTATTTGAGGAATAGTTCTATTAAATAAACCAGCATTTCTGTAAAAATGTCATTTATTATGCTTTTGATTATTAATGTTATTGTTAAATTGTTCACAATGCATTTGGTTCAAATAATAGAGGTCCAGACCCCTTCAGGGTGCCTGTTATGTGACTTACATTTTGTATTTATTTTTTGTTCATTATTATACATACCCTGTGCATTAATAAATGTTTGAAATGATTTTTATGCCTGTCATTTTATAAGGTTTCAGTGGTACTTAGATGGTGTGTTACTGAGGCTTCCAATGCTGAAAAACAACAAAAAAGCATTCATTTGCTAACTGGTCCTAATTCATCAGTCTCTATAGTTTATATATTTGACTGTCCCCAGTGGCTGGAGTCCAAGTGTGGGTTCGATCCCAAACAGCATCATACCAAAGTCATTAAAAAGGTACTTGTAGCTCCTTGCTTGGCCCTCAGCATATATAAAGGGTAGTTCCAGGACTGGTTGGCCCAGTGTCAGGATAATTTAACTGTATATGATATGCCACATGTCACATTTACACTTTAAATATTCTAAATTTGAAACCATGGAATTTTCATTGCTGTGTAGATTGTTGAATATGAGCTGTAAACAGGAGAGACTTCTGTCTGCTGCTTGCCAAGGCATCAAAACACCTCTATGCAAGTCAAATGGTTTATTTTAAAATTAAGGAATTTTAAAAAATACGAAAGGAATTTTAAACAAGAGCTCAGAGGACAGCACTGCTCGACTATTCAAAATGCTTGTTGGTAAATCAAAATCTATTTCAGTTCTTGCGCTAAATATACCCTGTATATACTAATAGTAAAAATTGATATACCTTGATAGTCTTATACCCCTAAATAGGTTTATGAAGTCTAAAATCAATCCCATGCCTAGTTACTGAGACAAGCATAACACTGCATGCAAAACTTTAACCAAGTATCCAAGTTTGAAAAGGGCCATAATTTGTATAAAGTTCAGTCCAAGAGTTATCCTACTTAGTTTTCTATTGCCCTTGAACACATTCCTAAACTTTCTAGTCAATTCCATAAACAATTTCTGAGATATACGGTAAGCTGGATTGTAGCTTGCATGCAAAACTTTAACCAAAAAGTCTAAGTCAAAAAGTGGCCATAACTGCATTATATTCAGTCAAAAACTATCTGCCACTATAGTATGATACCATTGAACATATTTAAGATGTTCAAATCAAACCCAGGCCTGGTTACTGAAATATAAGCATGATATTCTTTGCATGCAAAACTTTAACCAAAAGTTCTAAGCTGAAAATGGGCCACAATTTAAATATTCCATCAAAAGTTATCTACCTTGGTTGTCTGATGCCCCTAAACATATTCATAAACTTTCAAGTCAATACCATGAATGGTTATTGAGATACAAGCTGTATAGTAGCTTGCATGCCAAACTTTAACCAAATTTTCTAAGTTAAAAAGGGGCCATAATTTATATTCAGTTCAATCAAGAGTTATCTACCTTGGTTGTCTGATACCCCTGAAGATATTTATAACTTTCAAGTCAATACCATGAACGGTTATTGAGATATAACGTTGATAGTAACTTGCATACAAAACTTTAACCAAAAGCTGCAACGCCAACGCCAACGCAAGGGTGACTACAATAGCTCTCATATTCTTTGAATAGTCGAACTAAAAACACGAAAAAAATTTTAACTTTTACTTTCAAATATCAAAATATATGATGCCATTGTCTGATATATAGTAAAATATAACTTCAAGAGATAAATGAATAAAGCAGTTAAATTGCAAACATAGCAGCCTTGCTTGGTTGACCAGTATACAAATGTGGGCACTAATCTTATGTTGGGCTAATGTGAATTAAACCATTTCCTATGTTATGATGCTGCAGTGTGGAAGTATTTTATAGTGAAGATGCACTCCCAAATGACAAATACAATTGATGGGATATTAAACCAAGCGAAGTGGCAAATAAACTTTTACCATTTACACACATTTAGACCACATAAAGCCATGAAATTCAGTAATATTCACTCCAAGTCTCTACTAAGATTGTTGTGTGTGTATATAAATCGAGGGGTGAGAGCAAAACTAGGATAAGTGAATATATTTATATAAGCACTTAGCCTAGTTTTGCTCTCACCCCTAGATATGTATGAATTGTAAACTTGTGGCATAAAAAAAATCAAAAAGCTGCAATTTAGGAACAAAAGAAATCTAAATTCTGATTGTGCAAGAATCATATTTTATTAAAGATAAATAAAAATTCATTGTTTACAACACAAAGTAAAGAAGATAGAATGACAGAAAGATGCAAAGCACAAAATATCAATATCATCTATGAAAGTCAGCATGTAACATACATATGACACATTTTACTATTTAAACCACACTTTGTAAGTACATTCTATTTCATCTTAGAGCAAGGAATCCTGTAAAGGTACCAGTAATGGAGCAGAACTTGGAATCTGTTGAATTGCCTCACCAGAATTTCAACAATTATACATTTATCACATGGATATCTGCAAAAATAGTACATTAAAAAATTGCAACTAAAAAAAAAATTAAAAAAAAATTTTTTTTTAAAAAAAAATTCCCAATTCCCCTTAAACTTTGGATAACGTACCTTTCTTTATCCTGACAAGCATTCTTAAATTGTCAGGATTTAATGATAATTAATGATTATTTGAGCAGAAGTTTTCATTAAATCTTTAGTATTTTCAAATAAATTTCTAGTACCTTTACTGTCATAATGCCGGCACTAATTCAATACATGTATAATTTAAATTTCTCACAGTTTAACTTATTATGTACAGGTCATCAGTCATACAGAATACACTTGTTTCCACTTCTCACAATCCATTCAAACACTCTCTCTTCAGCACTGTCTTTTTCTTTCTCCCCAATATAATTCATTATTTCCTTTCACATTTTATTTATCCACATGTACCTGGCACCATCTATTATATTACATACTGTAAAATTATTTTTTGTTGGCATTTTAAATGTGTTGAATTGGCAAAGAAATAATTTTTGTCAGGACATAAATTTGTGACTATAGAAAACATGATGTAAAAAGTTTTCAAAGGATTAATACTTCTGTATAAAACCATCCACCTAAAAATTAGCTCCTCACAAAAGATTGATCATTTTACAGTACATGTATACTCCAAACTACAGAACAGATTTAGCCATACAGTTTAGACTGTTTAGATCCATTGATTTCCTATGAGTCTGTCTTCACAGATTTGTAAATATCACTTAAGTATCACATAAGCCCAGTAAATGTCCCCAGGTATCACCAGTAGAAGGAGTTTGCAAGAAAATTGGCTGCTGTGCTGAGCCAACCACCGGATTTCTCTCCCTTGTTTCGGGAGAGTGCTTTGTCATCAATGGTGACTTCATCGTCATCAGGTAGATAGTCTGGGAGATCAACCTCATTCTCCTTGTCAAGGTTACGCTGATTTGTTCCAAATGAGAGAAACATCTGAAAGAAGGGATGCCACTTGATTTTAAGATGGTTAATTAAGAAAATTACAGGTGTTTTCCTAAGCAAAACTAGTAGAAACCATGTCTGTAAAAATCCTGGAGAAATCAATTACCAGAATACAGTCAAACCTGTCCCAAGCAGACAGTCGAGAGAACAAGAGAAAGTGGTTTCTTAACAGAGGTGACTGCTAAATAAACATATAACAAATGCTAGGATGGTAATATCTAAATTGACGCTAAATACAGGTTGACCGCTTATTACAGGTGGCCATTAATACAGGTTCAAATGTATTACATAATATAACATATGACAAATTTGTTAAATCATTTATTCTGTAAATTTCAATATCCATTCTGATTTATTTAATGTCAAAATCTCTCCTCTGTCAACGGAGAAAATACAAATATTTGCTTATTCCCATTTCGGGGGGGGGGGGGGGGGGGAGAGAGATGAAATCAGATACAACAAACTTAAAATGATAGACTTGTTGACTTACCTCATCCCCAGTCTCTGTCTTGACAACCTGCTGAGCGTGGATAGACTGGGTTTTGGCAATGGCCTGCACCAGGGTCTGAAAGGCACACATCAGTACAGGCCCCGAGGTTATAAAACTTTTTTCAGCTCAACTCAGTTTGAGACTGAAACTTGGTTTGCTTATTTTATATATATCGAAACAAACTGAGTAACTTCGATAGTGAATTTAAGTAAATTGTAGTACGGGCTAATTGTGTAACAGAGAAAGTATAGCATAATTTGAAAAACTTAACTGACTAGTACAATTAAACTTTGAGCACAAACTCGAGTTAAGCACGAAAAATGTTTATAACCTCGGAGCCAGGTCTGTCACACGGGGAAAGTTTGTAGCCCCTTACCAGACTAATAATAAATATACATTACACAATAATGAACCTTACTTTATATCATTTAAAGGGTTTTCTTTGGAACGTGTGTCACCTGCTGAAGATTATCGGAAAAAGTGTGACATACTGACGGACAGGTGGACGGACAGACGACAGAGAAATGAGCCCTATACATAAATCTCTCCGCTTCTTACAGCAGGTGACACAAAAATGGTTTTGCCTTATTTACTGGGCTCCATTTAATTGTTGCATTAGGAAAAGACAAAATAAAAACTTGAATAATGTATCTACTGTTTTGGAAATGTAACCAAGATATTAAAAAGAACACATGGATACATGTGTAACCTGCTGAAGCGTGATAGAAAAGACAAAGAAAAAGTGATCCTTATATGTCACCTCTGCTTACAGCAGGTGACGCAAAAAGATTAAATTAACACGAGCTATCACTCAAGATATTTTATACTCCCATCAGTTTTAGTCCTCTATAATAACAAGTTGGGATATTTTATGGTCCCACACCAAACTTGCTTTATGGGAGTATAATCACAAGGTAACGAAAAATGTCATTGACAGGAAAGGCTCCCTGTTAATTAAATATCAATATCAGTTAAATAAAATCAATGGTAAAAATATTCTTTACGCACTTCAGGTCGGACGTCTGGTTTGGTGCGCATGATGCACCTCTTCTTGTTCATATCAAACGTGATGCTGATGACGCCTTTAACCTGTAGCAGTAGCCTCATGCACACATCCCGGTCACACTGGAAGAGGAGGAGCCATCTTGTCATGTACTACATGAACTTTCCTTACCATAGACCACAGCTCTTAAACTAACTTTAACTAACCTTCCAACACTGGTGAACTATCCATACAGAAGGACCTATGCTATCAGTATGAAACCTGATCAGCCTGTAAGGTCATCACAGGTTTATAAAGTATTATACAGTTTGATACGCTTCAGTACATGTAGATGAGAAAGGGACAATTTAGAATCTATTTAAGCTGGAAATTACATCATCGTCTGATCTTGTTTTTTATGGTGTATCATGGGGTAGAATGGCATCCTTGAACAATAAAATGATTAATTGTAAGTTTTTGGCTTGGACTGGGGTCTACAGATTGTTACATTTTGTACATGCATGTATTTGAATGACATACAGGTATATAACAACAATGATTCAGAGGAAGCGATGGTATATTTAATGATTAGGGTTTGAAATGGTTTTGGTTTATTTTTTATTTAAGTTAGAAAACTGCAATGTGACTTTATTACTCTGTCTTGCAAATCAAGTTCAAAATATCTTGAATTATCTCCTCACAAACTTGTCATAACTGCAGGAATTGGAAAACAATCTACTTTTAGTTCAAATGATTACTCCATATATGATCAGAAACAAAAATATATTCAATTTAAAAGATGCAATACTACGGATACATCAATTTAGCTTGAATATTTTGAAACTCTCAGTTTGTAACAAATCATGGACATTTATCATCTATGATGGACCTTTGAGAAAGAAAATATTCATAAAAACTCACCTGATGCCTTATTTTTCCTATGGATTATTTACACTTATCAATACCGTAATCATATCAACAAGAACAGAATTTCACGGTCACCAATTCGGCTGTTTCTGACAAGCCCTGGAAACTGCCTTATTTACATAAATATAAAAACAAGCCATCTAAAAATAGAAGTGAATACACCACTTCAGCTTTATTGAAATATTTCTCCGATGAAAAATAAATTGTTATGCAACTAGAGAACACATTAATTCATTTTCTCTAAAGAACTTTACTGGCTTAGGAGGTGAAATTGTTTGGCCAAAAGGTGCCTGACACATATAGTATAAACACCTCAATATTCACACCGTACATGGAATATACATGGGGACACTCAGTATATACCTGTTATGTTACAAACGCTTATGATTATGCATGACCTACGAGAGCCAATCTGACTATTTAAAAGAGCTTGATCGATTCCGGAAGTCTTCGTTCAAATATTCGGGAAATCTTCATGAAGGGGTAAAGGAATTAATTTCCAACAGTCATTTAATATATTGATGATTCTATCAACACCAGTCTGGCTTACCATTTGACATGCAGAGGCAATATTTTACATATTGTCAAAAGAATGATTGAATTTTCATGTTTTCACCTTATTTTCTGTATGTACAGCATTGGATTTTTGGTAGTATTGCAACTTTAAGACCCTTTCCCATACAAATCTAAGATGTGAGGTTACCTTGTTCAGAAGTCCCCTCAGCTGCAGGATGATGGTTTTGGACAGTTTGTGCCCTCCGTACAGTGCTTTGTGGGTACTGCTGCGTCTGTATACACAATATTGAACAATGTTAAACAGTTAGGTTACTTATACTTTATTTTTCTTCTTTCACTTGTTAAAACTGAATCAAGATAAATCAAGACATTTTGCATCATGTTTTTCAAATCTTGTCTAAAATATCTCTAGGTCAAAGTTTCAAAGTCAACATTCTTTAATTTCTGGGGGAAACTGAAGTGATCATAACTTTATCAAAGATGAAAAAAGCCCCCCCCCCCCAAAAAAAAAACAAACTCTGACGAAACAAACCAATGTCAAGATATTTTTTTCTGACTTAAAAGTTTTCAGAGATAAATGAAACCATACCAGGAATTTCCAGTCAATATCTACACAACCCAGAATACAAAAAAAAAAAACACCTGAAGACTGACCTTGATCCACCTGTGGTGTTGTGGGAATCTCTGAGAGGAGGCTGACTTTGTACCAGGCTCTCGTACACCTCCCGTGCCAAGGTCTCATTCTCACCACCTTCCTTCCTGCAGGCAAAACAAAAACATACAAGGTTGTGTAGGTAGGGGTTTTCAACCTTAACCTCACAAAAACTCAGAAAAAAAATACAGATCAACTCAAAGCTTACCCATCTGAGCTGGTTTTACACTGTAACCTTAGACCTCCGAGATACTGAGGACATCAAACGTGTAAACCTGATCAGACTCTAATGACTCACAAGCTGATCTGGCTGTATACTGGATCCAAGTTCTCAAAAATAAAAACTGTGCATTATTATTTACATGCTCAAAAATATGGCCTTTAAATTAAATGTGGATTTGAGTATAACATTTGAATTTAAGTTTAAGATTGTACTTTAGTATTTCTGTAGGAATTGGGTTATAAGATCTTTCTTTGGAAGCTCTTGTTCAGTTCACATATTCTTCATTATAAAGAATATTACCCTGTTTAGAGATGTTTCAGACCTAGACTCTTTTCTATTTACCACAGTACAAGTACAACTTCATTTAAAAAAAAAAGAAGGAATTTAACCCAAGTGAGGTGAAGCCAAGCACAGGGTTAAGTTCCATATTTAAAAAAAAAAAATTGCTACAAATATATGTGGCCTACCATTTGTCTCACCTTTGTCCATTAGGCCACAGCAGTACCTTTAAAGTTGGTGCAATATATTTTATGAATTTGGACCGAAAAAGAGCTACTTCATGGGACAAATGGTAAACATTTATAAATAATCTTGTTATATTAATATTGGCTTATGATTACCGGTATTCTAAATGTAAAACTAATGCAGGATTATTGCTGTACTAGAGTGAAATTCAACTGAAATAACAAGTTTATGCCAAGCTTACCCATTCACAAGAGATTCCAGCTGTTCTTTCATTCCAATGAAATTCAAAAGAATTTGTTTGTGTTCTGGTGTGTCAGCCATTAACTGTAATGTCTGTAGAAGAAAAAGGTATGCATTACTGTTATTATATACATCAGAAAAAATAATTATGTAACAGACATGCAGTTATTCAAATAAAAAATTGACTAGAATCAGAGAACTGCAGCATTCAGTAGATCTATGAAACATAATTTTAGATACCATTTCACAAAATAACATTAAAAATAACAATGAGAAATAGATAATCAATGATCAAAACCGTGCTGTTTCAGTGCTAGACCGCTCACAAAACAACTTTAATTCATTTGTACAAGAAGATATTGAACTTTTTGAAAAATTGGACACAATGCAAAAAGTGTGATTTCGGGGTTTGAATTTATCCAGATTTTGCACTTGTTATTTTTAGCAAGTAGTAAATATTTTTACTTGCTAAATGAAAAATCAACTCTCAATTTTTAAGTTTTAAATTCTTTACTTGTAAAGAGTCAAATGTCAGTTTTAACAACACAGTGCAAAACTATGAACCATAGCATACAGTAAAAATAAACTGAGCATGTAATTTTAGTTTCGGGCCCCATATAGCAGAGTGGTGGGTCTTTCCGTCTCTCTCCAGACATCCACCATCTTTAACTGCAGGCTATGGATCATAGTTCTTTAACAACATTAGCTACTCTATTTCCACTCGCAAAAAACAAAACAAAAACAAGTACCTGAAATTGTAAATCACATTTATAATTTTCCACTTGCACTTAGCAAGTATGCGAGATTAAATTTGAAATTTGGATTTCTATATACCGATAAGAAGAGGAATATTAATATGTGCTTTTAATACAAACTCAAATAAAAAGCACTTCAAACCATGGAACCCAAAATCTTTATTTTGATAATTGTTCTAATATTGTTACAATACTAGGACAATCACCAAAGTTGATTAACACCCCCTGTATTCCACCTTGTCTTCATTAACCCTTTCCCTCATAGAGGACACCATGAAAAGACCTATGCGAACATCATAAAACCAGATCACCCTGCGAGTAACTCGCAGGCTGAACAGGTTTTAGGCTGTTCGCTGCTCCTCAGTGGTTTGGAAATGAGGATTTTGTAATTAAATTTGGTAAGGTTTAACTGTGGTTTTCTGCAGATCAGGCTTTATGTGGTACCTACTGAGTGCATCAAAATAAGTCTATATGAGGGAAAGGGTTAATTGAGTGTAGGACATTACATGATGGGATGTGACAAGCGTGGTTCCAACACAGCCCTAACTTCTGTGAAGAGTGTGTATAATGATACAGTATCTTT
>CM037786.1:42686843-42736843 GCA_021229015.1 Solen grandis | reverse complement strand
ATTACAGACACAGCCACATATTTTACTCGGTTTTGAAAGGAAGGAAAATAGAAAATTGTTAAACCCAAAACTGCATTGACGTACTTTATTCCTTACTGGTATACAGTTTTTATATAGTAGCGCAATAGTATTCCCTACAATTTCTGTCACTTTAATTTTCGGCAAATTACCACATGACCGGTTCAAAATCTGAGATGCTAACCCACTATCTACAAGACATTTTTTTAAATACTGAACAATCAAGTTTTGCGGCTAAAAACGATTTCAGAAATTGTATTCGTCTAATTTCATTTGATGCAAATGCTCTTTGGTCGACAAATAATCATAGGCTTTAGTAATTTCTTAACTGCATTCAGAAAACACAGTAATAAAAAAATCAGTATGAGAGAAGCCAGTCCTAGTTTCAAATCACGTTTACATCTTTTACAAAACTAATTTTGTATATTAGGTTAAATTATTTAAACAAAATTAAGCATGTTGTAATAATATTGCGACCTTGCTTGAAGGAATATGTTTCCACATTTGCTGAAAATAATGTTGCAATTAAAATGCCGTTCCCTAAACCGAACCAAACTAATTAACAATTTTGCCGTTTTACGTCTGCTGCAAATGAAATGTTTGACTCTAACGTCACTCTCAATCAATGCTAACTGAATTGAAGACTGAAACATCGGGAGCTGCTGGATAGTAATAGTAAATATTATTACCCAAATTGACACATATCTTAAGGTAATCCAGCATTAAATTGTGATCATGTTCCATCAAATGATCTTGGGAGTTTTATAGTAAATGTAAGCCTTTAAAGACTTTGTGCAAAAAGAATATAACTCCAAGTCAATGGATGCTTGTATCTGCGTCGCATGAAGTCTTTTTAAGAATTTGAAGGACCACTGATGATTATAATTTAATGATAGATAGATTACCTTAAGTTATAATGGCAAAGAGGTAGATACGTCGTATTCAGTCATTACATACCTTATCATATGTGCAACTGAGTCTGTGTCTTTACAACAACCTATACTACTGCAACCCTGCCATAAACTGTACCGTCTCCGACTAAGATTGTCAAATATATGTACAACCTCTGATACAGAATGTTAAGGTTTGGTACAGTCGTCCCTTACATAGTTTGTCAAGTTTTGTCATTGACAAAGACTGTTTAGTTTGTATACATCGCCTGAAACAAACTGTTTGCATACAGCCTCTGATACAGATTGTCAAGTTTGTTTACAGTCAGTGATACAAATTGTCAAGTTTGTGTACAGTACCTGATACAAATTTCAAGTTTGGTTACAATCAGTGATACAAATTGTCAAGTTTGTGTACAGTACCTGATACAGATTGTCAAGTTTGTTTACAGTCAGTGATACAAATTGTCAAGTTTGTGTACAGTACCTGATACAGATTGTCAAGTTTTTTAACCTGCTAAAGAAATGTTGTGAACAGCATTTGACAAAGATTGTCAAGTTTGTGTACACCCCCTGAATCAGACAGTCAAGTTTGTGTACAGCATGGCATCTGGATCAAGTTTGATTCAGAATTGAACGATAAGGGACACTACTTATGCTATTCAAATATTATTGTAATTTTTAAAGGATTTTCGCTTGAGCCTCTTCTATTTTTGTTCACATTTTCTTGGTCTCCTAAAACATGGATATCCTGTAGTTGAAAAGTAGGGCATTCTCGGACCTCTTGTTTATAGCATTTTTTGTGTCTCGTAAATAGACAAAAAACACCTTTTGTATATTGAATTTTCAGAGAGTTTAATTTTAATTAAGAAACACGTAGTATTGTTTTTATTCAAAGGTCTTTCCCTTTAATATTATTTGTTTTAATATTGAAAAAATGAGAAATAACTATCGAACGACATGGTCCTAGTTAAACTTGCGATACGGCCGTAAGGAATCAGATGTGGCCTTCATTAATATAGCTGAGTTTGAGTTTGAAAATAAAATGGTATCCGTAATAAATGGTATCTGTATATCTCCGTTGCTTGGCGCTTAGCATAATAAGGGAAGGGTCCGGTGTTAGAATAAATATGACTGGGTGTGGTATCATATCACATGTCTATGGCGTGATACTCCAGTGTGACAGCACATAGTCTCCAAATGACTGAACAACTGTCGGCGGGACGTTAAACCAAATTTACAGACACAACATATTAAAAACAAGAAGTATCTTTAAAAAAGATACACGGTCGTGGTGTATTAATTATATTTAGTGTTTAATCTGCATCTTGATGAGAGGACATTTAACCCAAGTAATATAGATGTTGTCTTTCAAGCGTTCAAAATATATAGAGTGATATGAAATTGCTGACGATCAGACAGACGAACGATCAGTTCACAAAATAATACGTCCCTTCAGGTAATACAAGTGGATGGGTGTTCCACGGAACACTCGAGTCACCTGCATTCCAGCAGTTGTCAGAGAAAGGGTGAACTTCAATTATACTTATCACTATACAAAACAAGTTTGGAGTGCATCCACTATATATTATTTAAGTTATGCTCTGATACGTCTTAACGAATGAGCGATTTCCAGGATACGAAGGGGTCTGAAGGTTTCAAATCCGACATCTGTTTTTTTCATCCTTTAGATATTTTTTTTTGTGATGTTGAATTAATAATTTTGAACGTGAAGACATGTATTAATATATTTCTATCGAAAAATTGAGGTTTTAAGAATGTATTTACAAAGCAAACGAGCTGATCTCTTTTCCGGAGGGATACTTTCGATTTTTAAGTCGACCAATCAAAAAAAAAAAAAAAAAAAAAAAATGTTGATAAATGTTAAGTCTATCACAAGACCTTCTGGTGAAGACATCGTCTCATCACGTGAGCATTTAAACTGATTAAATTATATGGAAATAGAACTAGCTTAAATGATATAAATCTTTTCTATTACAGTCCTTAATATTCAGAGTGAAGCAAAACATAGCTGTCCTAGTTATTCAAGACTCGATCAGATTAAACATTAAGTATTTCAATTAAAGCCTGATCTAACAGTTTGGTCGATATTTTCTACTGAGATGAAATGTCTCAGGCCCAATGCATTAACATCATTAAGAAAAAAATCACACATTTCTAAATGCGGCGTCTTTCTGTAATTGTAGAAATACGGAACTATCATTTTGATATACAGTTGGACCTGTATTAGCGGCCACCTTTAAAGCGATCAGCCTGCATTTAACGGTCAATTTTAATATTTACAAGCTTTAACATTTTGTTTTATTTTTATACTTAATTTTAGCGGCCACCTTTATTTAACAGTGACTTCCACTTGACTGACCGCTTAAACATGTTTGACTGTAATATTAAATTTATTTTTATTAAACATAGGTGGGATTTAAATGACATGGAATTGTATTTCAAAGAACAGATTATTGTGATCTCGTTGAAATGTAGAGTCAAACCTGTCTTAAGCGGTCAGCCAATGGAACAAAGTGACCGCTTTACAAAGGTGGCTGCTAAATGGAGGTTAAACACAAAACAAACTTTTAAACATTTTAATATTGAAATTGACCGCTAAATACAGATTCATTGCTTAGTACAAATTGTCGCTAATATAATTATTGTTTTTGGGTTTGAAAGCCCAGTTGACAAAAAAATTAATTCTGTTTGTGCTTGTCTGTATGAGGCATTATAGAAGTGCAGCTATATCGCCATATAACGTTACTTAAAAAAAATCGTTTCTAAAACTGGATCGACTAGTCATTTTATGATTGCCAAGCATGTTACCACACCAGTATAGTTAACAAGTACGATATGTCGCCCCCATATATCAAATCTATATAGTTATGCTATACTTGATATTTTTTCTCATTCTGATTGTCATCTAATAACCATAATCTTCTGATTCTCAACATAAACAGCATTACCATCGTCATCACCGCCATAACGCTTGTTGTAATTACCAGGGCTCTAAACAAGATGTAAGCTATCTCGAGCTATAATACTAGGGCAATATCCTCGTTCTTTAGATTTGAAACGGAGTCTCATTTTACACAAAGAACATCGTAATACATGTAAATGACATTGGTATAACTCCCTGATTTGCGCTCAGCATACATGTATAAGGGTAGATCCGGGACTAGTTGGCCCGTTGTCAGATGTGGTATCATGCCACATGTCGACAACGTCATACAGCAGTGTGGCAGCACTATACCTGCCTCGAGTAGTCATCGTCTCTAAATGACTGAAATAATGTTGGCATGACGTTAAGCCCAGTAAACAAACAAACACGAAGATCAGTCATTTATTCCACTTTTTCCTTTAAGCATATTTCTTCGACCCATTGAAAAAACGCCCTTGTTTTCGCAATTATGTAGACCGTAAAAATATACATCAAAGCATGAAACACGAACGAGAACAACATTATAGAAAGCAATGGTTTCTTTCACAGATCAGAGATTGGTCGCGACACGATTTCCAGAGAGAAGAGCATAAACAAGGAAACCGGGAAAGCAAGTGCTGATTTCTTGTAATGTGTCTACTGGGAGAAATATCCGCATCGGCTTGCAAGACACGCAGATGTGCCCTTTAAATACGTTATGCCCTTTTATAGATTGCGCTTCATCATTTGACCTTCATTAATTATGATTATTTTCCGTCTTTTTTCCCCAGTTCTTTCTTTCTGTTCAATATTTATCTTATAAAATATAAAAAGGACAATACAATCTCTGATATCAGGTGCGATTCGGTTGTAATTCCAATTTGAATGTCTTTATGATCCAAGATAACTAAATATCCAATAGAAATGCAATACAGTCGGTAGAAATTTAACACTCACTTATATACTTTACGGAAGAGACATGCAATAAGTGGTAGTTATATAGGCAATCTTTTCTTATTCAAATAGAACTCTAAACCGTTAAAGCGTCATTAAACTTTGCCTGCGAATAAAATAGTAATTTATTGTATTTATATATCCCTATCGTTTAATGTTTCTATTTGGTCTTCATACATACAAAGAAACTACATGTATTTACAAACAACATAATACTATGATTAATGCAAATTTACAGAGTCAACCTCATATCCGAACGGAGGTTTTGGGTTTGATCCCAAGCAGCAATAAACCAAAGTCGCTGAAACAGAGACTTGTATAAAATCCCGTGTTCTTGGCGCTCAGCACAGAAGGAGATTTCTAGGACTAGTTGACACAGTTGTTAGGATAGTGTGACGTGGTGTTTTATCATGCCACTTGTCTACGGCGTGATACTGAAGTGAGACAACACTAATTCCTAAAGGGTTCAGATACTGTCGACTTTTAACAAACTTGGTGTATGTTCCTTTGTTCCCCTGTAGACAATCAGTTTTAAATTCGTTCTGAAACTGTATCCGACAAAGCTACCTGAAATGAATTTGGATTCAATTCTAGATTCAAATGAACAAACGTATGATGCATACGATGTTAGAACAGACTTCAGCCGCCAGTTTGAATTTTGTTTCAAATTACAAAATGCACGCCATTTCGAAATCATTTTCTAGAGCAGACATTTTGTTCGGGTTTGAATAACCTATCCTCCAAGTAAATAAATATTTTAAATTCCCCATGTAAGGATAATGCGTGTAAGAGTAGATACCGTCTTGAATATTGGTAGTCTAACCTCTAAATTAGATCATGTGCCATATTACTCTCTCCCTATGATGTTCAATATATCCTTTCTTATTTGTTTGTTTGTTGGATTTAACGTCCCACCGGCAGTATTTCAGTCATTAAGGGACAATGTCAACTTGAGACAGATATAGTGCTGCCACACTGCAGTATCACGCTGTAGACATGTGACATGAAACCACACCCAGACACATTATCCTGACACCGGGGGGAACAGTCCTGAAATTACCCTTATATGCTGAAAGCCAAGCAAGGTAGCTATAACAGTACCATTTTTTTACGACTTTGGTATGTCGCGGCCGGGGATAAAACCCACGACCTCCAGCTACCGAAGCGGATGCTATAACCAATCGGTCACCGGGGACGGTCTTTTCTTTTTTAGACGCTTAATCATCATCAACATCATCATAATCATCGGTTCATCATTTAGTGTTTTATAATGAAATTTTTTTTTTTTATTATTTCTTTCGATTTATTTGATTTAATTGACGGGACATTTTCTGTATCTCTTTTAACAATAGATCCGCTAAATTTCAGTATTTGTCAAACCATGTGGTACTAAATCCAGACATACTCCAGCGATGTAACTGATTTATATTCGATATAAGTATAACTACCTTGGACTGGACATATGATCTTTTACTCCAGGAAATCGTCTGTTTAGTCAATTATAGGCAGATGTGTGGATAATCCCTATAGTCACAATATGCATTTATATATTATATATATATAGTAGATATTAGTAACTGAAATATAAATGAACTGCTTCTCTCTCTTTCCCCCTTTCTATGCATTTGCTTAAAGTAGTAAATGCAATTTCATGTTTTGTAGGGACATGTTATAAAGATTCAATATCTGATTCATTAATTAATTCATTATTTGTTTGCTTTAGAAGGATGTGGAATACATCTTATCCATATATATTTTTAATGTAGCGCTGTGTCTTGTGTATTCATTCCTTTTCTCACGCAAATGAGTCTTTGTGAGTGGTTGAAACAGGGAATCATCTAGTAAATACTGGATTGCTACATATTCAAGTAAAGAAGTACTTCCGGCAGGACTATATCATTGTCACTGTGCGTGATATGGATTTAATCTTACTGATATAACACAGTATTTATCAGTTAGTATGATATATTTTTTTATATACACATACTACTTAGTGACAGAATTATTGCATATTGTACGCATTGTACACCTGATTTTGTGTCAGGGATTTGAACGCATCTCTTCTGTTATCTTTCTTCCTTCAAACAACAGAAACCATTTATTCTTGTTTCTAGAACATATCCCTTTGAAATAAGAAACTGCCATATATTACGTACCTTCCTTTGTTCTAACTTTGTCTATCATCAATGGTACTTTAATAACCGCACAAAAAATACCCATTTTTTAATGATCAACATAAATGTACCGAATATGTGTGGAAATAAAAGAAAACAAAATAAGCAATATGGTTAGGTTATCAAATATATTACAAAAAGTGTTTTAAGTGTGTGCAAAAAATCACATATAATCTATAATTAAGAAACACTGCATACGTCTCTTTACCGTATACAAATCTAAGTAACTGGCTCGAATTCAACCAACTATACTTAGCGCTTTGTAATACAGTTATACCTGTATTAGCGGTCATCGATTTAATAGGACCAATTTTACATTTTGTTATATGTTTAACCTTCATTTAGCGACCACATCTGTTATGCGGTCATATTCCTTTGTTCCCTTGACTGCCACGCTATTGATTGCCTCTGATTTAGCTGAAACTCAGCTACTATTCAACTCACTGTAACATATATCATTAAGGCATTCATTTAACCATAGTTGTTTAACAAAATATATAAGCAAACGACTAAATGAACATGAGTGGTCTTACTAGCTAGCAATATTTGTTATTTTAATGAGGAAACAAGTATGATGAAAACGCCCTTATGTATATCTATCTGGGTACGTATTACTCAACACTAAATAACGTTGGTTGATTTCAAACCTAGTTTCGCATTCACGCCACCAGACTTGGCACTGATGTCTAACAAGCAAGTTATTCAGAAACAAAGAAAGAATGTAAATTTATTGAAATACAATGTAGAATCCAAATAAAATGACTACTGTTTGATTTAAAACTGAAAGTAATCCAGGTACAGTAACACATGTACATTTTTCGTTAGAACACTTAATATTTGTTATTTACATACTCTGGTATGTTTTGATTCGGAAAAAATATATAAAAATTTAACAGTAAAGAGAAATTAGGTACACCATTTTACTTGAGCAAAATACAAATATAGCTCTGAGCAACACGTTTTCATAGTTGTTGAAAAAATACACTGGAATTTTATACATATGATAACTGAGTAAAGACGATCTGTCCCCCCTTTCTTTATCACGATATAAACAATGTATACGGTAGTGACACATGCTATCCTTTAGTCGTTATTATCCAGTTTCAGTGTTTATTACGATATAAACAATGTATACGGTAGTGACACATGCTATCCTTTAGTCGTTATTATCCAGTTTCAGTTTCAGGAATGCTAATTACAAACTCGGGAATATCTGTGTATTCAGCTTACACTAAAGTTTTACGATTTTTATAGTTGTAATGCAACATTTCGTTTTGTTGGTTGAAAGCATTTTACAGTATAAAGCTCTTGGAGTGCATAAACAATTATTGTGAAAGTCTACGGAGTGAAAATTGTGGCATTTCGTTCAGTCTCATGACAAAACTCATCAGCATAACACTATTTTTGTTGTGCATACATGATTAGAATTTAACAGATAACCATTATACAGTTTAAATATATGTACCGAAATGTTTCCTTTGCGAGTATTTTACTTACATAATAATGTAACGCAAATTAAACCTGAAACTTTCAAACAAAACTCTCGGAAACATAAAAATGGAAGTATTAAATCATATCAAAATACCAATTTATGTATATGAAGATACTGATTCTAAAAAATAATAATGTATTCCTAAACGTATAACAAATCACGCTGATAAGAGCTTCGTTATATTGTTTTATCTGTATTCAGATCAGTAGTTTTACTACCTCAAACAACTGGTATCATATAAAATTAATATGAAATTGACCATTTTAGCAGAGAGAACAATTCGCTGATTTAAATTGCCCAATCAGCAACTGGGGAAAAATACATGTGCATGGTTATCTCAAATTGAAAAATGTGTGAAATTATACATCAGTCTATAGATTTGTTGTTCGAGAAGTGCTCGTTGATTTACGTGGGTTTTCATTTCATTTCGGAATGAAATGGTCTATTGCTTCATACAGATGTAGCGTGAACATAATATTTGGGTTTCAAATTTCAGCAATATATTCCCAGTGTATGTTTTTAAGTGTTTCCCAGTTCCTGGGTTGAATCTAATGTGTGACTTATTTTCTAAATACTAACTAGACATAGTAAGAAATACACGTCGTGCTAAGATAGCCCTTATTCATGTCTGTACACGTTTACATTTACAAGGAAAGGTTCAATGCACAGTTGATCCACATTGTCCGTATTTTAAACTAAAGAATAATATATGAAGAAATGTCCTATAATAAAGCCTATCGTGTAGAATTCAACATTGCTGAAGTGCTTAAAAATTTAACATAAACATGCAACAATACCTCTGAAATATCAAAATATCATAAACGTTTTAGATTTATTTTCTCTAAAACATACTAGACAAATACGGGATTTTTTGGAATCGAGCATATTTTTTGTCAAATGAAGTGCGCAAACGTAGTTATAAATAGTTTAATTACAAAACTTGCTTATCGTGAGGCAATTTATTTAAAAATAGAAACATCTGCAACCTATCAATCCATATTTACTCATTTATATTTTGTATTGTATCTTTAAAGGATTGCTAACATTAAATTAACATACTAGCACATTATACATTTTAGTTTCATTTTTTCCAGTCCAACTATTTTTTTATTATATAAGAAATGAAAGCTTTTAGTGTAGTTACTATCCATTCAGAGTAAATAAAATTGTAAATAACAATGCTCAGGAACGTAAGTATGCAAGGAACATGAATATGTGTATTTATATTTCAACAGCTGCATATACTCAAACAAACAAGTAAAATCAGAGAAATAACACAGTGAGGTACACGTGATTTATGCTAAATTGCCCCCAAACCTAAATATATGCTGTGTCAACCATTTCGAAATTTTTAAGAATATCATCTGTGAGATCTAGGGAGTCTACAGATGCACTATCGTACTGGGAATATCTGAGCAGGGAATAGGCTCCAAACCTTAGGAGATTAGAATCACTTTTAAAGACACCAATCTTTGTTTTAAATGGTCCCGTCTGTTCACTTTTTTCCTTTCGCTTCCGCCCAGCTGAATTTGATTTCAATGTTTTGTGCTTCACTTTTTGACGATTGTCCGGTCTGCCTACATTATTTGAGGTAACACTGGATTTGCGACGTACATCGTTTGTGCTCTTGATTTCTGAACACATTTTTTCGTCTGTATTGAAAGACTTGGGCTGGAGAGCAAATGGTTCAGTGTTTCTCCTGGTCTCATTCCATTCACATGGAACATTATCCCACGATAAGCTTAGTGAGCTACCACCAGAGTCCATTCCTAAAGCATGCAACTCACAAAATACGTCAGTACCACAAGAACACTTTTCACCACATATACTTGTAGTGGTGTGACGTTTACTATTAGGGCCCTTTTCAGGAATGTTTGGTTGTTCAACAATTTCGGGCAAAATGTCTCTTTCAATATCAATCACTGATTGGTCTGTATGCATATCTAGTTTAACATCATCATCAAAAGTATAATCATTTACATACGCACATTGACGAACTAATGATTTTCTCCTCGCTGACACGTCTTCGTTGTTTGATTCTCTATGTACAATAACAGTTGTGATATGTTTGTTACTAGGATTGATATCAAGAGATTTATGTTTAGTTAGAACCGGTTTGGCTCTTTTATCTGGCGGCGAATCCCTATACGCCGGATTGTCTACACCACTGTTGTCTCCTGATATTCTAAAAATATCTAAATGTGGACCACAGCTCTTTGAGGTTTGCCCTCTCTGAAGTTGAGTCTGGTTATCAGCATCATCATAAATGTTATGGAGTTCCACAAAACTGTCTTTGTGGCGGATATTTGGTAAAGATGAAGTCTTCATCCAAGATTCACGGTCAAGAAATCTTTTCAATGTTGAGCGTTTTGATTTCGTTGTACTAACCCTTTCGCTTTGACTCTCGCGACTTGATTTCCGACGGCGTCGATGAAGGTCATGCGATAATCGGCGACCAAAAGACGCGATGCTGCCACTCCTGGATAATGAGAATGAAAGACGAGGCTTGCTTTTACGGCGTTCCACATAACGACGTAACGGTACTTCAATACCGCGAAAATAGTTTTTCCGGAACTCTTCAATTATCTTTTCATATAATTGGTCTTTTTCAATGTTTTTATTCCCGCACTTTGGTAATATGTTATTGAAATACCTATCTTTGATTTCACAGAAAAGGACAATGGCCATCATCATACTGAAAAAGCCGATACCCATTAACGTAGGTCCAATATATACTAGAATCCTCAATGGACCTGGTTCTCCTAAGATTCTAGGCACTGCCGAAGGTTCTGTTGTATTATGGTTTGTCAGATTTTTTGGGTGATACCATGGTAACAAAATACTTGGTTTATATCCAATAATAGTCATAATAACACCTCCTGCGACCACAGCAAGTCCTAGAAATGATACTAGAAAAGTCCTTAAACAATAGGGCGTCCGGCATATGTCTGAAAACTGAAAAACATGCTTTCTAACAACAGTTCGCTTTTTTAAGTTCTTTTTCTTTGTGTCACCAATAGTAACGTGAGCTCGAGTAACATATACGGGCATGACTTCTCGTAGTCGACACGAAGCATGATATCTCTACACCGTAACTGAAAATCTCTTCATCTTATCCCCCTATCCACAACACACGTTCATATTGTTATGATCCTAAGAATGTATTTCCCGTGATATGTTATTTTTTTCCGATATATTCATATTGCTTCCAAGAAGTGTATTACAACTATATATACAGAAGAAATTTCTTTTGCAGATAACATTAGCTGTTGTTTTATGTATATTGGAATATATCCATTTCATTTTTTTCTTTTCAACCAAAGGCCACTGTCCTGGTTTCGTAAAATGACTTCTCCAAAAATACGATTTTGAAGTAAGATATCACATATTACCTCGGCAAAATTATTCCCGAGTTCTGCAGATTCTTGTATCCATTTGCCATTTATTTCAGTCATGTTGTGCACAATACAAATGCACAGAAGAAACCGAGTCGTCGGCCCTAGGGTTTAGGAGCCATCAAATTAGCTGGAGAAAAATGAATTCACGCAACTTCCCAATCCAAAGATTCTGATTCTACCACCCTATACAACAGAATGCTTTCCCTGTAGACCAATTAGAGGAACGTCTCTGCACAGCGTGACATCTGTAATGAGAAAGAAAAAAAATAGTTATACCAAAATCGATTTTTTAGAGTTAAATTGTTGATCATGAACATATAATGTTATAAACTGAAATTATCCAAAGGAAATTAAATTAGTGGGATGTAAAAAAACCCAAAACAACAACACAAATTCATTAACTGGATTCTTATAAATCATGTAAAAACGTATTTTTCTTGACATAAAAGTAATGTACGGGTACTTTTATGTGCTTTTCCTATGCAAAATTCTCTGTAGATGCACAATAATACTTCGTCTCACAGGGAGAGACTTTTGCATTATTTGAGATATTATGCAAATAACTACTGATGTTTACATAACAGACTCTCAGCTTCGTTAAGGATCATTTTGGCTAATGGTTTTCCTTACAGAATCTCAGAAAGACATCGTGATTAACGTATCTAAATCCTACATCATTGAAATCTCATAATATACGGACCTCATAAAACCATAAACTAACCATTATCATCTTGCATAAACCGTGGTAGAAGGAGTATTTTCTACAGCTTTATTGTTTGAAAACTTAGAGGGACTGTAGAAAGGAAACTGATGTCTTCGCCAGTCTTATTTAAGAGTTTCTTCCTCCGATAGAAAACAGGTAAATCCTGGACTGTATTCAATGTAACTTTTTCATTTTTTTAACATAAACCTTTTCTGGTTTTCTTTCCAAGTAACTTAAAAACGTGTTACCCCCCCCCCCACACACACACTCCCGGGAACATAAAAACGTGCTCAAATGCTTTTCAACGATTTAACTATCATCCCCTCAGGAACTTAAAACGTTTTCAAATGACACAGCCCATTCGACGTCGGGAAAACATTAGGCTTAAAGATTTATAATATAAACAACCAGTGTAAGTCAAAACATGCACGTGGTAAACGGTTGACCTACTTTTCTAAAAAGAACATTATTTGGTCTAGGTATGAATAGCTTTACAGTTTCTTGACAGTCAATCTTAAAGTTCTAAAACATATTAAGTATCTGATTAAAGTATCTCCATCATAAATTTTCAGGTTCCATTTTTTGTGTACACCTGCTGTAAGCAAAGGTGACACATAGGAATCACTTTTCCGTCGTCAGTCCGTCTGTCTGTCCGTCACAATTTTCCGCCACGCTTCAGCAGGTGACACACGTGTTCCAAAGAACATTTGTTACCTATTAATATCATTGCAAACATTTGCACTATTATTACATAGGTCCTCATATTGACTAAAGTCATACGCAGCTAAGCAATTCAGTCTAAGTTTCATTTAGGTGCCATTGTAACTAAAGATGCATGCATGTATAAAAACAAAATCTAAATGATTTTAAACACTGGACAATTTTAACCTAGATGAAACGTGAAACGTGATTAATCTTCATTAAAAGCCAAGATTTCATTCTGAATAACAGCCAATTTCAAAGCGGATGGGTAATTTACAAAAGAAGCTCTTTAAGCAATTATTCGGGGTAGATACTGCCACTTTATAGACTTGGAGAGAAGTTGCATTATTGAATTGTCTGCAGCTCGGAATGATATTAATGGTGAAAATACATGATCTTAAAAAAACATTTCTTCTCCCTGGAAATGAAGTAATTTCTTATTCTAGGTTGTTGTTTTGCTTATTCCGGAAATCGATCTGAGGGTTAGGCGGCCTGGGAAACAGTATATAAAACTAGGACAAGAACATACTTGACGTTCACAAATGACTCAGCCAGACGATTCAAAAAGCCCTTCTCTAAAGGAAAAATACGTCTTTGATATCAACTAGCTGTAAACGATCTAATGGGACTTATTATGAACGCATATATAACATTTACAAATCAGAAAGACACACACATGATTGACAGAGAATAAGTCAGTTAGTATATTAAGATTATCTGTTCAGAGTAAGACAGAATTTGGTTAAGCGACTTTAATTAAGCAATACTATAGAGTTTGATGAATGCATCGAAACTTTAAAGTACATGAAACGGCAAGATGTAATGTATACCACTCTTTGGTCTTTGACAATTTTATCCTGTCGCCAGCAAATGACGTTAGTGTCTGTCGTTAATCAAATATCAGCCCTACAGGTTCTGGCACAACATTAAATCAGTTACATTTAGCAACCAGAGAAGAAAAAAATCAATCTTTCAGTTGTTTGTTTCACGCCTTTTCATCTGTATGCTATATTAAAATAGGAACAGAAGGATTCTCTTTGGTTGATTAGGTCTGAGCACAAAGTGAACATTTTACCACGCAGTGCCATCTCATATATTATCTGGTGTGATGTAAACAGCCAACCTGAAAAGCAGGTCACAACCGATTGATGCGAACATGGGTATTCTCACTGACGTCTGTAGACAATTTTGGGATTGCACAAGTTGGTCCTGATGAAGGTTTTGATGAAAAAAACAACAAAAAAAAACCAACAACAAAACAATGAACAAACACATTGTGACGTTTCCTATTCTGCTAAAATTCTATTTATAAACTTATGGTGATCTTGTTTTTGACAAATGAAGAAACATTTATGTTTGTTTCACTTAATGTTTGTTTCATTTTCCTACGTCACATTAGTATTTTGTTCCGCTGTGAATATTACTTATTTGTTAAAACGTACAAACTTTAAGAAATTGTATGAAAATTCGTTTTGTAAATTTCTCAATTAATTACGTAATAACTGATCTGAGAAAATATTTTAATTGACTGCTATCTGAAGACACCAAATCGGATGGAATGGTATTATTCTCTCAAGATTAATCGTGCATGACATTTAAAAAAAATCAAAATGTAAAAAAAAAACCCAACAAAAACCAAATACAACTGGTCTGAAATAACTTCATTCAGAAAGCCACGCAATTCGAACATCCTGAAGCAAATCACTTAATAATTTATTGTGATCTATTTCAAGTAGCTTTATATTTTTAAGGCATCGTGAAATTCATGGTTCTCTGATTTATGAACCGGAAGGATACATTCAATGCTAAATTTAGACTTGCAATACGATGATACTAGGAATAGATCATTCCGGTCGGAAGTGGAAATTGTACCTAAAAATTATCACAGTACATTGTATTATATTTATGCTAAAGATAGTTGATTCCCAAGACATTTTTATTTTAATTTTGCAGATTTAAGGTGTATTTAAATAGTGATTACATTGTAACACACTATTAATAAAAATGATAAGAGAGTAGATAACACCGGTTTCAAATATATTAAGGAATTTAAATACGAACAACCTGCGAAAACTTGACAAGCTGAAAGTGTGAGTATTTACGATTTACGATAAAGATACACGCCAATAATCATATTCAATTCAGAAGTTAATTTAGTTAGTTCAGTTAATTTCATGTATAAATAAACACAATGTAGATATAAATAAACAGGCCTTGTAAGGTCAAACTCTACCAATTCTGTAAAAGACACATAGAACAGGCTCAAGTTTTCCCGTTTATTTCTTTTTTTTTTTTGTCTGCATAATAATTTCAGTCAGGACTCTGAAACCGATGTCAGACAATTAAATTTTGTCTTCACAGAGATATGTGAGAAGGAAAATGCGGCTATGAAAGACCGTCAGAAGCCAGACTTTTTTTTCATGAAAATAAATTGACATTTTATGGTATTCAGTCATTTGTTTGCATTTTCAAAACCTTTATCCGAAATAATTAAAGAAGCCGGAATTCTGTAGCATACCGTAAGATGAAACTGCAACGGCTGTGTTCATCCTTACATGTATGCATACATGACATCCGCAATGTAATTGTTTTCAAACTGAGCCACTTTTCTTGATCGATGATTTTCAGAGTATTTTATCAGCATGTATGCAATGCGTATGGCGTAATCACGTCCACCGACTCGTCTGATTTAGCCCGGTGTAGAATCAGATCTTCATCCAAAAGGCAATTCCCATGATACATTGTCCAATTAAGTGTGCTCACAAAAGCGGTTAATGTTTCAATAAACAAGGCGCTCGATAAAGATAGCAAGCGCGATAAATAATTAACTCTTCAAAATTACACAGTTCCTTTAATCTTGGAATAGCCAACATTTTTCAGGTATAGGTACAGCTATTGGAATATTTAGTTGTACATGTTCAGCGGCACCAGTAAGGATTATTCAGTGCAACAATTTATAATTGTTATCTTACATTGCCATAATTTCCAGCAATATCATTATTGCGTTTTGTTCTGTTATTCAAGTGACAAAACAATGAAAACATTAACGTAACAATGTGTAAATAGATGCGTTCATGTGATTGTTTGTTTGAATTCTTATAGCACCCTTTGATATCATTTACTGTATAAGAAATTTACATTTACACACACACACACACACACACACACACACACACACCGAAAACAACACGCGAAATACCCCCTTTCGGAGAAAAACAAACACAAAAGAAAAAAAGAAAAAAAAAACACGGAAAAAAAACACCGATGAAGTTAGAGCTCTGTAATGAGCTTTAAGAAAGGCAATATATAACAGATAAGCGTGTAACTTAGCTTCAGATTACCCAGGTGTAATATTCCTCTATTTTAGTATACACTGACATTTTATGGTAAAACACACCTGTTACAAAACATTCATTTTTTTTTTAAAAAAAAACCCCTTGCAATTCAAAACCAGGATAAGAATTTATATTTTCTTTTTCGGATATTCACGACCAAAAGAGTTGTAGTTATTAATATTAGAAAAAAAAATCATTATGAAGAATAAGGAAAATGGAAAGGCTTGATAATTTCCAACTGTAGCTTTAATGGCAGATATAAAGAACGACGTTGTCACTGCGTTCATTAATTTTTAATATGGTATCTCAGCGTTAATCAATATAAGATATTAATTTAAAAAAAAGATAGCAACAAAACATAGATAATTGGAATGTCAAAATTCTGTCGCTGAAGACGAAAAAAAAAATCTCTTAACAACAAAGTATCATGTTAATTAATCTCCATATTTCTTAATAGTGAAACCCCAATTAACATATGATTTCAATATGGCGTCGCGTGTTGTTCTTACATATCATTAAGTTTTAATGGGCGTCTAGGATGAGAGGAGATAATACGAGAGGATCAGTTGCGATTAGGCCGTCGTATCGAAGCATAAATAATTTACGTGTTTGGCGTACCAGTGATTAGATCCTTGTCAGACTCGACGGTATCAGATGGGTAATCATGATTTATGGTATG
Source organism: Solen grandis (assembly GCA_021229015.1). Classification (NCBI taxonomy): domain Eukaryota; kingdom Metazoa; phylum Mollusca; class Bivalvia; order Adapedonta; family Solenidae; genus Solen; species Solen grandis. The sequence goes on along the minus strand of CM037786.1, from coordinate 42,719,572 downwards.
ACGACTGATGGCCAGGGAAAGTATATCTCTGGGCTAGATAGGCAAACACACCATGACGGGAGTGGATACGTTTGTATACGTTTCTTCTTGTTTTCTAGATCCTTTCAACTCAGTGTGAATCTTACTTACTCACTTGTGATAGTATTCATACGCATGGAAGTCAAAATCACAATGGTTATCTTATCTATTTTCAAAACATCCTTTTCCCCCCATAAAATATTCGGGCGATTGCTACATTCCATTATACCAGGTATACTTTTACATACAAGATTAAGAGTTCATCAAATTCATACCACTACCGTAACGTAAGCAGAATGAAATACAGGCCTATATCATAAGACTTGTTTGTTTTTTTCAGTGTTGATGTGCTTAAAGAGTTAATTTAAGAAATCAAATTAGAAAAGATACAAGTATCATCAATATATGAGTCAAAAGCATAAATGAAAAGAATAATAAAATGTGTGTGGAAATGTTCATTCGACTTAAATAATTCAGTTAAAGGCATACGCACCCATTACAGTTTTTTCCATACCGACAAAGACGGAAAATTAAACTTTGCACGATTAATTTTTTTAAAACTTTGCATGATTATAAAGAATCACACTAAAAATAAATTAATGGAATAAAAAAGGGGGTCACCATTCTACTTTTTGAGTTATCTGCCTCTAAAAATGTTTTTTTGAAAATAGCAGAAAGAGCAAAAAATTCACTTTCAGGGGCAGATAACTCAAAAAGTAGAATGGCGACCGCCATTTCTATCCCATAAATTTGTTTCTAGTGTGATTTTTTATAATCATGCAAAGTTTAACAAAAAATATCATGGCTAGTTTTAATTATCCTTCTTTGTCTATAGGGTAAAAACCTGTAATTGGCGCGTACGCCTTTAATGATATTTTAATATCGCTATTATTTCTTAGCAATATTTAGTTACTTGACTGTGTAGTTTTTAACATGCAAGGTTAATGTTAAATATTGGTATATTGGTTATCCAACATAATCGTTGCAAAGCAAGTAAAAATTAAAAGCAGAATAATGAAATACAGCGGTCTCTTTAGTTTCTTTACTTGACACATATGAATCAGAAGTACAGTTTGAACAAGAATAAAACAATCCCAAATGTAGGGGCATTTGGTACTTTCTTGGATCGTCCCCGGTGGCCAAATGGTTAGAGCGTCCATCTTCAGAGGACATGAGTTCGATCCCCTACCGCGACACACAGGGTATTTCAAGACGGTATTCGTTCCTCCCTACTTGACACATACATCATATATACAGGGTATGTCTCCAAATGACTGAAATACTTTCGGTGAGATGTTGACCCCGTTCTCCACCGCCAAAAACAACAACAACAACAACAACAACAACAATAACAACAACTATACACTATATACTATATACACTTTCTCATACGATGATATTGGGATTTGTTTCTCCATCGAAGTCTTGTCTGTACAGAAACATCAATGTTCCTAGCAGTAAAAACAGACGTACATATAGCTAGAAATTATGAACGTTTTGCTCACTTCAATTACCGAAAAGGAAAAACATAAGTTTATCATCACAGCAGCGTTATCAGTCAAATAAGCAAAGCGGTTCTCTGTCATTTACCCACTTTGGCCCTGCAGAGTTGATTAAAATATCGATTTCCATACTCAGTTAGACAACACTTAACCGTGAACAACGTTCATTATTCTAAGTTAATCATGTTAGCCAACGGTAAGAACGTCTTATGTAGGATTCAAGTTAAATAGGTCACGTGGTTAGTTCGTGATTACCCAGTCTCCTTGACCTAGGTTTAAAAGCAAAGAGGATTCTTTTAGATACGGTTACTGTAAAAGATTCTTCTAAATATATTTCTAAAGGAATTCCAATGTAATTTACACAACAACAAAGATTAAACCAGTAGACCCTACCTCAAATCTTAAGGATTACAGAATTTCTGTACCGGACCTCAGTTTTACGTGCACTAATTTTCAACTGACAACAGTCGTTGAATAAATAATTATGTTTAATAAACCCGAGCCCTAAACAGCATCAGAACTGTCATTATGATTTTCCCGTGTCAAACACTTGTTGCAATATAAAAATTGTTAATGTTACTGTGTTGAAGAGAATACATTGGGACGAAATTCAAAAAGCGCCCAAGGCAGTGAGAGGCTGTAGGCAGAATTTCATATGAAATAGCTATAATTTTAAACCTTGCGTTTCAGGAGGGTTGAACTAAATACAGTCAACGACAATATGTCGCCAAAACCTCCACACGTTTTCCTGCAACTCTAGTTACTAGTAGTAAATTAACTGAATTCACTCTTTGTTTCATGATAACCACGCCATGCAGCAGTCTCTCGTTGCTTTGAACGCTTCAGTTTTGTTGAGTAAGGGTCATGACTAATTCCATTCATTAACTACATAGTACATAGTAACCAAAGAGGCCATGACCGCACATCAGTTCTAGTGATTCGCAATGTACGGACACGCTTCGATACAGTTGAATCGGCTACTATCTTTTTTTTTTTAAATTTATTTCCCACTATAAGAGACTTGCTTCGCCGCCAGTCTAAACACCAAAAACACCTCATGGATTTCCGATACTCGCAATTAGCCGACGGCCTTTTCCATACTTGTATGAAGTCTTCGAATTTAATTAAAGTGAAACCGATTAGTAAACGACCGTCAATACTTCTTTAGACTAGCTGAATTTCCATGAAACACAATGTAGCAATAGACTTGTCTTCCGTGAATTAACTCTTTATTGCGCTCTTTGTATTTCCGGTTGCGACGCAGACGCTTCTGATTGGAGAAGAAATGTAGGTCATTGTTTGACAGGTAGCATCCGGCTTTTGCAATCAACAGTTGGAAATAAAATGTTTATTCAATATTTATAGCAGTGGGAATCTATAACGCTTGCAGTTGTCATTATCCTGCAACTGAGAATAAACAAAGGATAGATGTTATTAAAATCAATAATTACTATCCCAGATAACACCATAAAAGGAACATAAAACGCACAGTGTACTTCATAAGTTGTTTACCCCCCCCCCTTTCCCACGTCGCCAAAAATATAAATAAATGAATTATCAATTTTCATCAATTGGAAAACAGAGTACAAGAGTACATCATATCAGTTCATCTTTGTGATAAAAAACAAACCGTTATCTATTAATCGTTTTTACTTTCTAGTTTAAAGATAATTTTTGCTAAATGAACGGAAATGTTTATCAAAAGGCTTTGTTAAAAGGTTAAAAGATCAATGGATGATAGTTTTAATTTTACAAACCATTAGCATGTGCAACAGCTATAGAGTTTAAAGTTGCAGTGCACCATTTCCTAATATGTGTTGTTGCTCTCTCTCTCTTTCTCTCTCTCTCTGTAATAATTAAATGATTTACCACAGAAGAGGAAACTATGACAACGAGTCTGTAATGGTTATTCCCTTTTTTACTCTTAAAAAAGTTCAATCATATCTTAATTCGCATTTATACACATTATCTGATTTAGATAATGTTTCCATACAACAAAACCACCACCAACAACTATCAAAATCATGTTCCTTAAGTTCTCGTAAATTGACATGCACTTTCTATGCTCTAGCTCGACGAAATGCGTCTCTAAACTGCTTAAAAACCGGTTTTATTTCGATAGTTATAATACAGATGTTAAATGACTGTGTATCTTAAAAAGCAAAACACGACCTTGTATTTTTCCACGAAGGTGCGCATTATTGTGTCTGTCACTTTCTGGTGTCTGATAGTAACACTAGAGAGACGAATTATATGACATATTCTATATTACTTCTCGCACGCAAAATGTGTATAAATTTATTCCAAAAATATTATTAGAATGTGCAGACATACAAGCGAGACATTTTAGTATGGCGGAATCCAATATCTTGGATTTCTACGCAATAATGCCATTCCCCTTATTTGGAGTGGAAATAATATCGGACATCAACACAAAGACTAGACCTGGCTTAACTATACAATATCGAATTTAATATATGCGCCAATATATATCCTTTAACCGGTTTGAATCAAGACAGCTGTGTCGCTTTGCACGAGTCGCTAACTGAGGATATAATGCGTATTTCAGGAAAACGCAGCAGCTGGTAGTTCTGCTGTACTGTGTAGTGACGCAAATTAATGGAAATTAGAAAAGATAGATTGATACTAGATAGATAGATAGATAGATAGATAGATAGATAGATAGATAGATAACATTGCACTTGAGGTTCGGCAATACTCGGTATAAATCGCTGATTCAAATTGACCAATCAGTGACTGGGGAAAATTTTCATGTATTTGTTTACTACCAATTGAACAATGCGTAGAATTTTACACAAGCATGTAGATTAGGTTTTCTGTGTTGACACATCAAGGACAAAGTGTGCAGTGTCAAACCTCCTGCTTAATGAATTCGAAACGGAAATCTGTTTCACAAACAGCACCTGACAAAACTTCATTGATAATATTCGACGTCACGTTATATCTTGAAGCAGAGTATGGATTGACACAATTAAAAACACGATTGGATTAAAATTAAAACAACAACAAAAACACACTTTTCATTTAGATAATCGATTGTGAGTATTAATTTCTTTCTACAATTTAAACGTTAAATGACCAAGTGCTCCTGCTAGTAAATTCATTAGCGTGATTTTCATCAATTACTTCCTGCAAATGATTTCTCATCCAAACAAATAGTTCTATTTCCCTTCTAATTTTACAGTTAATGCATTTTCACGTTTTACTTGAAATATTAGAGTCGTTTGGAAAACACATCTATGGACAATAACGAAATCACTTAAATAAATGGAAGCAGTATAATGTCTTTTTGGTTTTCCCGTTATTTATCTCAGAATTCCTAAGAAGGTTATTTGTATTTAATTTTGAATCATGGCTGCCTTGCCCATGCAGATTGTGCTAGCGAAATTAATTTACCAACTGCATACTGTATATTTGTAAAGTAACAATAATAATAATCAAAATAATCATAATACAAATCATCATCATCATCATCAGCATCTATTTATTTTGCTTTATCAACTCAACTTTAGGCTGTGTATCAATATTAATGAATTAAATTAGATTTCAAGGTGACTGTTCTTCTGTTCAACTAAATATTATATGCATCTATAAGTAACACACACACACACACACACACACACACACACACACACAGTTATTCTTCTTTTAAAACAAACGTTATATGTTATAGTATGAACTTTTACACTATTCAACTAAACTTTTTTCCAATGAACTGTTCTGTTACTCAATTAATTCATTTAAAATATATTGTTCTATTTTAATTAAATTAATTTTTGTTCTGCTATTCAATTAAACTTTTAATATGAACTGTTCTGCTATTCAATTAAACGCTACATATGAACTAGTATGTTATTCATTTAAACGCTAAATATAAATTGTTCTGCTATTCAATTAAACGCTAAATATGAACTGTTCTGCTATTCAATTAAACGCTACATATGAACTGGTATGTTACTCATTTAAAAGCTAAATATGAATTGTTCAGTTATTCAATTAATCGTTAAATACACCTGTATGAACTCTTCTGCTATTCAGTTAAACGCTAGATATGAACTCTTCTGCAATTCAGTTAAATGGTAAATATGAACTCTTCTGCAATTCAGTTAAATGGTAAATATGAACTCTTCTGCAATTCAGTTAAATGGTAAATATAATAATTTATTCATAAAATCTTCTCTTCTATACATCTATATGATGTGATTCTATTTGAAATAATTGCATGCATATCTTGACAGAAAGAATTTACAGATAATATAAAATGCAAATTACAATTAATTTAAAAAAAACATATTCCATTACAGATAAATTTCGGGACTATGCAGTAAATTGATATTCAATATACTGAATGCTCAGAAGTGAAGCACGCATTTAGAGGTAAATATATATTTAAGACGATCTAATATTAAGATTTTATGAAACTATTTTATTCATCATTTGATTTCTCCTTTGTCGCCCAAATCTTCATAAGCATGCAAGCATTAAGTATTTCTCCCCGTTTTTGTATGATTTAATTCAATGAATTGATTGACACAATATCACGAGACCAGCTAAATCTAATGCTTAAGCATATTGGAATCAAGATTCCCCGGTTTCAATCAAATAAATAAATTTGACAGTTTTCTAGCAGCATTAATAGAAGATTTCACGCTTCGGTACAACTAACGCCATTATTTGGGAAAATACGCCGGCGCCATAATCTAATATTCAAAGTCATAGTTTTCTCTCAGTAGGGTCTCTTTCTTTTATAAAAAGATGAGATGGAAATATAGTTCAAATATGAAACCCGTGTCATTTATTCTCCTTTATCTATTTTTTTTCTACAGCACGCAAATACAAATTATCTAGACTATTGCTTCTTAAGGTAATCCATCAATCATTAAATTATAATCATGATCCCTCAAATGCTTAAAAAGAGTTCAGTGAAAATGCAAGCATCCATTGACATGGAGTCATTTGCTTTTTTATTTTGCTCAAAGTCTATAAAGGCTTGCATTTACTATAAAATTCACACGAGAACTTCATGGGCAAAGATCACAACTCTATTACGGATGGATTACCTTAACCACTTAATTTTTTCCACTGTCTCTATACATAGTGACGCCATAGGCACTGTCTCTATACATAGTTCTAACGTAACGTCATAGGCACTGTCTCTATACATAGTTCCAAGGTGACGTAATAGGCACTGTCAAGACATTTTTGGCAGCCTGGCATAAGTCAATGCTGACCAGAATCTGAAAATACTTGCTGTTTTTTAATCAACAATTGTGATTTTATTTTTCAGTCTATCTTTTTGAAATCTATATTGAACAGCTTTCATGAATCATGCATTTTAAATATAAAATAACATAACGATAGAATTGAAGGAAAAATCTATCTAAAAATGTTAATATACTGTTTATTTTGTTTAGCTCATACTTTTACTTTCCTATGCGTTTAATTTTTTTAGGAAATCAATACATATAAGAAATGGGGTCTCCGTGGCCGAGAGGGTAAAGTCGCTGACTCACTCAGACCCTCACCGCGTGTGTTCGAATCCTGGCAGGGTCATTCGGATTTTCATGTGTGGAAACCTTCCAGCTGGCTTGCGGTAGGTCGGTGGTTCTACTCGAATGCCTCCGTGCATTCGGGGTCTTCCTCAACCTGTAATTGGCTGGACGTAGCTGTATGACTGAAATACTGTCGAGGCAACGGTAAACTCAAATAGTCAAGTCAAGTCATATAAGAAATATCTTTATTGTCCTAAAAAATTGAATTTCAAGTGCTGTTGTTTAATTTTGATTTTTTTAGCAGGAACCCCCCCCCCCCCCCCCAAAAAAAACAAAACAATAAAAAAAAAAAAACAACAACAACGAAATTATAAGAATCAAAAGTAGTTTTGCTTTTATGTAATATCCCGAGTTTACCAATCCAACGGCCTTCGATAGTAATAATTATATTATATTTATTGATGTTTGTATAATCTTAATCTATGAATTTTTACGTGGGTACAGTCCTGCTTCTTTCTTTCCATATCAATCCACGTCAAACAATTAACACAAGTCTGGATAAGTATTATTACTTCTTCATTTCCTAAAATATTGAATATTTCATTTAATTTTGCATATTTACTCTCTCCTCTCTAATTCCTTCTCACTTTAATAAACCTTTCTTCACAACCATTCATTTGCTTCATTTCTCACTGAAACTCAATTGATTACGTCAATTTCACCATGTGTACAGATGTCCGGAGATATATTGTCACTCTAAATCTCACGCTGTTGTTTTTCCCCTATTGTTTTCTACTGACACAGATGCGAAACATGCACGCAATTTTGTCTTCTTTCTGGAAACTAACGTCAATGGTCCGAGAATAGGGACAATTGGCAGAAAATTGCAAAAAAGTTTGAATTGGAAGAACTGTACATTTTTTTTGTATGTGTTGTGTATGCGTTTGCCTATAATGGTCTCAAAATAAGCTATTTCACTCCGAAATGAGACGTATAAACCTACGTAAATCAACGAGCACCCCCCGAACTCTTTATCTAAAGTGGTAAAAGGTATGTTGAAAACTGTCATCTTCAAACTTTAAGGACTTTTCTTATTTGCTCGTTTGATTTTTTCCCGTAGAAAGGGTAATCCATGTGCCACTCTCTCAAACGACTCTTTGACTGTTCTTTAAATATCGGCACATTCACAGCAGGAATATAAGATGATGCACATAGCGCAAGTATAGGTCAAACCGTTCAAAGGTCATGGTCACAACATTTGATATTATGAACAAGGAAATCGGGTCAATGACATTTAAATGGGCCTAGCTTATTTCTCTAATGCAGTTGCGTTTGGATATACTAGTAATGTATTGGCACCAGTGGAAACTAAGGAAAAAATAGTATCAAGTCATCAAGACAGTATTTAAAATAATTTAGAGCTTATGTTCTATTTAATGATGTATCTAAGATAGCGATATTTATAACCAAGTTTAATACAAAATTCTAAACCAATTGTACCGAATGGTACACTTTTTATGTCAATCGATACATTCATTAATTTGAAGCTGGTCATCAGTCTGTGCATCAAGAAATGCGGAAATAATTTTATAAGTGCATATAAAAATCGAAATTACAGTATTAAACTTCAGAAGAAAAAAATTAAGAAGTTCTTTCCCCAGATTTTTTTTTCAGACAAGATATACATCTAAGGTACGAATCTTATTTCTCTTCATACTCAAAATACATTCTTGTGCATGAAAATAAATAAATAAATAAATAAATAAATAAATAAATAAATAAATAAATAAATAAATTATATTTAATTTTCTACAGAAGTTATAGCAGGCAGACGAGATTTTAAGCAGCTCGCTCACAGATGAATCGGAAGATTTTTTTTCTACTCTCTCTCTCGTTAATGTTGGTGAAGTATTTGATTTCTGTCAAATTAATTTGGCAAGTGTAGGTCACATTACACAGGAAAACGCTATTTTCGTAAATGACCACTTCAGGGAATTCGGTCAAAATTAGAATCCAGTATCAACGAAGCAGGTGCCTGCTGTACTACATGACACATTCATTGACGTCACCAGTCCCGGGTAACGAATCGTGTTTCAATATATGTCGTGAGCGCGCGCAGGAAGAGTGAATATGATCAGTCAAGGTACGGAAATAGACGTTCTAAATAAAGGTTGTATAATTCTAAATATAGATTTGATACCGTTCGTAACGCTTTCGGATGTGATCGAGAAATCACCCATATTTTTTATAATCACGGAATATTGTATTTGGTGACCATGCTTCTGTAGATGGGTATTGGTCGACAAAATGTACACATTTTATTTAAAATTAGATTCTAATCAATGGACATCCGTGAACAAGCTGCTTAAAGATTAGCTCGAATATTTTAAATCCCTCATATTGTAACAAATCATAGATTGCTTTTTTATTGATCAATTATGATTGACCTAAAAGAAAGAAGAAAATAAAAACATATATGCAATACCGTGATCGTATAAACAAGTCCGGAATTTCATGGCCACCGATTCGAGTTTTCGATTTTTGAAATGTTCTAATAAAAATAGATATAAATACATGTGATCTGAAAATAGAATTCGTGTGCATGCGATCATCTGTGAGTACTAACGCGATATTTTTGTAAGAAAGAGCACATTTTGACTACACGACAGAGCACAATCGATATCTCAATTGTTCGTGGTAATTTTGGGGGAGGTGGAGGCAAATTGATTTCCTACAGTTATAACATATATCGTTAATTTCGACATCAATCAAACAAATACTTTGAACTACAGCAATATTTCATTGATTGAATTTTCATACATTACTTTGCTTCGTGTTCTCGAAAATACTTAAGTACGATTTTGAGTACCATAATCAAATCCATATTAAAACTAATAGGCATAGATTGAGTATAAGTATCATAATGTATGAAAACAGTTAAAAGACTATCGGTTGCTTGCAAGTTCATCATTACACAAATGTTGGAGGTTACTGAAAACAACAACAACAACAACAACAACAACAACAAAACAATAGAACGGAGTTCAACCTCAAAACAATTCAATACAATCAACAAATCAGTGAAATATGTATTTAGTCCAACATTTATCTCTACCAATCTTGACAGAAAGATGTATATGTATGTGATAGCATTCATTAGATACGCTTGTTTACATAAGGCAACCATTCAGATTTCTAGTTCATCGTGTTTCTTGTGCTTTGTCTATTGCTTCAAAAAAAAGAAAAAGAAAGAAAAAAGGTAAGCATGAATGCCTCCAATTCTTCATACGAATGTTGTGATTCCAAGAATTATGGTAAGCATGAATGCCTCCAATCCTTCATACGAATGTTGTGATTCCAAGAATTATAAGAACGGGAAAATATTTTAGGTGTGAGAAACACTTCATGTTCAGCGTTTCTGTATCGGTGACTTTTTGCCCCGTGGACTTACGGTAATGTATGCATAAATAATTACCAGCGAGCTTCTACGATAATTACGGAAGCATTTTCGTAAACTCCCATGATAAGGTTTAGTTTCTTGAATAAACTGTTTCATCGGCCGTTTTGTACAAGTACATTTACGCAATAGCATTTTGTAGTTTTAATGTTTCAAAAAGTAAGCTTTTTCATATACAATATTTATTTGAAAATTGACCGATTACACTTTAATTAATAATATAGTTGTTCAACAAACATGTATTTTAAGACCTCTAGAATAAGAATATGTTCTCTTTCATTCAAATTTCATTTTAACAAATTATACAAGAACAATTTTAGTAGATATCCGTGTAACATATAATTACAAGCGGCCTGAGTGACAGCCTCTCAAAATCCTTTTCACTTTGCAATATTCATATTGTGACATTTTCTATAGAACTGATTGACATAATTTCCCTCATAATTTCAGAATGAAAAGCCTCACCAGCCTAAGTAAATAAGGTGTTAAATATCAAATCTCTAAACACACTCAACTCTATTCAATATAGCCGGGGGTATTTGCTAATTAAATGCCAAAACAATTCATCTTCCATTTTCAGAATATCTCCCAAAGGATGCGTTCAAACAATGATCTTTAAATGTATTACATCAATAATCATAGTCGATTTCTAAATGGACAAAAAATAGTTGAACATTTGCTTGATCTTTCTTTCACATTGGTTTTCTGATAATTGGTATATGCAGTATGCTACGGCAATTTTCCAGGATAGAATTTCCTGAAATACTGAATTTCAGTTTGGGAGTTTTGACGCTATTAAGGTAAAGTCTCTGAAATGGTTCCGCTACGTCTTGGACCACTTAACCTCTACCAAGATAACCAAGGTACCCTAATAAAACATTAGGAAATCTTGGTCATCTCCGTGAAAGTCCATGAGGTCCGAATTGTAGCGGAACCATTACAGGGATTTTACTTTAAAGCAGCTCGTTCACAGATGATAAATGACTGAACTATATGTGTGAATTACCTTTATCAAATACATGGTCACTCTATGCTACCTTCCGTTATCGTAAAAAATAAAAATCTATTTAAAATGATAAAACCTATAAAACCGAAGTGCGTTTACGAAAAATGTCATTTTCCCGTAATGTAGCCTACTTTTGCCGAGTTTATTTGTCATGTCATAAAGCATTCACCAACATAAGCGTGGGAGAGTAGACTTTTTTTTATTGTTTCTACCGATCATCTGTGAACGAGATACTTAAAAAACCAGTGTTATGAGTGTGATATATTTACAACATACATTATTGATTGCCAATATTAATCTGATACATCTAAATATTCAGTGACCTTTCTTCGGCAATATTCGGTTTCCGAAGTTAAGCACGTGGACAGTATGGTATATGTATTACTAAGATGCATATACGTATCACGTTCCCCGGTAGCCTAAATGATGCTTGAGTTCGAAGCTAAAGATTGTTGGTTCGAATCAAGCTCAGACAATATATATTGTTGATATTTTTTGTTGAATTTTGATCACTATATTTAATAATGTACTACAGGTAAATCACACGATTTAATCGAAATTATTGCTGGTTACCCAAGATGGTTTAAAAAAACAACAGCAATTCAACAAATTATTCATCCATCAACTTACATGATGCAAATAATTAAAAGAAGATTGATAATAGAAAAGAATTATGAATTAAAAAATGTTTGCATCGAGGATGCGAACATGCCACTTTGTGGTTATAAAGACCGCTGAAATTACCACTAGGCCATACGGACTTATTTGTAATATGAAGCATAGCAAACCTTTCAAGCATTGAAAACAAATGTGTTGGATCGTAATAATCACGGAAACTAACGAAGATTTATCAATCTCAGATCAATATTGCCAGACAATACTATGTATTATTCTTTTATTAACGGATATAGTGATCTGTGTTACCGCCATTCATTTATTATTCGCACCACAAAAATAACTAAATTTCGCCTTTTCCATAACTAACACAATGGAAAATGTTTCCTTGCTGCCCATAACAATTGATGGAATATATTTCAGCTTATTGTTTTTACCTTGGTAACGGTTTTTCGGCGACAGCTGTATGCTTTTACTAGTGACCGAATGTTTTCACCGGATTTCGACCAAAAAACATTTCTAAGCGCACCTGTTTACAGGCAGTGTTTTCATTGGGTAATGATCCAGACTGGTTTATCTTTTTTTCATAATAACAAATGACACTGGACATGAAAACTGTGTGTATAATCAGAGATGCAGATTCTTTATATGTAAAGGTACCGGAATTAAATACGATCTCACGGTACAACTAGTGACTAAGCATACCGCCGGATATCTCCGGATATTTCTCGTTCCAATTTTGTTCATTGATGTTTCTGTGCCAAGTTATTTGTCAGGCCATGTCGTATTGTCCATGTCATGATCAATTTGAGAAAACGTTAAGATCCCACACACGATCAACCATACAACTTTCCTTATTCGAACAAATTTTTACTTCAAAATAACCACTTGGATCACGAAGATATATCTGCCAAATGGATCTAGATGTACAAACTTTGATAAGGTGATGAACGGAATAATACTGACATAAGTTTGCTTCAATTTGATAATGAAAAATATAAGGCACACTCCTGCTTATGAAGGGGAGGAAATGTGCCCAGGAAATTCCATCAATTTATACCAATAGCTTTGCTGATATGCACACATCAAAATATTATCGGTCCCGGTAGCCAAGTGATTAAGGTACTCCATTCATTATTAAATCTTAATCATGGTCCCCCAAAATGTTTAAAAAGACATCCATTGACTCAGAGTTAAGGCGTTGTTTTAGCTCAACGTCTATAAAGGATTGCATTTACTATAACATTCCCATGATCGTTTGGTGGACCGTGATCACAATTTAATGATAGAAGGATTACCTTAAGTCGACATACTAAAGTCGTTGAGTACTGGGTACTGGTGTATCTCCCTACTTTGTGCATTAGGGTATAACCCATTTTCACTGTAAGAAAGCTATCTCTTTCATGTAAACAGTACCATATGACTGAAATAATTTTGTTATATCGAAAAACAAATCAAAATCAAAACAAACAAAATAACATAATTCTTTATAACTGGATAAGTCAGGGGCCATAACTATGTTTTAACTCTTCCGAAGCAATACACTCTGTACATGAATTGCACGTGAATCACTAATGAAGTCTCGTCCTTCATCTCAAAAATGTTGGAGCATTTAAACTGAGATGCGTTTTTCTTCAGCAGACGGATAGTCTAGAGCCCTAACTCTAACTATGACAATATATTGATAGTTTCTGAACGAACGTCAATTAATGTACGTCCATTGTCTAGCTTCAAGCGTTACTCAGTGAGTGGGTCGAATACGCTCTATCTTGGTCCATTATTTAATGGATTCTTAGATATTTTTGATAAAGAAAGAGGGGGGAAATGGTTGAGATTTCTATCAATGTTTCCACAGACGGACTCTCTGATTGATAAGTACATACTTGTAGCATGCTTTTGCTTTTTCCCCCTTTTAACATTACAATGGTTAATGATAGAACAAATATTTATACAATGTGTTTCGAAAGTCTGTATGTGTATCAATAAGGAGCAGGGACAGCTCTTTTACCACATGTAAAGTATATTAAAATTCATTAAAAATACCATTAACAGTCATTATAGCGCAGTCCCGCACAATATTTTCCCCAAAGCTACAGATATCGGTACCGATGCCTATATGGATTGATTATCCATCCTGAAACTTGGAAGACATGGATTTTGGATCCATATACCAAAGTTGTTGAAAATGATACTGGTAGATTACCCCTGATTTTTGTGGTATCATACCACTTGTAATGACATGATATGATATCGCAGTGACACAGCAACTTATCTCTGTCTCGTGTCGACATAAAATCCTAGATGACTCAAGTACAGTCCGTGAAACGTTTATAACAGACATTCCAACTAAGGCATAAAGATATTCGATAAATAATAAACGCTTGCATGAAACAGCCATTTAAAAATGTTTTTAATTCATATTGAATATTCAAAACTTGTTCAACTTAGATATATTGTTATTCAGTAAAATTGCAGAATTCCGACAGGGAACAGAAAAGCATATGCCCAGATAATCACAAGATGATGTAATTTAGAACAATGAAGTTCGCGCAAGAATTGGGCATGACCGGTACTCGGGAAAATCATTACCCGATTAATTGCAAATAAATTGCATTTCAATCGGACAGTGACAATGTGTTTCGTTGTTTTCTTTTGCTTTGTTATTTCAATTTCACAAATATTGGATTCAAGTCTGCTTGCACAGCTTAAAGATACTTTAGTTCTTCCAAATGACAACCTAATTGAATTAGACTTCAAGGATGGAATGAGCATTTTGATATTATATAAAGTACTGCAATTTGAAATAAGCTCATAATTTTAAATATCCTTAAACCCGTATTAGAGGCCAACTGTATTAAGCGGTCAATCTGCATTTAGCGATCAGTTTTAATAGGACAAAACTTAAATTTTGTTGTATGTTGAACCTTCATTTAGCGACAACCTCTGTTATGAGGTCATATTCTCTTGTTCCCTTGACTGACAAGTTTAAAACAGGGTTGACAGTACAAGAATCAAATGTTACATTGAACTACAAATAAAAAATTCGTTAACAGAACACCCTGTTTGGATTATGCTATTTAAAACCTAGTTCTTATAGTTGTTCATCATGACTTGGAAAAAAAAGTCCTGGTGACTGATTGGTTAGAGCGTCCGGGGGCGTGGGTTCGATCCCAGGCAGTGACATAACAAAGTCGTAAAAATGGTAGTGTTAACCCTTGTTTAGCGCTCGGCATGTAAGGGTAGTTCCAGTACTGGCTTAACCGAGTGTCGGTATGATGTTGTGTGGTATCATGCCTCATGTCTACGGCATCATACTGCAGTGTGGCAGCACTTTATCTAAATAAATATATATCTAACAAATAAATAAACAAACAAATAACAACAACAAAATAAAAAGAAAACGAAAAAAACTTATGCTTAAAATCACAAGTGAAAAATATTTACTATTATTACTGTGTTTTATTTTCCAAAAAGTTCTTAAACTGAAAATAAATGGGCCATCTTCCTGAAAGTTATATTGTGCAAATTAATTTAAACTTATTTATTTTACGTCGATTGGGAAACAAGTTCTTACAACTTATACTAATCCCTCTCGACGGTTCCTGGGTTGGACCAGTACTTTGCGCCAGGGAAGGTCATGAAGAATTCTTGCATCCAACGGGGCTCGAACCCACAACCTTCATATCCGTAATCGGATACGTTACCACTGGACCACGGCGCCCTTAATTAATTGTGCAAATTAATAGAAATAAGCGGAGTCAACATACTAACAAACACGATCAAATTTGATCAAAATTGTTCGAACGAAGTTTAGTGAAGCCTGGATTGTATACTAGTACGTTGCGTATAAAAACACCTTGAAAAACTCTCCCAAGCGGTGATCGAACCCCTGTGGCCGAGTTGTAAGAGCGTCCGCCTTGGGAGCAGGATTCGTGGGTTCGATTCTTGACCGCGATACACAAAAGTCGTTAAAAGTGGTTCTGGTAGCTACTTGCTTGGCGTTCAGTTTCTAGAACTAGCGACCCGGTGAAGGTATAATATGACTAAGTTTGGTATCATGCCATATGTCTACGGCGTGATACTGCAGTGTGGCATTACTATAACTATCCCAAGTAGACATATTCTCCAAATATTTGAAATGCTGTCGGTGGGACAATAAGCCCAACAAACAAACCCGCTCTCAACAATACATTTATACATCAATACGCTGAAGTCTTTGCTTCTTCCGGTGTTTTACTTTTACAATTAAATATCTCAACCACGTGTGTTCATTATGAATTACTTTCAAAAATGCTTTCATACCTGCGAGTAATATATTAACACAAATTCGCATTTGGCGTAAAATAGATATAAATTACCATTTGTTACACATTGTCGTGCAATCGATCATGTGTCATACACGCCGTCTTAAGCATTTCCACATTTTAAGCAATCCCTTCGTGAATATCCTCTTCGCATGGAATGACATCACAAACACCCAGATAAGTGATTAAGAAATGTAAATAATGACTGGTTAACATGTCATCTTTCAACAATTCCTGATAATCGTTGTTCATTCTAAATCGATCAGAGCGCCATCTATCATCAAATACACCTCCATAACAAGATAGCCACAGTTGAGTCTTCTACTCACCCATATGTGCGGCAGCCGACTCGAGGTTTGATATCAATTATGCAATACACAATTCCACAACTGCATTTTATGTAATTGTTCTGAATTGATTGGCTGCAAAATGACTTAACATGGATGCAAACGGAACAGTTTCGCTGATGTCTTCTACTATTTAAAGACTAATTTGGAAACTGTTGTTGCAACATGACTCTCTTAATATAATATTAATTTGCGTAACATTAAAATGTATCTCCCGTTTGAAATTAATGATAGTTTTAATTTAATTACTTCTAAATGAAATGATAACTACAAGAAATTTAATTGTTTGAAGGTTTATTAGGATACATAAAGACAGGAAAATAATGTTAGATGCACGTTATCATAATGTCCAACCATTGAGCAAGCATTGTTTACGTAGTTTAAGAACGTTTCACCGGGTTACCACTGATTTTTTTTTTATATTCTCATCTTTTATGAGTAGAATGTTAAATGAAATCCGAATTTTAAGATTCCTGTATTATAATATGATTCAAAGATTATTTTTCAAAATGATGAGGGTTCAAAAGGCACATTTTAGTGTTTTATGCAAATTTGGGTAAACTTTTAATAAAAATCCGTTTAAGTAAAAAGTAAAGGTAGTGAAGCATACATTTTCTTTACTTTTTAAATAAGCCTTTATATATAAGTACTGAATCTGAATAACATAAAGGAAATCTGTCATTTGATTTCTTTTATCAAGAAAAATATAAATAAAATTTCATGGCTTTTGGGTTGTTTTTGTATGTACTTTAGTCCAGACACCAATGGTTTTATCACTCGTAGTATATTCTGTATGTACGTTTGACAGTATTTTCACTTGTAACTTATATAAAACGCATAATAAGATACATTATGGTATGATATTCAAAAAATATTATTTTGATTTGCTATCTTAGTATTTGGAAAGCAATCATTGCAATTTTTAATGTTTTGATGTTTTTTTTATAAGCTAGATGTCTAAAACGAGCACGGTGACATCCTATTTTAATTCATATAATATTATATCATTTAGTTCTAGCCTAGAGTATTCTTGTGCAAAAAAAAAAAAAAAAAAAAAGTGCCCGTTAGAAAAAAGAAACAACACTGATAGGTCTTGATGTCAAATAAATCATATCATAAAATTCTGCAAATAAATCTTTATCTAAGTTATTAACCGTCGTTTCTCTATTTGACATATAATAAGTGTCATTCAGGTGCAAAATCATAAGTGTCGTTCATACGTAAAATATCTATATTTCACATATAATGAGTGTCGTTCAGATGTAAAATATCTATATTTCACATATAATGAGTGTCGTTCAGATGTAAAATATCTATATTCCACATATAATGAGTGTCGTTCAGATGTAAAATATCTATATTTCACATATAATATGTGTCATTCAGGTGCAAAATTTCTGTATATCTGACATTTATGAGTGTCGTTCAGATGTAAAATATCTATATTTCACATATAATAAGTGTCGTTCATACGTAATCTTACTGAAATTCCAAAGTAAATACGTGAAATTGATAAGCGCGTTTCTAAAACAATAGTGGGTCTAAAAGAAAAATACATTCTCATATCTAATCCACGAAATAAAACATAATAGGATATATTACACCAATTTACTGTCTCTTTATGGATACAATTTTAAACTGTGTCATGTTAAACAGATTAAGCTATTATATATTTGGAGTTTGTGTTTTTATTCTTGTCTCAGACGTTTTGATTTAACTTTAAATATGACATTAAATATTCTGTGGAAATGAAAATATATGGTCTAATGTCCGAATCGTATATTAACCTTCAGCTTGATAGAATTTGCTCCCCCCACCCCCCCACCCCGCCAAAAAAAAACAACATCATGATCTCATTTGTTACAGTTGGGAACACAAAACGATTTGTATTTAGTCAAAGTCAATTAAGTAAATAATTGTCGACCGATATAGTAGAAAAAAAAAATTAATTCTTTTTAGGATAACGTGAACTACTTGAAATCTCTGTATAGGAGAATTTGTAAATCTCTTAAATATATGTATAGAAGAACTTGAAAGAACTCTTGAAATCTCTGTATAGAAGAAATTGACGAAATATTTAAATCTCTGAATTGGAAAGTTTGAAAAAGTCTTTAAAATATCTGTATAGGAAAACTTGAAAAGTCTTAAAATATCTGTATAGGAGAAATTTGAAAAAAAATCTCTAAATCCTTGAACAGAATAGCATGTGTTATACTAATTTATGTCTTGATCGAGTATACAGTGTGTATGAAACGGGCATGGAGGTTTATGGAGGTGATTGTAAAATACCGGCCACTAGGAGGCGTAAATCTGATTGTCACATGCATATTTAATCAGCTTTGCTAGTGAAATAATTACTAGGTGTGGAAACAACAATTTGTGCCGCAGTGATCCTACCAATAACGGCCCCCGTGGTCTCTTTTTTGTATTTCAAGGGATAATAAAACTGTAAATGCTTCTGGGTTAGACTGAAAAATGGTCTTGTATACATTAAGGTAAAAATACAAGACCAACATAAATCGATCGTAAGAAATCAAGGCGATTACAACTTATCGTTAAACGAGAAATATCTTTAAAAAAAGATACTCGGCCGTGGTAACCAGCTTGATGATTAGTGTCTGAATGGTTTAACATGTAATAGATTTTGTTATTGGTTTAATAGTTGTTTAATTCCTGTGTCAGTGCAGCTTTTTGAAATACCAAGGATCCAAGTAATTTGTACAATCTTGGTAGACACTTACAGCCTAAATACATCTGCACATTAGACTTCGCTTCGCGGGCTTCAAAACGAAACCGGATGTTACGTTTTTGTTGAATATATGATCTGTCAGGATCGAACAATCAATTCCGAAATCTATGTGTTTCCTATTTCTTAGCGTTCTACTCTTTCAGTTTACCTTAAAAAGGTGCAGTGTCTTACTGTTCGGAACAAATCGCTCGTAGGAAAGAAAACTTCAACTTTTAAAACAAACATATATCTAAAGATCTCGTTCTTTTCTTTTGACTAATTTTACAATGATCAATGGGAATTTAGCAAAGCAATTTATAACCAATGAAAATCCTTATTTTATTCCGCTTCATTACTGTGTGTTTCACAGGAAGTCAGGGTGAAATTAAACGGCCTGACGGCCGAAAACTCCACACAAATATAAATAGAAATTATGCAATCGAACGTAAAATCCGCTGCTCTATTCTTCACTAAAACCTATTACAGACCCATTCATCCATGTGTATTTGAATTGTAGGACGGACAAGCAATCTGACAAAAAAAAGAAAAAAAAAAAAAAAAAAGAAAAAAAGTGATTTTTGTAAAGTTCTGCGAAAGATGACATACGGTATTTTTTAAAATAGTATCGATGCTTATTGTACGTAGTTCATGAAGCCCTTCTTTAGGTCATGTATAATCTTGTTAGACCGACATTACTAAGAAAGAACATTATTACTGTACTAACAGTTTCACGTATAACAATACTGGTGTAGAAGAAAGATAAGCCGATTGTTGAACGTAAGTGTTCATTTTATGCTTAGTTAACTCCATTAGTTCCTAGTTGTCATAGTAACGTTTCCCCCATGAGAACTGTTTCAATTCCGTTCAACAGACGATCACTTGAAACACTTGTTTACACTTGCAAGGCTTCCATACATGTATGTTTATATCATTCCACATAAATGCATGAGTACATACAGACTTAGAGGGCAATTTAGCAAATGCTTTAGTTCAAGCGCCTAGGGAGCCCTCTAATCAAATCCTGATATGTATTATCTAACTTTATTGATTTGAAAATTTTAATCGTAATATTTCTTGACGTTCAATGCATTCCTATTTATATCACAATTCAAATATGATGATTCATTTAGTAAACATCAAGGACGTTTGTGGTCATGTACAAAGGTTTTTTAAAAAGAATTTGGAGAAGCAAAAAAACTGTGAATAAACCCACGCCTTAAACATTTGGAATAACCCCATTATTTAAACATGTTCAGTTATTTAGTTGAACCTGTATCAGCGGTCACCTGCATCAAACGGCCAACTTGTATTTAGCGGTCAGTTTTAATATTATCAAACTCTCATTTTGAAATGTTTTACCTTTATTTAGCGGTCACATCTGTTAAGCGGTCACTTTTTCTTGTTTCTCTAACTGACCGCTTAAGACAGGGTTGACTGTCGTTTTAGTATATGAACGTAGGTGGTTTCTGGACAAGAACATTACATGTGTGACATATATAGATTGTAAAAAAAATCGGATTTCCAATCTCCGGATTAGAAGTCCAGATGCTCATTGAGTGAACACGACATACATGAGAATCCCTGATACTGATGACCGAATACCGGCGCTGTCAGTCTGTCTTAATGGTCGATACTATCTCCAATCTGCAAAGCAGTTTCCAGGTACTTTATAGTACTGGTGATCACTCATCTCTTGTATTGTCAATATGAATAGCAATAAAATACTATATTTATGATTCCGCGTAATAGTCTGAGAACAAAATGTCGTTCATGCGTCAATGGGATATGAATTCAAAATCTACGTCAACGGATGTTATATAATGATTTATTCGGATCAATTTCACGCTGTTCAGATTTTTAGACATTGATTCCTAATGTTCCATACACAGGAAAGGAAAGAATATCACCGCTAGGGAAATTAATTTTAATTGCGATATTAATTTCGCCGTTTTCTTTTGTAAACAGACAATGGGTACCTTGAAGAAATAAAGGTTAAACAAAAACAAGTTTTTTTTTCAGTTGTCTCAGAAGTATTATATTATGATGAACACTCTTCCATCCATGAGCCACTGTATGGATTTCTGTATTAAATATTAATCTAGCAGCAGCAGCTATTATTTAACGCCAAATATTGCTGAGTCGCAAATATAAATTAATATCTAAAAGAATAATCAATTCCGATGGCATTTGCTGTTTGATAGAGATATTGTCTACATTAAGAATTTTATATAAAGAAAAAAAATCTCCAATAAATATACAAATTAATAGCATTTCCAAGGTTTATAATTCATGTGTAGGGGTAGCATTTTCTAAAGTGGAAAAAATATGGTAATAAAATAAAAATAATTCATAACATAGTACACTGATTTCGTATATTGTTTAAATACAATATTATAACATAAAGAAAAAATGCAACATCCTGCAAGTCTTTCGCTGATATACTGTCATCACGTCTATCCAAGAGAATGAATTTATATAAATGGATTTAATTCTATATCACAACTAAGGCATTTACAAATATTAACACCGAAGAAACCGACATTTTAAATTGCTTTCTACATGCTTGAATATAGCATGAAATAAAATACCACATAAATATTTGATTTGCTTAGTTGGACTCATCAGCACGACACCGTACTATTGACAATAATTTTGAAATAATGAGATTGTGCCTCTCGATTGTTGGTGACAGATACGGGAGCCGTTTCAGGTGCTGAAATATCTCATATGCATTACAAGCATTGTGAAAAAGTTCAAATTTACATGTATATAAATAAAAACGTGATATGTTGTCAAATGTTTGATTAGAATAATTTCATATACATGCCACTATGTTTGCTTTTTTTCACCGCTATTGACTACCACCATGTTCTTTAAAAGTGGATTGGGAAATTTAAACTAATTCTTCTCAACGGGTATTGTGTTGAACTACTATTTTACGCGAAAGATTATTAGCCACTCTTTCAAAATGGGATTCGAATCCACAATATAGACCAAGAGGCGTAAACATATGTAAATCAACGAGCACTTCCCGAACACCTTATCTACATGCTGGTGTAAAAATTTTCATTGGTCAATGGGAAATAAACATACATTTCAATTTTTCCCAAGTCACTGTTCGTTGAATTTAAATCAGTGACTTATACCGGCTATTTCCGAATCCCTGGTAAAATTGTCTATTCGGATCTGCAGTCCAATGTACGTCACAATCAGACCACGATACACTTATGTAGTGTATCATATTTATAGACTAATTTTAGACTCTCCAAGGATTATAGAAAATAACATGTTAAATTATTATTCTTTTAGACAAATAGAAAATAAATACATTAAATGTATTGCAATAGTTGATAATATTTAGTTATTTAACATTATTTTGTACAATACGGATATATATTGGACGAGTATACGGTTTGGAAAATCATATTGGACGAGCCACCAGGCGCGTCAAATATGATTCTGCAAATTGTGAACACGTCCAAATATTCCGCATTGTACAGAACGATACATCGACTTTTTCGTCCAAACATTTTCTGTATCTCCTCGCCTTCTAAAATTCCTTTCGAAATATGCCAATATAATACAACAAGACAATAGTTATTTACTTGATAATCTGACAATATTTTAATTTTTTTTTAACAAACGACAATATTAATCTGGTGATAACAGAAGCTTTATAGTAACGCATTATCTTAGAGCCTTTGTCGATTAAGATTTCCATTCGGAACCCTTTCACGCTTTTCGGTTTTTATCATAGGTTTAACATTGGATCTGTGAATCTTTATTACAATATTTTAACACGCGCGCGGGTCGTGATACAGAACTGAATTGTACGGTCACATGATTAAAAAATAGCATCTCTGATTGGACATAAAAATACATACAGAATAATTAGACCCATTGTTTAGCAGATTAACTTATTATCATTATGTTACCTGGATATTAGCGAGTAACTCTATCACACACCATGTTTAATTCTGCACTCCTTACAAATAATAATTGTTAGTTCTGACATGTCTGTCTTATTTTGTTTCTAACAAGCCTATCATTCGGCGCACCTGCAGAGCTGAAGAGTTATCTACAAATGTTTATATATTTTCCATCCGTAAAATAAATAATCTAGTCTCGAACAAAGACCGGTGGTCAAGAAGTGGCAAGTCTGATTGTTCATGTGAAATATTGAGAAGGTGATAGTATCAGATTTGAAACCGATTGTTTCGATGCAATTAGGTGTACATTGTGGACTGAGGATCATGACCATCACCAGTCTTGTGTTTATGCCTGTATCAAACATGGCAATAAAATCTGTAAACCATTGCTTCTTGAGAGAAATACACTTACGGTCATTGCTAGCAGCATACCTAGATGAACAAATCAATTGTGAGTTACGGTCACTGCTAGCAGCATACTGAGATGAACAAATCATTGGTGAGTTACGGTCACTGCTAGCAGCATACTGAGATGAACAAATCATTGGTGAGTTACGGTCATTGCTAGCAGCATACTTTAGTTAGATGAACAAATCATTGGTAAGTTACGGTCATTGCTAGCAGCATACTTAGATGAACAAATCATTGGTGAGTTACGGTCATTGCTAGCAGCATACTTAGATGAACAAATCCTTGGTGAGTTACGTATAAACAATAACAAAAGATGTTTCAGAATAAAAAAAAATATCTACAAGTGTTCAATTTTCTGTTCTGATCTTTTCCAAGGCGTATACATGTGATGAAATTGAGAAATACAGTTGTGATCTAGATATTAAATTACTGGCCGTCACCCAGAGAAACTTGAAGTAAGGCCAAACCATACACAATCATTAAACAGTATAAATTTAAAAGGGTGCTTGCTACTTAGTATTAGAAACATTGATTCGGAAAACAATATAAAGTTCAGATTTTATTCACATTGTTTACATTCTTACTAATAGGGTGTCTGGAAAGCGTAGTGGTAACACGCTTCTCTTCTCACCGATGCGTCGCGGGTTCGATTCCTGGTCACATGCGTGAGAGGGTACATTGGTCGCCCTTCCAGACACTTGAGTTTTTTCCGGGTTCTCCGGTTTCCTCCAAAAATAATGACCTCATACACCGCCACCAGAGCCATCGAGAGTGAATAATTTTAAGTTGTTATAAAATGTTTCCTAAAAAAAGTTTAAACTTTTATAATATTTATCTCTACTATCACTAAGTCTTTTCCTTCAACTGTGGTTCCCCGCTGATAACACATCTGATTCAGTTATCGGTTCCTGTTCAAAATTACCCCCACTGTCGTCGATTTCACCGATCCTGTAATTAGGCACTGTGTTTCGGGTTTTTTCGTGAACATATGGAGGATGAGCAATATAAACAAGAATTGTCTTTTAAAAAAGATAGGGTTGTGTTTTAAGTAATGAAAAATATATGATGGGCGAATCATTATCTGTGATTCTAGGAGGTCAAAATAAATGTAGATAATAATAAGAATAATAATAATAATAAACTGCAGGTATTTATAACGTTCGACCCGAAACAAGCCTCAATGTGCATCAAAATGAAGTGTTTTAATAAAATAAATATGTATTTATCAAGGAAACTGTAATTTTGTCCGAATATTTTTTTTCCAAATTCCGTGAGGACGAAGTACACTGTATATGTATCAGCTATAGGTCATCACAACAAACAACGGTGTGTAACTTTTTCTCCTTGGGCGCAGGAATTTCAACCAATGAAAATCATTAAAAAAATACATTCGGTGATATCTTACGTCATCATCCCAATGTAGATCAAATGTGAGGTTAGACAGATTCGCTGAAACAACGTTTAATTCTGAAAGTTGCGTTTGCTATACTCATGTTTCATCTGATATTAAATGCCAGTTTGAAATATAATCCAATAAAAATATTTATACTATCTTAAGAACTGAAAATGTATTTTCATATCTGGAACATTTGTTTAAACAATTACTGCACACATATTTGAAGCAGATATCTATGTACTCAGTATAAATTTAATATGAAATATCATATCACAGAGATGACGGTTTCAGTATATTTCCTTAAGTTTAATCGGAATGACGAAATAGCATTCACAAAAACCCCCCACAAAAAAAACAAGTTTCCAACTGAGGTTTATTCTACCGTAGTCGAAGTTTAAAATAGTTTTGCTATACGCAAAGACATATTCAAAAGAGATATGAAACGGTCCGAAGTAAAGTTTTTTTCTCGTGACGAAAAAAAAAAGAACAACAGGTGAACGGGATTTGAACGAGATCTCGCTTAGAGGCTTAACATCTTGCAGATGCTTACAGGCGCTTTACGCTTTACAGTGTCAGCCACAACATAAATCTGCGATCTAATAAGAGATACTCATACCTTGAGTTGGTTTAATTGGCAATAATTTGAAGAGAAAAGTAAGTATATTTATATTTTACACATCTCACGTTATCTCGCATTCACATGATAGTACACTTCCTAGTAAGTAAGCTTCCTTCGACTTGCGGATCTCCGTTAGGTTATTACGCCTTTTTTTTTTTTATTGAAGATACAGTAAGGACCAAGGTCATCTTAAAATTCAGATGGAGGTCACATATTTCCGGTTTGTGATCGATTATTGTTCAATTTTCATAATGCGTCTATTGCATTTAATGTCTGTCGTATTGAAATGAACTACAGTCATACCCGTCTTATTTAGTCAGTCAAAGGAATAAGAAAAATGACCGTTTAACAGAGGCGGCCGCTAAATGAAGGTCAAACACTGGTTATATTAAGACCGCTACAGGCAGGTTGACTGCTTAATACAGGTTCAACTGTCTTTCGAAAAGTCAACAAATTGCTATCTTCATGAAAATACCGCTAAATAGAAGAAAAAATACATATTATTACAAAGGACTAAATCAGAATTTGAAGAGCTTCTAATTTTTAAGCAATTCTAAAATATACATTGTATTCGGATTATATCAATATTTCAGCAATGTCAAACCTCCAAGAAAGTTCATTTTTAAGTAAAATAACGGGCTTCATGCGTAACAATGAAACTCATATATAGCCTGTAGGAGAAGTTTATTAACATTTTTTATCTTTAAAGTTGCTATTTAATGAAAAGGATGTCACAGATTTTTTCATCCAAAAGGAGAGTTATGTACAAAACATTTATACATATTGATTTATAAGAGTAACAGATAGACAAGTTCTATACATTTTTTGATTCCGTGATTTTGAAGGAGGTGCAAGGGACACTCAATTACGCACAACAAAAAATGTTTGTTAAAGCCAGCTGTGTTCTCTGTAAAGAAGAATGTGTTTTTTTTGTTTTTTGTTGTTTTTTTTTAAGGGGGAGGGGGTGTTAACGTCCAACCGACTGTATTTCAATCTTTTTGGGACTATGTCTTCTTGAGACAAATGTAGTGCTACCACATAGCAGTATCACACCCTAGAATGAGGCATGATACCACACATTGTCACTGTATCCTGACACCGGCATTACCAGTCCTGGAACTACCCTTATATGCTGAGCGCCAAGCAAGGGAGCCATTTTACGACTTTGTCGTGTCCGGGGGGGGGGGGGGGGGCGAACCCACGATCTCACGCTCCCAAAGCGCAAGTTTTAATCACTTGGCCGACGGGACGGTTTTTTCTCGTATTTTTATAGACTTTATACACTTATATAGAATGAATAAGCGATTCAGTTTAAAGGAAACAAAGAAGAGACTTTATATTTTAATACATTTTTGATCAGCCTTTTCAACCTTAACTAGATAAAAATGGTAACCATTTTTCGATTAATATTATTGAAATAAATTATTCATGCAACGTGGTGGGTGAATTACAAAGCCCCCTTGGAATAATACTGTTATTATACTGTTACAAACTAATTTAAATTTCCAATTGACAATTTCAATGAAGAAATCCATTTTAAAATTACTCGACGTAGCATTAATTGACAAGTCTTGGGGCTATACTCTAAGACTTTAAAGACCGCCTCTTGTATATAAAACTTTGATATTTCACATCATTATTTTTTTTTTCACAGGTATACCCCTCTTTTAAACTGGAAATTTCTTTAGTGACTGTATAAAATACGACATAAAACATGCATCAGTCTTTTGCTGAAATATGCCTCATATAACGTTTCTAAATAATTTAGAATCATTTGAAAAACACAAAATCAAATATTCGACATATTTCCAAGGCTTATCTCAGTATACCTCTATAAGGTGACTTGACTTGACTATTTGAGTTTACCGTCGTTTCGACAGTATTTCAGCCATAAAGCGACGTCTAGCTAATTACAGGTGGAGGAAGACCCCGAATGAGCTGAAGTCAAGTCAAGGTATGTATACCACTTAGCACCTATATCAATTTTAATCAAATGTTGCGATCTTGCATCCATGGATCAAACCAACGACAACCCAGAAACACGTGACCACGTGTCAACCAAGACGGGTCTACTTGTAATTACATGTATTGAGGTATATAATTGGTACCATGACACTGTAAAATACTGTTTCATCAAAGTTCTACATACAAAATTAATCAAGTAGACAAAGACGACCGGATGCTAACTATAGGTAACTAAACAACATTATCACATTCCGAGTTTCCTATACTAATCTCTCAATGCTGAATCAGGCAATATAAACCATTCCAATATCACAGGGGGAATGATACAAGAATAGGCAATGTAAAACTCTTTAATTGAACCCCGCAATCAAAGTAGAACGAACTTAACAATAAATCTGACGGCAGTTCCGGGCCTGGCGGCATGTAGATAGGGTAACATATTTCTCCCACTGGACTGTCACCCTGGAAACGACTGATACATCGTTAGATTATTAAAGCTGGGTTAATGATTTTGTATAGATGAAAACACAAGTCTGGCCAGCAAGTCTGTCAACTTGAGTATAGACTAGAATAGCTCATATCAATTTTTCCGCGTGGACCGAATCCAGTTTATAGTTTATATCGACGATTGTTTGTATGATTACACTGAAATGCATTTTTTTGTTATCAGTTGTAACGCCGTAAATTGAACAATGCAATCCAAATATTGACAGTAAAATCATCTGCAAAAAGTTCTCTTAAAAGTACATTGTAGCTGATATTGAGCAAATCACCATTTCCTAGCAGCATGTTTATGCCAATTACCTCTCCTGAAGTCTATGGACTTTTTGTTCAACATTAAGTCTTATTTTATATACAAACCAATGATATGCTGATAAAATGCATATACGCGTGGAATAAAACGCTCAGTATAGAGCACCGTTATGTAACGATGTAAATATGGATTCTAGGATTACTTCAACTTAAAGGCCACAAAATGAATGTCCAAGTTTTTTGGTAATCCTTACCATATAATGTTTGTTGATATGGCCACTCAATTCATACATGTTAATTGATGATTTTTTAAATCTTGATCATATTTTCATGTGAGTGTTAATTTTATCAAGAGTAGTGATTCCCAACAAACTTGCCATTGGATGGGTGTTAAGGGTGTCGATTCGCTGACCTGCGGGTAAAGGGTTCAATCCCTGACAGTGGCCGACGTTTTTTTTATCCCTGGAAATTTATCTAAATTCACAATTAAAGATTTAATGTCAATTGATAAATTGTACCATTCTAACAGCGCTGCTTTAAAGCAACCAGTGCTTCACTGTGCTGACAACTTCTCTTCTCTAGAAATTATGATAGACTATGTTTCTATTTCATTCATATCGATTTACGTATTTAGACGAGGGGATTTACTACCTAGTAATTATTTTCTCTTCATGCGACTTGACGTACTGTTGCTCTAACATGTTAATTAGAAGAAGAATATCTTGCGAAATCTTATTATTTTAGAGGAACACAAACCGTAGTGTATAAAGCCACAAGCTCATTTACTGGTTAATTTGGATAGTGAAAGAGAAAATTAAATACATACTTTCATAAATTATGACCATGAACACTTAATCCTCAGTCTGATTAATACAAAACAAAACTAGAGGTTTTGTAAGCAGAAACTCCAAAGTCTACAATCGAAAAAATAATGATTCAAATAAAAAAAATCAGGAAAATAAATAGAATAGGTTTCTTTTATATATAGTTGTAATAGAAGAAAAATGTATCATTCTCTTCGGTTTGGCAGAATCGTTTCTGATGTTATTGGATTAATGCTATGATTAAAGCGCGTCTTATATTACTTCCATTGTTTCTGATGTTATTAGACAGCAAGTGTTAAATTCAGAAATTTGAAAGGTTGAATCAAAGTTATATTTTGATGAAGATGTAATAGAAGAAAAACAATTGTATCTGCAAAATCGGTATTATCTACGTATGTGGTATGGTTCCATTAAATAAAGAGTGAATGATTTACTGACAGTTCTTCGTTTATAACGATAACAAATTGTATAAATGATAAAACCGGCCCTGGTGGCCGAGTGGTTAGAGCGTCCGCCTTTGGACCGGGATCGATCCCCGGCCGCAATATACCGAAGTCGTAAAAATGGTACTGGTATAGCTAGGACTAGTTGGCTCGGTGTCAGGATAATGTGACTAGGTGTGGTATCATGCCACATGTCTACGGCGTGATACTGCAGTGAGGCAGCACTATATCTGTCTTAAGTAGACATCGTCTTCAAATGACAAAATAATCCCAACAAACAAACAAACAAACATAGATGATAAAGAAAAAAAAAGAAGAAACCAAATGGTATCTGGTAGAAGGAGATACCCAGGACAACGAATGTTTGATGCCCATTTATAGCTGTTTGAACTTAATAAACCGAACATTCTAAAATGCAAAAACAGCTATTGTCTTTGTAAACTTAACACTCGGGTCATCAATTAATATGATTTTATTTTTATTTTCTAAAAAGTAGATAAGAATCATGCCTTGCCCCGCTAGCATTTTTTTAAGTCATATTCATTTTGTGGATGTACAGATGCAATCAAATTTTATATTAAGATACAGCTAAGCTAACAGTTTTTGTATCTATTTAAAGTTTACCATCCATCTTTCTTAAAAAGGCGTCCTTTGAAGTTTACACCAATGCATTTCTTCTAAGTTTCTAAGTTTGCATATAACTTAAGATGAAACAACGGACCGCACGTTCCTACAAATGTCCAGGAGATACATCCACAAAACAGCCTTAGATATTTCTGAAAAAAATATTCATCTTTTTCCCCCCAGAAATATACAAATGTACAAAAATGTTCAAACCAAATAGCTTATTTACGATACGGTGTGGACACATATATATACTATTGCAGATTTTTTAATTAAAAAATGACAGGACTGACAGTAGCAGAGATATCTCCAAAAATATCACAGTGACTGTGGTTTCACTGAAGTGAAAACCTTAATTTTAACTAAATGAAGAAGATACTCCAGCAGAACTCAGTGATTGCATGGCAGAATTATAAAAAAATACCACGGCATAAGACGTTTAGGCCTATTAAATATTTAAATTCATTTGAAAGAGCGGATGATGAAAAGTTTGTTTTGTCAATACAAAAATATCCAGCAAACAAATAAAGAACTAGTTATAGCGGAAATGAGTGCCAATACAACCACTAGGCGGCAAAATATCGTTAATTCATATTCAGTTTATTTGTTCTCCTCACAAAAGACCGACCCCGCCGCGACATGTCAAAGTCGTTAAAAATGGTACTGGTACGAGTATATCCCCCTTGCTTGATGACTTCACTTGACTATTTAAGTTTACCGTCGCTTCGACAGTATTTCAGTTATATCGCGACGTCCAGCTAATTACAGGTTGAGGAAGACCCCAAATGCACGGAGGCATCCGGGTAGAACCACCGTCCTACCGCAAGCCAGCTGGAAGGCCTCCTCACATGAAAATCCGAATGATCCTGCCGGGATTCGAACCTACGCGGTGAGGGGCTGAGTGAGTGTTAAAGTCAGCGACCACGGAGCCCCCCCCCCCCCTTGCTTGATGATCAGCATATAAGGATAGTTCAAATATGACTAGTTGTGACATTATCCTAGTTCATTGCATTGAGGCAGAAGAAAGAGAAAATCAAAGCGCACAATGTGCTGAAAGACTGTCGGTAGGATTGACATGCCGGACTAGCTAACATCTATACATGTAATTCTATCTCCAACGTTTAAGCAAGCAGGATTTATAGGTCACGTGGCGTCATCACGTTTTCCCGAAACCTTAGTTACTTGTAGTAAGTAAGCTGAGCTCGCTCTATGGTTAATGATAAAATAGTCAGCAGTCCCAGTTAGTCGGAAGTCAATCATACCTAAAAAGGTCATGACCTGATGTACACAACCGACTTGCATGAGCGCGAAGCTATACAAAATGGTGAAAATGGCTGTGGTAATTATGCAAATTAACAATGCCTGCTTTTGATTTGCTGCTACGTAAGACTGGTGGTTAAAAATTCGGTGCAAAAATGTTTATAACAGTAAATGAAATAGCTAGTCTAATTTCACTGAGAAAGACATTCAAATGCAGAACGGGGCATCATTTGTCTTAGAATAGAAAACT
Organism: Solen grandis; assembly: GCA_021229015.1. Taxonomy (NCBI): domain Eukaryota; kingdom Metazoa; phylum Mollusca; class Bivalvia; order Adapedonta; family Solenidae; genus Solen; species Solen grandis. The sequence goes on along the minus strand of CM037786.1, from coordinate 42,687,608 downwards.
TTGGTTTGGCTTGGTAGCATTCTAATGTAGGTATATGTGCGTTTTAAACGTGAATGTGGACTGGAAGATGTCAACAAAATAAGTTTTATATTCCTGTATATCCATCGCTTATCCTGGACGGGAGACCTGTTGTCTGCAGACTGATAGATAACTTCTACAGTGCAGTATTCCCGTAGGCAAATGGAATGTTAGTACACTTAGTCGCCGGGCCAAACCATCGCGTACACACGCATCGCTTACATGCAAAAACCAGAGACATTTTATCTACATTTGTAGCTCAAGCTAATACGCCTGTTAAATAACAACAAAACAACACATACATACACACTTCAAGCATGTCAAAATCTAACAACGGCTTCAAAATAATTAAATCTAATTATATTTATTTTCAATGGATTACGTCATATAAATGCTCTGCGTGCTGTTTAGATCATTTGTTAATGTAATATGTTCGCAAAAAATAGCTGTTAATGAGGGTTTTCAGTGACCCAGCCTGTTGGCTCAGCTGGTTTTGCATTTGGCAGGAGATCCTCTGACAGCTGTGCCATCACACCACTTCCGTTAATGAATTGCGATTCGTGATCCTTCCAAACTAATTTACGAAGTAATCCATATACTGCAAATAGCTTGCCTACCGATTGCTGACTTATTTCATTTGTCAGTGATGCATGGTCACGCATTTTTGATCCGAGTATCATTAGATAGATGTGGACCAGTCCGCTCTATTGGTTTATTACATTTACTATAATGTTTCAGTAGTGTGAA
>CM037786.1:42636743-42686743 GCA_021229015.1 Solen grandis | reverse complement strand
AAGAGAGTTTATGTATTACGAAAAACAAATTATTATCGAAACGAATGTGTCTCGATTAACGTTTGATGTTTTCTTACATTATCCATTGTTCAGCTTTTCTGTGTATCATGTCGGAAGTGCCACTAAGTTCACATGATACTGACGTAAATGCAGTAGCAACATTAAAAATATTGAATCCCATATCCCAATCACAAACGAATACAGTTTGTCACCGTATGCTAATTTGTTGAACATGTGTTATTATGTCCCTTAATGAATTTTTCTTTTCGTCTACGTTGTTGATAGATTCACAACCATAATTGATTGCTAATAACGTGTGAATACATGTGATTCTACGGTAACTTTTGGTTTTGTAAAAGCGTCATGCCGTCCATCTTAAATAATCCCATTTTGTGAATTTAACAAGTCAGTTTTGAAAGGCTCTCTGGTGTTTAACAATTTGTTTATTACGGTAATATATACAAGAACCATTGAAACGACCTTCGAAACACAGAAATCTAATACGAATGAAATCTTTGTTATTTCTTGGAAATTTCGGGGAGGAATAATAAAGCGGGAAGAAAGGAAGGATTTATTTCAAAGCTGCATGCCAGGCTGATAAATGGAACCGGTCTGGTGAGAAAAGTCTGCGGTAAAATATGATCAATTCTAACAAAGTTATGTGTCCACGAATGCCTGTAAGCTGTCTATAACATACCATCTCTGTAACAAAGTCTAAATCATCGGTAAGGAATTATTCCCATTCGTTACCGTGAGAATTACACGGCCGTGACAGATAAAAGACAAAGGGATATATTGCATTATTGTTTGCTTATCTTACTTTGAATTATATATACATGCCGGGAATTATTTCTTGCTGGTTGTATGTTATCAATATTATCAAACGAGTAAGCCCCTGAATAAAAAACGGATGTGTGTAAAGCCAGGTAGAAATGAAATAGTGGTGTTTATTAATCTTAATATAGTACCTCTATCCTCGGGATGTTTTGTCGAGTTTGTCAGACTACACGATTATTTATGACTCTTATTTATGGTATCTGATGAACCCACATTTAATATGCATAGGACAGGATCTATTAAGACACGCCTGCAGAAACATGCAAAAGAAGGCCGAAGTCTGAAGAAATGTCTTAATACATTCTATCCGACTTAGAAGTCACCCTTAATTGGTGGCAAATACTCGATTTTTTTGTGAGTAAAAGATCGATCTGTTTTGTAAATGGTAAAATAGAAAGGTGTTCTATTTAAATAATTCTCTGATAAACTGAGCTTCTGATTGGCCACAGAGTTTGATTTCTAAATATGGAAGAGTACGTAAGCAATATATAGACCATGACTCTTCTGCCCAATTGTATTACTATTGGCACAGAAACTAACACTATTGACATCAGAAAAAAAAAATATTTTGGACTTGTAATATTATTCATGGCAAAGAACGAATTACATCAAGCAACGAAACTGCCGATCCCTGATAAATGAAGCATTTGGATATTGTTCCGATAAATAACAAACGATACTGGTAGTCATTCCTTAAGAATTGTGTAAGATTGCTTCATCTATTTTGGATAAAGATCCAGCTGAGTTCAATTGGATTTCTATGCAGTTTTGACTAAAATATTTATATGAAAATAAGATATCGGAGGTGTCTCAAGTTCACTACCTTGGGTTACAGCGTACTTTATAATTCAGATGTGTCTGGGGCACACACTTTGTTATTAGATGTCCGCGATTTATTCTTTTAGTACAAGCGAATCGATTTTGGTATTGGAATGGTTACAGTGATTCATGCACAAAATGATGCAAGAATAGATTTAATCATATATTACTTGAATGAGTTAACGTCTCTGAAAATAACTATAAGTAGGGTGATTCAGTGTATATTTTTTCATGAAATTTTAAAGACCGTGAGCTTATAGTGTACGACCGGAAGGTCGTAGGTTCTCAACCGCGACATATCGACGTTGCTAAAACTGACACATGTGCTAGTGAGTACCCATGAGTTGGAGATATGCGTATAGGAGTGTTGAAGCTTGCTTTTTTCACCAGTAAAATGTGTGGTATCATGTAACACGTCTAACACGTGATATTAAATGTCATGTATGTATAGTTCATACACGACTTAATTCCTATATAATCAACAGGAAAACCAACAAATCATGTTGAAAATAATTTTGTGTTCATTTTGATAAAACGGATGTAGTTTCGCACACTTCCAGTGCATGATCCAAAAATACCGATTTTACAGGAGTGAAAACGTCATGCTACAAGGACGACTCGTAAATGTTTGATTGCAGCCGTCTTCAATAACAAAGTCAGTATGATTGCTTTAAGAAAAGATGCACATTGTGTGGAACGTGACATCACACATTGTTTGTTTCTTAATGATGTTGCAATCAATAAAACCAGAATACGAGTTTATGCACAAAGAGGTTTTAGATTAGCCAATTGTGTTATTGCAGACCGCTTAAAATTGTTTATATCAGTTAAAGCCAAATTGAACACATGTGCACGTGTTTTAAACGTGAGTTTTGTAACTAATGAACCCTAAAATGCAATAGGTAAGCCCCAGTGTATCCGGAGGATGGATTTAGGTGCCAACTTAAGACACAATTTCCCTCAATTTCCCTTCTTTTTATTAAGAGAAGATAAAGTTCCAATTTTGTCTTATCTCTATGTGGTGAAATTTTTCATGATTATCTAAATACATCTGCATTATTGAAATCGAAGCTTTATGAAATGTAATGTGTTTATAAACGATGCTGGAAAGAACAGGTTTAATAAACTATAATAAAAAAGTAATCACGCAAGCGAGTAAAACGCAATTCATTCGGAGATATTTTGAACCATCAATGGCTTGAAGTTCGCCAAGTAACCAGCATAGTTAATACATACGTCATTTCGAAGCTATTGTCCAAAAGGTTCAGTAGGTAAGTTAGCTTGGATATTTGTTTTCTCATCAGCACGGGTTCTATTCCAGGCCGATGAATTTGTTTAATCTTTTTTAAACGTTTTTGCAATATTGAATATATGTATATAACTATATATTTCTTTTTTTTCTGATTTTAAATCTTATACACTGTAGATCACACCACTGGGCTTTATACAACGGAGTAGAAAGCATCTCGGCTGGCTCTTCAACCTTATATTTTGACTTGACTTGACTATTTGAGTTTACCGTCGCCTCAACAGTATTTCAGTCATATAGCGACGTCCAGCTAATTTCAGGTAGAGGAAGACACCGAATGCACGGAGACATCCGGTAAACCCGACTACCGCAAGCCAGCTGGAAGGCTTCTCATATGAAAATCGAATGACCTGCGGGTTCGAACCCACGCGGTAGGCTGAGTGAGTGTAAAGTCCAGCGGATTTACCCTTCGCACGACTTATATTTGTAATATTGAACATCATTAAGGTAAATGACCCTGTAATGGGTTTCGATACAATTCGGATCATGGCTTTCAGGAGAGTAAACCAAGGTTTCCTATGTTTCATTGGAGATATTTTTTTGGTAGAGGTTGAAATGGTCAGATAGAAGCCTGGAACGTTTACATGGACTTACCTCAAAGAGTAAGTTTAAAATATGAGTATTAGACAAAACAAAAACAACAACAACAAGTAAGACAAAAATGAAAACAAAACAACAACAAAAAAGCACACCAAAACAACAACAACAACAACAACAACAAAAAAACACTTTAGTTACATAAATAAAATAATGAAAGTTTGTTATTTTAAATTTGCCTCATTTTGATTTACAAACGCCTGTTGATACAAATATGTAGGTAAGACAGATAAGGAGAGTAAGAGTGGCGATGTAATTGTTAAATTAAAGAAATGGTGTGTTCATTTTTTCTTGTTACTTCGTGTTTACTGGGTTTATTGGCATAGCTTGGAAATTTGATCTTCTTTTATTAAATTTACTTTGCGACATCATAACATTAAAAATCCTGTTCTCTCAGCGCTATCAGCGCCTTAATTAAAAAAAAAACTCTCCAAACTATGGCAACAAATAGGACATTAATTTTAAAAAATGAAACTTGATAGATTAAAAAATATACAACCTTGTCAGTAGAACTTCCATGGGTAGAAAATTGTGGTCATATATAATTTAAAATGATATACAGAAATGTGTCATTTCGATGGTAGTATATTTTCAGTCAGGTTAACTGGATATCGTGCTTTTTCCAGTTCGTTAAGTTGTATGAAAAATAAGAAAGGTTATATGAAAAGAATGCGTGTTATCCACATGATTTAACTGACTCACTTGAAAGAAAGCACGATGTCCAGTTCATATACGTGATTATATGTGGTTGGCAGTTGTGGGCACCATTAGACAAATTTGCCATGTTAAGATTTGTAGATAACACGAACAGTTGCTAACTGAATATGTGACATTTTTCCCGACAGGTTCAGACATAGCTAAGTGGGTAAGTCGTCGGCAGAAATATGCCATCATGCATTTATGTAAACTAACGTGTTAGTTATCATTCCTGCTGAAAATACTAGGCTAATTAAATCAGGGCCAAAATTTTACCCGAGACTGTACGATTGTGAATCATTTCAGACCTATTAGATAAGTACTAAAAATAGGACATGTTAGATATACAGATCGTAATCTAAGTGTTCATTTCATGATATAGGAACGAGTGAGCCAAATTTTGCCCCATTCTTATAAACAATGTTTTTTGATGTATTTCATGTAAATATGTACTTTCCATGGCAGTTATAATGTAGCAACCTAGATGGAACGACAATACCGAAGAGAAATCATATCTACCAAAATTAACATTTCTTTTGCGTTGTCTACGTATATTACCACTGTTTTCGCATTGTCGAATTTATCATATGTATACCGAAACAAAACAACTTTCAGTATAAACACCTTTTCTTTAGTGAACACTGTATTAATCGATATTAAGCAAGCTGCAAGTTTCAAGTGTTCAAATAATACTGTTAAAATGTAAATATAACATTGTGAAATCATTATTTATTCACTTGAGTTGATACTCCAGCTGTTGATATATTTTATACTGTTTGTCTTTAGACTGCGAAAGCGCAAGTGCGAACTTGGCATATCGTTTTCAACATTACGAAGTATTACTACGCAGAAAAAAGTTCTATAGTCAAAAATAGTTCATATTGAAACCTGTCGGTTAAGAGAGAAAACTCACAATATTGTCATAATATCATAAGCAATTAACAATATATATTATGCAATTTATCTACTTCGCCTAAAGCTAGCGACATCTGTCACGTTAGACCTACTTTATCGTTGGTATATATAGCTATACTTTCCGAAGACAGCACTTATATTAATACTGCAAAACAAAAGCCACAAGGGACAAATACTATTATAGGTAGCTAGGGTTGACGCTAAACATAAGAATAAACAGAAAAGCCCAATGTTGCAAAGCATTTTCGCAGAATGTAGTCAATGTTAAAGACAATTTACACCTTCCGTAAATTGGGTTCAATAGTTAATTTATATATACCACAGCCACACACGTGTAAATACATCATTTGTTTTAGATTATACTGCAATATCATCTAAAATATTTTTGTCTCAGAATGTAAATGACCTTTCAGGAGCTATAGACCATTACACCAGAGGATCGGCAGTACCCGGTATAATCCGCTGATTTAAACAGACCAATCAGTGACTGGTATAGACCATTGCACCAGAGGATCGGCAGTACCCGGTATAATCCGCTGATTTAAACAGACCAATCAGTGACTGGAATAGACCATTACACCAGAGTATCGGCAGTGCCCGGTATAATCCGCTGATTTAAAGACAACAGGGAATGCCATTCCCAGTTCAAAAATGTGTTTATTTCCTATTGAACATTGTGTGGAATTATACACAAGCATGTAGATTAGGTGTTCGGAGCATACTCGTTGATTTACGCAGGTTTACGTTTCACCTGTCTATACCAAGGCATAGAAAAGACTTACGTTTGCACAAAAACAGTTTGACAACATTTAAGATTCTTCTACATTTAGCGTATGAGGATTATCGACATTCAATTTGTTATTTCATTTGCTGGTTGCAAAGATTTGAAAGACTGTAAAAACAATAAAATTTGAAACACTTCCTTGCATTCAGAAGCATTTTCCGTCAGACTTAAGGAATATAAAACTGTCTTAATTCACTTGGTCTGTCTTCAAGCTATAATATAATCGTCCCAGATTTGCGGGCAGTGAACTAGCAAAAAATAATCCGATCCCAACAAAGATATGCGTCATTGATGGTGATTAAAGAAACGGAGATTTGAGAAAGTGAAATAGACAATAATATACTGCAGACATTGATAAAATTCAGCTCGGAACTAGTCTCACTGGGCATCTACTGTTCTCTATAGAATTGTTTTGATAAAAACAATTATACATGTACATATATCGATCAAACTGTAATTCAGTCAGAAATCTTTATTAAAATTTCGAGAATAAGAAGCCAATAATTCAGCATTTTATCAACGCAACAAGCATTTGTGCGTACCCTTTTTTCTCTAAGTACAGGCAATTTTTTACCAATGGAAAATTTGGGTTTATCTTGCGTCTCCATCTGTAAATAGAACAAGAGTGACGTTTGACAGCTATGCCGAAAATCTATTCGCATTGAATGTTTCGTTATCAGGACGGCATTCCTGCTAGTAGTTTTTTTTCTTTACTTGTTTCTTATTCATTAGGGCATTTCTAACAGTATAAGTAAGATAGCGTAACTATTCTAATATTAGGCGGCCCAAAACATATATCTATAAGGGGTGATCGAAAAGTATCCGGGGAAAGTTTCTTATCTATTAATATAGTTTTTGATGTATCATTTATCTTCCTTGTAGACTTGAAAAACGTAGTTCATTTAGATGTAATTTTCGAGTCTCGTCTTCAATGTAAGGTATTGCCAGCATATCTTTAAGTGATGTGTGTACAATACCCTAGGGTATAAAATCCTTTCAAGCGCATGAAGTTGTCATTCAGTTTATTTACAAGTTGATTACCCCCTGTCTGATACGGTTGTCTCGAGAACGTACAGACTTAATAAGTGATTCTTCAATATAACACTTGCTCGTTGGAAAAAGGACGAGTGGGTGTTATATTGCCTATCGCGATACCGTAGGCTGATGAGAGACCAAAAACGGACTGGATAGAGAGATATTTCTATGTGCCCTTTAACACGTTCTTTGATCGTATAACTATGTCAATTTACAGTTTTCTAGGACTCCTGGTAGTGAAACACTACTTAGTCACTGTTTGACATCACTAAATGGGATAAATGTTCTCCACTTTGTTCCCTCTCGGGAAATCAGCGCTATCCATCTTACATAAAGGGTTCCCTGTGTGTTTCTTATTTTCAGTCTATTGTGGTTTTGCCCTTTGCCTAATTAGAGAAAATGAGGAAGACAATATATCGCGTTAGTGTAAAACATCCTCGGTTTGAATAATATTTGTATAAGGTTCTGGCGAATGTTCCAAATTTGGCAGTTATCAAAGCAATTTCAAAGGCTAAGGACCTGCTAAAATGGTCCAATCACTTCGTCTTATGTTGCATACTTCTTCAAAATGGGAAAATATTTATATACTTATATAAATATCAATCTAAAGGCTGAGTATTTTACTCAGAGTTAATTTTCAAGGAAATGAAAACTCAACGCAATTAATCTAATTAGAATATAAAATCATCCATCTTGAAAATTTACCCTTATCTAAATCGATTCTTCTTTGAAAATATGCTTAAAAAAGCCCATTCACAGTAGGTCATTGCCTAAGAATTTTATCTTTAACTGCACGAGTGTATCATGTCTATCAATATCGTCTACAGACGCATGGTCACCAATGGCAGCCATCTGTGATCGTAAAATATGTGTGATTTCTCGATGACAGGCACTAGCGTTACGAACGGTAATGAAAATACATTTAGAATTACATGAGTAAAACTTATATTTAGATTTTCTTTATTTTTATTTGTCGTCACTTGACTGATAATATTCATCCTTGCGCATTAACTCACTTTACAGACTGAACTTACAAATTTACTATCCGGAACTGGTAGTAATTTGCCAGGAAACAGACTTCACAACATTAACAGGGAGAACATATTTTGTTTTTAATTCTACCGACGAAGCTGCTTTAAGATTGTATTAGAACTGTTATTATGACTGATTATACGATTAGAAACTGCATTAGGTTTCATAAGGTTCCTATTGAAACAATACAAATATACTATTCCCTTCAAATTATATTTCTTTGATCTGCAGGATCAATAGATGAAATGAGGGAAAAAACAACAAAAGTAAAAACATGATACCAAATGGATAATTAAACAATCATATAAGATTGAAGAGCATGTTTATTCTCAATTAATTGTGATAAACCCTTACAATCCTATGGGCTTGTGACTGCCTTTACGACCATTACAAACCAAGATCAGCCATGGTCAGCACTGTTAAGTCAATAAATTTTCAGCAATAACTCCCATTAACAACTACATGGAATAGTAAAATTCAAAATGAAGAAAGGACAAGTCCAATCAAGAAATTAAGAACTAATTTGAAATAAAGATACCGGAGAGACCGTCAATGTAATGTTCAACTTTAGGTGCCACAAAATGCTCTCATAATACACAATCAAATAGTGTGCATATTTAACTTAATTACTTCAATCCATTCGCCAACGTTTTTAATTGCCCCAATAATATTCTCTCTCTCTCTCTCTTTTTCTCAAAATCGTTTCCATTTTCTGCATACTCATCCGAGCAGGTCTTACGGGTAGCATTAAAATGATTTAATCATAAAACAGATCAAGTGATATTTTATCTGTACATTTTTCAAATCCATTAGTATTTGATCAAAGGTACATATCAATTTGTTCACAGCGGAATCGATGCGCTAATGAATAATTCGTTCGTGGGCATGCGTTAAATGGACCAATTGACCTAATGACGGTAACATTGGTGATGTTTGTTCATTTGCAAATAACACGGAGGGTCTTGTTCCTTTACTGCGTACACTGCAAATTAGCGCTGCCTTAGTTTACTTTTTGAGTACTCTGATCTGGAAATGAATTGTTCACACATTGCTGTGGTGATTTAAGAGAACAGAGAACATACTATTGAACAGCAAACATCAGCTTGTATTTACGTACTTCTAATCAATGTTAGCTAAAAAGTAAATAAAACTATACCTTCTAAAGGCATGGTTTGTATTGAGTTTGCCAATGAAAAGATGAATTTGAATTTAATTCATTTTATCTTATCATTCTTATCATTTATACCTTTAGATTTTGCTTTCCAGATCTTATTGCATGGACAAAAGACAAAACGTTTCTTAGTATTTTTTCATCGATCGAACCAATATCAACCTTGATCATGGCGAACAAGACCGTTAGACCAATAGGTCAGTCTGAAATGAGACGTAACCCCGCCCCCAAACCCCTCTTACAAGTATCTTTTATATTTAAGGACAACCTTTCACATTTTTCATCATTCTCAATGCATTAACAAAATATCATTTTTCTTTTCATAACATACTGGCTTTCAGGTCAAAAACTGCCATATCTAGAATTTTAGGAGATACATGTATTTTCTTTTACCATCAGAAGGATATTGATATATTAATTATTACTGTAGAGCCCATTATTGATTGTGGCAGTTTTATATGTTTGAACTGGAAATATAAAGTAATAACTACATTAATTAATCGATATATATATATACATGTGAATGCAAATTGTTAAGTGTCTTTACTTGCCTTGTAGGCATTGGAAACTATAAGTAGGGTTCAACGTTCTTTTAAATGGTAAGAAGTGTTACGATTTTCCTTTCTGTTCCATTTGCATTGTGTATCCATTCTTCTAAATGTCAAGCAAAAACTATATTCTAATACTATCTTATTTTGTTCAGTCTCAATTTAATGCACACTGGGAAGTCTTATGCTTTTATGTGCATAATACATTTTGGTTGTATAATTTACACAAATGTGTATTGTTCATAATATCTGCATAATAATTATGTGCTTGCATAACATGAATTCATAATTTAAAAATATTGCTAGAGATAGAATATCTCTAATGTAATCTTACGGTTTTCAGATCAGTTGCTCTACAAGTACCAATTCCTTAAAATGCTGTGGTTTTCAATGCCATATGTATTACATAATTTTGTGAGCATTTAGCATTAAAAAATGCTTTTTATTTCGTTCTTTGTATGGATGTAATGTGAAAATAGATTTGTTAACAATTTGTCTACCAATTTTGAGAGCAAGTCACATTACAATGTGGTCAGCCGAATAAGAACAAAGTGACGTGACCTTCTTCAAGAAGAGGCTCTGCAGGTCCGCTTTACGGAAAACATTATGGAAATTTAATGAGGTTAATAAAATCCACATACAGAAGTATGAAACCCGATTAGTTTTCATGGAAAGTCTGGCGGGTCTCATATTGTGCAAAAGGACGGATGCTCAAAAGGCAGACACGACTTTAATCCGTACTTCCATTTCGCCTAGACTAAAAAACGTCTGTTTTTGAGAAAAATTGGAACCTTAACCAAAACGAAAGCATTGTACACTTTTTCAAAAGGTTGAGTTAACATAGGAATATAATGAGAATATAATGAGAAATTGTTTCAAACTGCGTGCTACTTTAATATTGTCTGACAGGCAGCGGGCATTTATCATTTTAATTAACACGAAAAGTTAGAGAGTAGTCTGAAAAGAGGAAAAGAATATGAAGAAAATTTTATCTTTACTTTTGTGTAATTTCATGTAAGAGTTTTATAAAAAAAAATACATATTCCACTATACATGCCTCTAAAAACAAGTAAATATATTTTAATCAGTCATTTTAGTGCATTTAACACAAACAAATCTTTTTCGATCATTTGAATTAAAAATATTCCTATATAAAACAAATTTTGAGCCATTACTGCTAACCAATTTTAAAGTTCGACTTGAAAAATTTAACTCTGCATGTTATTCATACATAAACATTTATAGCATATAGTCCCAATATACAGTCAATAGCTCAAACACTACCGGCCGTAAGACCAAAGGTTAAGAAAATAAGAACTTTCCTAGCATTTCTGAAAGCATCAAGAGATGAACACATATATACACGTATATATCTTTGATGGGCGCTGTAGACAGACACAACTTTCAAGCCTATTATTACTCCTAGACAAGTGGCTAACTCGTTCTTATAATAGTCTCCGCACAGATAGTTTATGCTACTAGACACCCGAGTGCTTGTAAACTTCTGACCTTCCAAATAAATATCCTGTTCACATATTTCTAACTTACAGACATACGTCCTTGAAAACAGCACCTGAGCACCGTTGTATACCGCTGTATGCGTTATTTCCTTGACGCTAGCTATGTTGGCTTTTGGGAACTTGATAGGGACCCTTACCTTTAAGAAATGAACTGTTGATCTGAATAAAAGAAGTTTTATAGCAAGGGGGGCGTGGATGATCTGTTTCATATTGCAAGGGAAGAGTGGATTGGTGAATAAAGATGTATTTTGACTTAATAACCTTAAAACGGGCATATGCCAAACATAAATTTAGTGCAAATATTCTTTTGTTCATAGCATATTTGTTTGAGAACATGTTTTTTTTTCCTGATTTTTTCTTTCAATTGCAAGGCTTTGTATAAGGCATATGGCTTAATAATTTGAACCACCCTCGGAGAGAGGATGAAATATATCTTTTTATATTGACAGTCTCACTCATAATTTCATTCAACTTAAAGATCATTTTGTTACTAGGAAAAAATATACATAATTCCACTTATTGATTTCAAGCTTTTTATAAGATTTTAAAAGTAAAACCAGGGTACACAGGAAAACATAATGAACATAGCGTATTGATGGACCTTCTATTAAAACCAGTGTATACAGAAATAATATGACCACATTTAAAACCAGGGTATTGAAGGACCTTCTTTTAAAACCAGAGTACACAGGAAAATGTATGAACACATAATAAATTGGTGGTCCTCCTTTTCTTTAGGAATTGGTAAGTACATATCTGCGATGTATAATTCAGTTATTATGCATATCTGAAACAGAACTTAACTCAGTAGAGACCAATACAAACATATGTATCTTTGAGTAGACGTGATTTCTACTACTATCGCAATCAGCAACAAGACTAAAATAATTGTTAATAAACTGACCTTCTATGTTAACCCTTTCCCTCATATAGACTCATTTTGACGCACTCAATAGGTACCACAAAAAGCCTGATCTGCAGAAAACCACAGTTAAACCTTACCAAATTTATTTACAAAATACTCATTTCCAGACCACTGAGGAGCAGCGAGCAGCATAAAACCTGATCAGCCTGCGAGTTACTCGCAGGCTGATCTGGTTTTATGATGTTCGCATAGGTCTTTTCATGGTTTCCTCTATGAGGGAAAGGGTTAAAGAAGCTTTAAGTATAAGAAATGTCTTATCGAATGTTGAAAGATAAATGCTTTTTTTTAATGTTTGTATTATGTTATGACTGATTCATATTATGACTGACTGTAAAACTGATAAACTGTATATTCTATTTTTATACGTTAACAATATAATGCATAAACTTGTATGTATTGTAGACAATTCACTTTGTATAAGTCTCCATACTTTCTGTTCTGTTCTACATATAATATAAATTGCACCATAAAGTATTAGCAGTAGTAGGCGTTCAGTTGTTATTCATTATCTTTCACATGTACATGAACCCAGTGACGGATGAATTGGAAGTGAGGGGCCAAGATAGTCCACAGCTTCTTTAGCGAGCAATAAACAATGACCATTTGCAATTGAACTGTATTAGCACTGCCTGGATGTCCGATCCAATCATGATACTGGAGCCAACGAGTGAAGCGCGTGGCTCTCGGCAATGGTTCAATTATCGCTGACTCTGAATTCGAGGATCGGACGATATGTTCACACGATAAGTTTTTTATCATCACGCCTCACTTTCATAGACAGCGTGATACCTTTTTTTTCTTCTCAAAATTTGGACACCATGGTTATAAAAGATTAGGGAAAGTAAGAGAGTTTGTGTTAGATTAAGACTGACTTACGGTTGGGGAGGTGAAGGAGTTAGTTGCATACCGTTCAGTGTAATATCAGGAATAGTGTATATTTTTATTGTATAACATAAGAATTCTATATAAGTCATTATACTGTTGTTGTTTTTGAGTTTTCCGTCGCTGCGATAGTATTTCAATCATATAGCGACGTCCAGCTAATTACAGGTGGAGGAAGACCCCGAGTACACAGAGGTACCCGGGTAAAACCACCGACCTACCGCAAGCATATAAGTCATTAAAACTGCATGAACTGTCATAAAATTGATAGAAGAAATTACACCAAGTTTAGATTCATAGTTTGCGATCGATTTTCCTTTTATAGTTTAACTGTTTATATCCAAGTCATCAAGTTGGCAGGCGACAAATGTACATAACAATCGATAGATCGTAAAACTGATTAGAGTCACGTGATATCATTATAAAAGAGTTATTGTGTGTAGACTTATATGAGTTACTGTGATCAAACGTTTGAATGTCGTACGAACAGTTTCATCTTCGTTAACTATTTGCTACGAGGTCGTACAGTAGAGGTGTGACATAAACCCACCCATCTGATTTGCCGCTGCATCCAGTTCTTGCGCATTACGAAAATTTTACAATGTACAGGTATTTTCTCAGGGCATTTTAGTTTCTGAATATGGCCTAGGGTCACTGAGAATGGAACACTGATGACTTTACACTGGTCATAACTAGAAAGCTCTAAGGATGATGTAAGAGATACTGCTGAAGGTACAGTGATGGCGATCATTGATATCGGGGTTGTCGGTTCGAACCCTGCCTGTGGGAAGTTACTTGATGACTTTAACTGTGGAAAAGTATTTTTCAAACTGTGGTACGAATTGAATGAACTTATTTCATAATCGAGCTGGTTTCTTAAACAATTTCTTTTACCAAATGATATTGTGATTGATATTTGGATTGATTATTGTCTAATCTTTCAACCTCACCATCATCAGCATCATTATTCAGTCAGTGGTAGCAGCAGAAGTTGCTACATTAAAACACCATCAATAAAGTTCTTTAACATACATAACACGACAAAACTGTGTTAACTTGTATTTCAATACAGGATTCTGTAAAGGATCAATATAACAAACAAAAATCTGATTTACTGACCAATTTACCGATTAATTTAAAATAAATTCTTTCGCAATAAATCGGTAAATCATTTTTACATGCAAACAGGAGGAAACTCAAAATTAGATTGTGCGTGAATACAAGGTTCGATTTACACGTAATTGCACTGACGTTTTACAAAGGCTAATGAGAATTAAGAATCACATCACTCAAAAATGTTCAAATAAAAATGCGCTTAAAGGCATATTATCTTTCGCAAGAAACAGAGAGAAATTCTCAAATCAATAATGTTTATAGCGGTATAGCTGAACAATCCATTACATAACATGTGTTTGGATGACTAGACAGTCAATATAGGCTCATAGCTTTCGAAGGTGGATAGTTTGAACTTTTAAATTATCACCCGGCGACACTACAAATGTTTTTACGTTAAGATACGAGGGGTGATCAATAAATTCGTGTATCTCTATTTCACATGGCAGATTTATGAAATTGCACTGTAAAGTTAGTCAACACATTGTCAATTTAATATGATTTTACCCCTATCGTGGGATAAAATATGTAACGTCATTGTCGTCTTCACAGCCCAAATATTGATTGCATTGTCAAAATTGTCTTAAATTACAGCGTCTCATATATTACGCCTTCCAGTATAATTTATATGTATTGCGAATAATACTACACTTTAGAAGTCGCCATATGTTAAAATCTTTGTAGAACATAATCAGCTTTAGTTATGTTAGAATTTTAACATACGCCGGGACGTATTTCTGCGTTTCATCCTTAAATGACACAAAATTCGATTACATGCTGCGATGTTTAAAGTAGCGATAAAATGGTACTAGGCTATCTCCCTTGTATACATGTACAAGTAATTGCCAGGTGTCAGAAATGGACTATGACAATTGTCTACGGCATGATATTGCACTGAGTCTTTATTAAATTGTCTATTTAAAGCTTGTGAATATTACTGCGATATGAATAAAAGTATCTAATATTTCACAGTGAAAATAATGAAAATATAATTCCAAATATTCTATCATGAAATAAAAAGACAATTTGTTCGTTTCTTTTTTTTTTCTTTTAAAATATGCGATGAATTATTTCATCCCGTGAGCTTCAAAAAATTATTTAAAAAAAAATCGATTTCGCACAATGAAATAAGACTGTATCTTCCATAAAAAGAACAAATATACTCTATATCATGTACACAAAATTTCAACAATGAAAATAAAACTAAAACAAACTGAAGTGAAACAATATTCTTGCTTAATGTTCGAAGTCTGGAAGTATCAAATCTCTAAAAGAAATCGTGGTGTGTAGCATTTAGCATTATACACTCGTATATGTGGATCTGGTTGTGTCACTACTTTCTAGCTTAACGGTATTTTCAAATTACTCGGTGTTATATGTTAACTCTATCTATTCGTTTGCTTCAGAAATCTATTATATTTGAAACATATTATTATCATAATGTATTAATGAAAAAATATACATTTCAACTCTGCAACCAACATTCCCTTGTATATTATTTCTGACACGAAAATTCAATTTTTATTTACATGCTACAATGATAAAAAGAAGAACCAATCAGATGCTTCGTTTCATTGTACTCTCAAGACAGCCTCACTGAATTATACAGACATGCACACTAGTGATTTTTGTTGAAAAATCAATGTCAGCCACTTGAAAAAATGTAAGACTATGAATAAATGACTTAGTTTTACCATACAATGGAAAATTATATTTTTGTTTATGTTAAGTTAAAAAAAGACCACAATTTTTTCTTAGGTGCGTCAGGACTATATACTCGAGGATGTATGAGATTGTTTATGTATGACATGTATACTACTTTGAGACAGCAACAGAAACCAGATTAACAGTCACTGTTGTAAATGAATTGTTCACCAAAATGATGGAACAGACTTGTTTTAATTGTAAATCGTGTTTGAAAATTAGGTAGTAAATATTAAACCTTGTGAACATGCCTCGAATACTATCCTTGCAGCTCGAATTTTATCACCTTATTAAACTAAAGCATTCATGGTATATAACATGATCCAACAGCGAATAACTCCGCTGAACCTGGAAACATTTGCACATTAAAGAGAGCTCTTGCCGACTTTGTACAGGAAACAAAAAGATTTGAACAATAAATAAAACAGGTGCTAATTTTCCATGTTCTTAGATGGTGGAGTTTGAAGAACAGATGTCGGGAACCAGGGCGATAAGTACTGAAGATAGAAGCAGAGAACCAGTTTCTGGTATAAAAAGAGGTTAATTAAAGAATGGTTGTGCAGGGTTCCAGGGAGTTACAGGGTAATGTGTGTACTGCCTGCCTCATTGATATAGATGCTCCATGAGGTGATGTATGTAAAATGTATAATTCGATCTTGAGAAGTTGCAGGGAAGTACATCTTAGATTGTATCAACATAGGCTCAAAAGATGAATTGATAATGACAATGCATCTCGATTTTTATGATTTGCTGTATAGTAATGTGTCACAGGAAAATTAGTTAGCCCTCATGTCTCACTCATGTCGAGAGGGTGGGTGGGGGGCTCTGATATCAACGTCAGTGAAGCTTCAACAAATCTAAAATCTGATATTTTCTCACAAGATGTATTGAAAGTAGGTTTCTCGGTATATGGGACTGACTTATACGTTTACAATAATGGTGAATAGTGAAGAACCATGTTAAGCAATAGCAATGTCTATTCATCTGTATAAACACCGGAATTTCAACATTGACTGTACTTAAAAAATCGAGAAGGAGGAGAGTCGTATATATAATTTGAGAATAGTTATCGGTTTCCTATATGTTAAAAAAATGGATTGTTTGAATAGAGTACATATAAACTTTGGAAATCGTATTCTGAATTTGTACCAGTAGAGAATATCAAGGGCATATGTTAATCTTTAAGATATATCTGTGTATACCGTTTATTAGGACTTGTGCGATACACAAATATATATTTGTAAATAAGCGAATACAGGAAAACATTGGATTTATGTGTGTAATTTTGATTAATTATAGCAGCACATAATACAGGGGTATGAAAATTTAATATATAAATATAAGACTGGAGGAGAATTTTGTATATCTAAATATGTTAAACAAGAAATATCTTTGAGAAAAGATATGCGGTGGCATTCATATTCACTAGCTGTACCATAAGATAGCTTTTACTTCCGGTACCATTACATAGCAAACAGTCTGTATCTCAGATTTTGTACACAATTTTAATGTCCAATTACACTTGTGAAAAGTAAATTAACCAGCCTGGACCATTAGCCAATGGGAACTCTGCCTTTAAGCAGGTGCGCTTGGAAAAAAATCTGATTTCATTTCTGATTGGCCCATATCTGCTGAAAAATCTGGGTCAGTAGCAAAAACATACAGCTGCCGCCGAAAAAATATGATAGTGTCATGGATAATATGACACAGAGTGTAAACATGTATATATGTTCTCTTCAGAAAGATGTTTTGTCTTCTAAAGTAGAGACATATTTATGACAGCTTTCAAGTGTATATACAATAAGGCTGTGTTCGAAAATGCAAATTGTTTTATGAAGAATGTTTATGATAATTTTATGGAGTTCATATTTCTCCGGATAAGTCTCCATAATTTGTCTCCGTGTTGATATTTATGGTATCGTTAAGGATGGCAGATGTTTACCGAATAACATTCCAAGCTTATAGCATACTATATGAGAGGTAAAATATGATTGTATGTCAGTTCTGTCTATTGCTTTACTTGGGTGTAACGTCCCACAGACAGTATTTCAGTCATTTGAAGACTTTGTCTTCTTGAGACAGATATAGTGCTGCCACACTGCAGTATCATACCGAAGACATGTGGCATGATAGCACGCCCAGTCACATTATCCTGACAACAGGCAAACCAGTCTTTGAACTAATCGTAGGTGCTGAAAGCTAGTTATAACCCCTTTGATATGTCGTAGTTCTGTTTATATTTTAAATCTTATAAAAATCTTGGAAGGATATATTGGTAAGCATTGGCTGTAGAAGAGCAGAAGAAAATAAATTAAAAAAAATCAGCTTTGTGTCATTATCTTAATATAACAATTGCCTCAGGTCAGAAAAAAAAGCCTATTGCGGTGAACATTATCCTGATGTGACATATCAAGATTGCACTAAATGTTTCCATGGTGTTATAAAACTATCTGAAATCTCTGGATCAAAAAAAATAAAAATGAAAAGAAAAAAAGTTACGCTTAAGATTTCCCGATGTAGCAAAATTATGAGAAGTCTCTGCTTACAAAAAAAAAAAAAAATAAAAAACAAAACAACAACAACAACAACATGTTCTTGATGTTTACATACGATTTCTTAGACACTAGCAGCTGGAAATCTATATATAAATCCATAGTTTCTTATAAAAGAGGAATAAGAAAAAGAAGAAGATAACCTTCATTTGGAAGGACAATTAAAGAATTTAAGGATTGCAATAATGAGAGAAGATCAAATACAAAATGAAATCATATTTTTTTTTTTTTTTTAAATTTCAAAACCAAAACACGTTGCTCTCATTCCCGAAGACGCGTTTATTGTAAAGTATTTTGTTGAAGCAGAGAAGTGCCACATGGTATTGGTTTGTATCCATTATATACCATATTTAGACTCTCCGTTACTAATTGCTTTATATGTTTCACTAATTACTTTATATGTTCCGTTGGAATGACATCTACAATTAACATCGACGTTTTTTTATTCCATTCCACCATTCGGGAGTAAATGGACTCATCTGTTTCCCCTTTAACTCGCACAAACACGACTAAAAATCGTTAGACGGCTATATTAAATGTTAGTCAAATGGTCCTTCCATTGATTTCGAACATCTTGCCATGAAAGAATTTAACACAGACAACATGTAAATGAGCTGTGATTTTACTCAGAAAAATTGACTTGATAAGATACCCCATTGCCATTAAAGACTGCAGTAGTGTCATACTGACAGGTGTCATACTGACAGGTACATAAAAATTATGTACGTGCATCCGTATACCATATGACGATTGCTTGCTGACAAATGTTTTACGCTCTATAAATAAAGTCTATACAATTTTTTCTGCTTTTCAGATATATTACACAAGACTTAAAAAGGTATATTTCATTTTCAACTGAAAACAAAATACACAAAAAAGCAACAACAAATAAAAGACCAAAAAGGCCCCCTCCCCCCCCAAAAAAAACAAACAAAATAACAACAACAACAAAACCCAAACTTTTTTTTAATCATTGCGTCCGGTTAAAAGACTGTTGTTGTTTTTGATGATTAGCATATAACAATAGTTCAAGAATTGGTCCGGCTGGTGCCAGGATAATGCGACAGGGTGTGGTTTGTCCTTTGTCTTCGACTTTATATTATAGTACGACAGCTCTAGAACTGTCTCATGCAGGCATACTATCAGTGAGGCGTTAAACCATAGAAAACAAACAAAAACTATCTTTAAATTCAAATAGAACAACAAAAAGTGACATTAATAAGTTAATTTTTATCACGACTCTTTTATAAAACTAATACTTTTATATGTATATTTGCATTTAGAGTCTATGTAGAAATTACAAATCTTAAGTTTAAGTTGTGGATACTTAAAGTTATTTTGTCTGAAAAAAAGGTGCATCTGTTATAAAATTCAACAATGGGAATATACCGCGAACGGAATTTTAGCAAACAAAAAAAAAATAAAAAAAAATAAATGTGTACTCACCTTCAACATTAAGAAGCCACTTTAAACCAAAGTAATTAAAACACATCTGAAGATCACTTCCTTTTTTAAACTTTTCATCAAATATGCTCACAGAAACACGGCTAATCCATCAAAGTATAATTCCACGATATTCGCGCCATCCACTTCTATAGGCGGTCGTGGAGCAACTGAGCGGAGGTGAGAATCAATTATTGGAAAAATATTTTGTAATTTACATAACTCAATTTCAGGTCACAATGAAGTCCGATGGTATGTTGGAAAATGCAGCAGTAAAAGCACTGTTTCCTCTGACATGATGGCCATTTACCATTCGGTAGTGCAACATTTATTTTTCCCCGGCATCATATAAAGAGAACATAACCTCTAGTGAAGAAGCAGTGGTTAGTGGGTGGGTCTATGAGTGACATGTAAACATCAGGTACGGGGATAATGCCGGTATGTCTGCACTTCCTCTGACGGTGTCTTGTTATGGACGTAGCTTGGCCTAAATTGGTGTGTAGCCCTAGGCTGTGGCGGTCATTGGGCATGCCTCTCCCAGGGAATACATTATCATACAGTAGTGCAGGTGCAATTTGCCAAATATAAAATAATATCCAAGTTTTTAATGCACTTTTAGATTAATGAAAATTATATTTCTCGAAATAATTTGCCGGTCTCGGCCAATAAGGTGCTACGCCAGTAATTAAGCATCTCAACTTTTCACTTAGGTGAAAAGTCTATGATCTTTAAAGAGAATATTTCTGCATTGAAGTGAAAAGTCTTAAGTCTTTTAAATAGAGAAGTTCTCGTTAATGTGTGTGAAGTTAGCCTGTTTAGCCCATTTAGCCTATGTTGTCTAAATGTTATAACATAATTATTTTAAAAAATAGGCTAAAACCCGGGCTAAATAGTCTAATTAACAAAGCATTTTTTTTAAGTTAACTAGGTAAAAACGGACTGAACGTTTTTAGCCTTTATTAATAACATATACTAAATATGCTAAAAGTGTAACCTATGTTCTACATAGGCTAAACATGATAAAAATTTGCAGCCAATGTACAACTTAGGCTAAAAGCACTCTTTTTCACATATACATACACGTTTAAAATCAGGGGAATATCATAGTCAAAACAAACCTTTATAGACTTTGAGCAAAAGAGCCTATAACTCAAATCAATGGATGTTTGCATTTGCAATGAAGTCTGTTTAAGCATGAAGTTAAGTTTGAAAGATCATGATTACAATTTTAAAATGGATAGATTACCTTTAAATAGTGGATACATGTACATACATAAATTATGTATATACGATGTTCATATTTTGTATTTTTCGTTTGTGGGTCTATCTTAAATGAACCGTTTGTGTCTAGCGACAGCTGTTGCCCTTAGGAGACAACCCCCAACCCCCATAAAGCAACTTTGCATGATTTATTTTTATTGATTGTGTATACTTAATGTCTTTGAAAACACACGCTTGTAATTTAACAATGGAAAATATTTACAGATGCTTAAATATGTATAAATATAATCATATAATAAGTGTTTTTGATATAAAACACACTTTAATCCAAAGCGTGCGTTTTCAGAGTCCTTAAGTATATAATAACGCGCCAAGTGGTTTAATATACTTACTGACACTACTTCAACGTGCATCATTAAACAGTAATACCACTCAAGATTTACAATAAAGAACGAGACAACAAACTTTAACATTTTCAATAAAAATAAAGTGGGATAAAGAATATGCACTACATTTTCTGAACTTTGCTTTAAATTGCATTATGCAGTATTTCACACTGTTTGCCCTGACATGTTCCGTGACATTCTCAGACGGTCGAACTATCCTGTATATTAATAGTTCATTTTAATTGTCTAGGAGGGTTCTCTCAAGAATGAATGTTTTAGAAAGCTTCACCGTCTTCTGGCTAGGAACCTATTTTCTACAATAGTTTGTCTACATTTTTCCTATTTCTGACCGTACCAGAAAGTAAGATATTTCTTTGAATCGATATCAGTGTACAGAAAAAACGTCTCGACGGTCAAAATTACCCATTTATTTTTCGATATCAAAAACGTGGGTTATTTTGATGAAAAAGATGGACCAGAGAGCATCTTTGTCCGATGATGATTGATTCCCTGCCGAGCCGGGAAGCTAAGACGAGGGCACCAGACAGAAACATTCGCGACGAGCAGCAGACCATGAGAACAGTTTATGTTACCATATTTCGCTGTCTTGAGGAAGCAGACCGATATTCTGATTGTTACGTTTTGGACGATTTGATTGTACGTCCCGTCGACGTTTTCCAGTTATTTTGAAAGCTGGCGTTTTGAGGTTAACTCTGTTCGCTCACTCTTTCCACGGTACTGGTATCCTTAAGTATTTTTTTTTAAAGAAATAGGAATTGTATTTCACTGAAACACTTAGATGCATCAAGCATCGACATATGACTGTCACGGTGAGGGCAATAAAAAAAGCCTTATTCCCAAGGGAGCAGATTATCTATCTGGTTAGATTACCCATGCATAAAATTCGCCGATTGTTTTATGGTGCCCGGGAAACATATTTGAATTCACCGACGGTTTCCAATTCCCTTATCGATCAATAACTTATTACGATACGATTGTCATTACCTTAATACATCCATAAAACAGGAATCGGCTTTGTTTAATAATGTTTGTCGTTCGCTATGTCAGAACATTAATTATAGAACATTTGATATACGCTTTATTTATTACTTTTATTTAATATCTAATTTTGTCGTTTTATTTAAAACCTTAATTTTAACATTTGCCATTGGCCTTTTTTTATTCCTACGTTATTTGTGTTCTTATACTTAAGTGAGTTCATTCATTGATTGTGGATTGTTTATTTTCACAAACCGTCTGACCTCTGCACTAAATCCCTCGTCCGATCCTGCCACTCTGTGATATTATCTTTATGTAAAATACAGTGTAGACTGAATGTGCATCAGTTGATATACATTTTTCTTCAACATTTAGTCATTTATATAATAATAATATCACATTGTTCCGCATTAAGGGAAACTACCCATTACTGATTAATAATCATGGTTCTCTAAATGCTTAAAAAGACTTCAGTGCAGATGCAAGTATTCCTCGGCTTGTAGTTACAGACTCTTTTGCTCAAAGTCTATAAAAGATTGCATTTACTATAAATTTCCCAAAGATCACTTAATGGGCCATGATCACAATTTAATTATATTTACCCTAATTGCAGCAATAATTTATCATTATAACCAAAATACATGTTGTGTTTACCAACTGTTTCGATATACCTACCAAGTTCTCTATCTTCCATGACGGTTATTTTCCTACGGAGAAGAAACAGAGCTGTGTGCTCACGACAAAATTACATTAAAACTAAAAAAGTGATGTTCATATACAAGGTCATAGAGGTGATCCATGTATTGTGTATGGTACTTCTGTTACCGATCTTCTGCATTATACAGCAGAAACCATCCATTGATACACCGAGATCAAAGAAAAATGGAATTAATATTAAAGTGCAAATACACGTGATTCTTAAATGTGTTAATGTGAAAATGTGATCATGTGCGTTTAAATAAAAATTAAATAAGAATTTATTTTTATGAACATTTCAGTTACATAACTCCGTGTATTCTTTTTTATTTTTGTTATTGTTGTTGAAAATATGTATAAATACAATTTAATAAAGATAAATCTTAAATTAATTTTAATAGACGTTACAATTTATTCCTAAGTATATATGCGTAAAAGATATAACTGCTAATAGAATCTAACACGACCGAAGTGCATAGCACTGTGTCAAATTTCGTCATGCAAAAACTTAGCACGGGTTAAAAACTATCGCCTGCGAAAAACTTATGAAATTAAAGTCATTGTATATATTTATATTTACTTCGTTACCAGAGATGTATAAATAAATCATTAACTGTTTAAGTGTATTAATATGATTAGAACGTTCTACAAACAGTGGAAATGAAAAGTCCAGTCATTGTATTCGACAATAATGTGTTCATGTGAATTGAATGCAAATATACTCATTTTAAAACTAACACTCCCGTGTGTTACCATATGCCATAAATACATTTCATGTATAAACATACTATTGACTGTTATAGTAATCATTTTATGAGACAATGATAAAAAGCACATGGAATTGACAATAGCATCAATTGTGCTTGGTACTGCAATCCAAACTAAGCTATTACTCCAAGATGTACGAAAATAAAATTAACGCAGCTTCAACAGTTTTCATTAAAGACTCATTCATACGTTGAAACTTGGTATCTGAGTTTGTGGTTTTCGTAACTGAACAATAAATCTAGCTAACACTGTCTGAATCTAAAAGTACGGTCGGTAAAACACACCCACACTCCCGACCACATATTCTCTATCGTACGCAAAGATCTTGCACTCAACATTCTTTTTGAATGTAAATGCTGTTGGGAAGAAAAAAAAAAAAAAAAAAAAACCGCACACAATGACAAGCCGTGTCTCTGACATTCCCATTTCATTGATATACCTGTGCATCTGTTCGACACGAGACGGAAGTGGAAATTTTATCTCTGAACGCAGTATCAAAACCACTTACACTTGTGTTTTGATATCTAAGCGATAATGACGGTTTAGAAATATTCAAGCAGAATACGCTTTGCTTTGATAGTCAAGAAGTGTTGGTAACACAAAACAATAATACGTTAAGAGTAATTTATTTTTATGTCCATCAGAGAAATTGCGTAATGAATTTAATGTGGTATGCCTTGCTTTTCACATGAATTTTAATAAATAAATAAGCATTAGTTTATATTGTTATCAAATCGATTTTCGCAATTAGAATAGAATCAGATGTGGGTTATTCATCAAATAAACCGAAGAATGAAGGCGGGATTTGCAGTAAATCCAAACAAGGTAAAACGAAGTGCATAATAAATTTGTGTAACTAGGCAGAAGTCAATTTTCTTGGTAAATAAATACAAATGAAGCACATGATAAAGATGTATTTCCTCAAATCCAGTCTTTCACGTGGGCGGTAACCTAAAACTGAGCCTCACAAGAACTTCTTTTTCTGGCGCAATTATCACATGTGCGTCACGTGTCTTGTGAGCTCCCCTAGCACGTGGTGGAAGTGCCACAATCTTGTGAGCTAATCATACCAACATTTGGAGGCATGTGGTCTATGTATTATTACTAGACAAGATAAAAACTGTGTTAGGCAAGTCTAAACATAATCTCAAACCTAATAGACAGTCGATATACCTATATAACATGTGGAGCCCGCTCACCGCTCCAGGAATGAATAACTCACGCGGAGGGATATTTTCTGGAAGCGTTAATTTATGTACAAAGTGATTTGATATTAAACATTTAAATAAAAAAATAACTTAATAATTGCGCCGTTTCATACTTGTTATATAAATGAGAGGACAATTTACCATAGCTGGTATATGAACCTTAATAAGATGGCCTTGTTTTAAGCCTGACTTGATCAAAATGATCTGCAATATCATTGTGTTTATAGCGCCTTCCTAACCGGTATATCAAGACATCTAAAATTATTTATCGTACTTTCTCCTAGCCTTTGCACTAGTTTCGTGACTTGAGTTTCCGCACGTGACATTATCGGAACTGTATGGAAATGCGCAATATATCTGTCGTCTGTTTTGAAATTGAGATTTCATGGAAATACTGAAAAAAGAAGGAGGTTAAAAGTTACCCCTTTAAAAAATAGCCCACTTTAAATCCATTAGTCTATTATTTTGGTTTTTCGTTGCTTTTGATACTCTTTTATTGTTTTTCATCAACTATTTCTTATTTTCCGGTTTAAATCCAATCTGTAAACAATTTGTTCGTTTGTTTGTTCGTGAGGTTTAACGTCCCACCAGCAGTATTTTAGTCATATGGCGACGATGTCTACTTGAGACAGATATAGTGCTGCCACACTGCAGTATCACGCCGTAGACCTGTGGCATGATACCACACCCAGTCACATCATCCTATTACCGGGCCAACCAGTCCTGCAACTACCCTTATATGCTGAGCGCAAAGCAAGGGAGCTTTAACAGTGCCATATATGTCGCGGCCGGGGATCGAACCCACGAACTCCCGTTCCCGAGGCAACCGGGGACGGTGAATAATATTATAAATGCATAATACACATGATATTCAATTTACTTGCTTTATATACTTGTTTCTTTCCTAACCAACGCCGATTTACTGTCATTCATTTGACTTATGATTGGTCACTAAAGAGGTCATGAAGAAATTAGAACTACCTTAATAGGTGGTCATACTCTCGCACTATGTAATTTGAGTGTAGGGCGGTACGTGTCGTGACCTACCTGACGTGAAGGAGCGTGATTTATGTAAAAGCATCTCCCCAAACACTCTCCTGTGCAGCGAAGGTATTATTTATATGTATTTGAAAATAAGACTAGAACATGATACTAAAATATTAATCTTGATATCGATATTGGTCATGATGCTGAAAAAAAAGAAGAAACAACAGCAAAAATACAGTGATGAAGTAAAAGGAGGATAAAAAAACCCAGATTAAGATAAGTACGTAGTGGTATTGAAACGAGTTTACTATATAAATAAAAATGTAAACCACATTATATTGTAACTTGCTGGTCTTTATAAAATATGCTTGTCGTTTCATTTAGTGGATGAAGCAATTATAGATTTATCCAACAACGTTGATACCGAGCCAAATTGACCTCCTAAATGTTCCGACGTCATCTTGGCTTTACATCTTGCATTTTTTTTTGTGCAAACCGGGGAAAAAGATATGGTCACGTGATGTTACTGTCACGTGATTAGTGTCATTGATTGCCAACTCTTTCGAACGGCAGTCAATTGGTTTTGCACCAGAGGCAATAAACCACCACTCTGATTTATGGGAACCCCTCCCATTCCCCAATGCCGGATTTTATTTAATCAATTTGGTTGGATTAATCTTCCGCCCGGTGGCATGATCAAACAGCCTGCCTATCTGCTGGGATAGAAAATTTGTTTGTAAGATAGACGATGTCATATAGAAAATAGACTGCCTAATTTACTGTGACATGTAGAATGCTTTGACAGCTTGCAAAGAAAAGACATACAGAAGTAAACATTTCAAGTGTCTCTTCAAGTTAGTTATATAGTAATTAAGATAATTCATAAATTGACATCTATTGACAACGAGGCACACTTCAATGGTATTAATGAAAGTATAAATCAAACACGTATAGAATTGTTTCAAACTACACAGTACATATTAAGTCTTATAAATGAGTCCTACAATATCCGGAACATGAAGTATCGTACCAATCCGTAACATAAAATCGAAAGGCATATTAAAACAGTGCAACAACAATATCTGGAGCATAAACCATTGTAACTACGATATCTGGAGCATAAGGTATTGTACCAATCCGTAACATAAAATCGAAAGCTATACAGGAACAACTCCGTAACATAAAACGAAAGTATTACAGGCAACAACATATCTGGATAAAACATTGGAACTACGATATCCGGAGCATAAGGTATTGTACCAATCCGTAACATAAAAACGAAATTAACAACCAAATAACTACCATATCCGGAACATCCGGCCTTAAAAAATAAAAACCATATCCGGAGCACCGTGTGACAAGAATATCCGGATATTTTAGTCTTATCCCACAAATTTCATGCCGGTCTTACTTTTTGTCTAAATGCTGGATGCGGTTTAATCCACATTTTTTGCACCACCCAATGTGAATTTACTGCAGGAGCAAATCCAGACCTCTTACAATAAAGACACAGGGAAATTGCAGTCTCTCCAAAATTAGTCAGAAGCGATCTGAGCACAGTCATACACAGTCATACTTTAATTGATAGAGTGTAACATTGATTTTTAGACAGAAATTAACTCATAATACTGAACTGGTTATATTGCAAGTAACACACTGCAGTGATTTATACGAAACCCGTTAGTGGCAGTCCCTCTTTAAGGCATTTCAAAAAAGTAGTAGCTGCTACCCAGGAACTAGCTCGACAAATTTCATAAGATGCGCGACGCTGTCTGAAAATTAAATACGTTATAAATGTTCAATTAGAGTATAATGCTGGAGATGCTTCATTATATTTCGACTTATAACATTTTTTCTAAGTAAATGCTAAAGCATCAAGTCACACGTTTGTTCCGTGTAATTTCGGGGACTTCAAAACTATATTTAGATCAAATACTGTGCAACCCGCACTGCTGTGTCACGGGAGAATTTAGAGGTGATAATCCCAATGCGCTTTTAACTTTCGATTTAATCAAATTTTAATGACATGTGTATTAATTGCTTATTTTGTAGTATTTGATTAATTAATATATTTTACAAGTATTCGGGATGATACCAAACCCAGACGCATTATCCAGTCATGCGTAAAACCAGCTTATATTTGTAAGCCTATAACAGATCATAATATGAATAGTGACTATTACAATATATGAATGGTGACTATTACAATATATGAATGGTGACTATTACAATATATGAATAGTGACTATTACAATATATGAATAGTGACTATTACAATATATGAATGGTGACTATTACAATATATGAATAGTGACTATTACAATATATGAATGGTGACTATTACAATATATGAAAAGTGACTATTACAATATATGAATAGTGACTATTACAATATATGAATAGTGACTATTACAATATATGAATAGTGACTATTACAATATATGAAAGTGACTATTACAATATATGAATGGTGACTATTACAATATATGAATGGTGACTATTACAATATATGTATAGTGACTATTACAATATATGAATGGTGACTATTACAATATATGAAAAGTGACTCATGCAATGTTCCAATAATTAATGGCCGTTTCATTAATCGCAGTATATTTTCATATCCATCATTTTTATGAATATTGAAGCAATATCGATTTTCTGCGACAACTTGATTTGAAAATGTATCAACCTCTCCCTTTTTATCTGTAATATCCCAGAAGGAAGAAGAATCGATTCATAAAGTGCGAATATATCCATGATCAGAAAACGTCGAGAGGGTTCGCATGTTTGATCTTCATTTAAGAACTGGATATAATAAGCTCATATATCTTATGAAACGGAAGAAGCATTAAAGGACACCCTCTTGAACACGTGATTTAAACTGCGTCTTTCTTTCCTTGAGTGACTCAGTCTCGCTAACAGGAACAAGTATGCCTTAGAAAACTCGAAAAGGGATCCAGAAATATCATTAAGATAGTTTCAACAATGGTGATATTAACTTAAATTGAACTGTTGAAATGAGAACATTTTCCGATAATAGTATTAAACTGAAGTTTGGAACTGTGTCTTTTTGAATTTTTGGCTACGAACAGTCACGCTCTATAACAATCATGTCGTTAACATTATTCACACATCTAAAGATTCTTTTTTTTTTTTTTTTTTTTTTTGCGGCTAGGAAGCCCAATACATTAAAAGTACACAGTCTATTTGCTTTCGTTTTTTTCTAATATTCCCCAGAGCTTGTCTGAAATTCAGTAATTGCTCAAACTATTCCCAACGCGAGCATGTTAATCAAGTGGTATTTTATGATTCCTCTCTCATGATAACAAGAAGTATCTGGAGTTATTGGATACGATTTCCCTTGAGAAAACTTATCTGAGAGAGATGTGCGATAAATCGAATAATATATGTTATATACCGGCATTATCTCTGCTCGTGACTTCCGTGGCCTTCTATTAAGCAAAGCTAGGAGGTGATTTACTCCCGCAGTTTTCTGTCCTTTCATTCAATAATTTTGCACTGGACTCACAATAGAAAAAAATAGTGGAAATTACACAGACAATCGCTTTAGTTACAACGTGAAACATGAGTATCAAATAAATGATTTATTTTATACTGTCTATCATGAAACAAGCATATCAAGTGGTTCTTTAAGTGGTTTCTTCTGCTGCTAAATATTATGTGAGAAATTATTGGAGGGACAATAATAATAGTTTGAGTAACGTATTTATTTAGATATTTATATCCCCGGCCGCAAGATACCAAAGCCGTTAACAATTATACTTGCATAGATCCCTTGTTTGGCCTTTACCATATAAGTATATCTGTCTCAAGTGAACACAATTTCCAAATGACTGAAATACTGTCGGTTGTGCAATTCTTATGCAATTAAATATATGTATTCTTTGACTGGAAAAATCGAAACAAAACGCCAAACTACCTCAATATTTTAGTAACCTTTTGTCATGTTCGTGGAATTTTACAGCACGCATGCACTTGTTTATGTGAATGTGTCAAAATAAGCAATGGTATTGTGCATAAATTCTTCTGAAATAGATGATTTCTTATTTCCCTAGATCAATATTATATCCAGCAAAACCAGTACGTTTAGGCTGAATGTACATTATATACATCTTTTTGTTTGATTGCTAGTATTTATCATCTCGTTGACAGAATTTCATTCGTTTGCAGACTTCAGTCTACAATAAACAGATCTGGCGTAGCCTTACTGGGACAGTACGTTGTAGACAAGTGACATAATATCATACGCAGTCATTTTACCCTGACACTGGACCAGTGTAACCATTCCTGGTACTGTCCTTATGCTATGCTGTATGAAAGGGACATACACAGTGCCATTTTAGCCACTGTGGTATGTTGCAGCAGGAGATTGAACCCACGACATTTCAGATATTGGTGGACGCCCCAACATTTCTTCATATAGGAGATAAGTATATATAAAATGAGCCATAACAATCCCTAGGACTAAAATAATGGTTTGAAAGAGAAACCATATGATAACATGTCTAAAAGATAAAACCATTTCGATTTATAGCAATTCATAGTATGGTATTAGTACATAAATTAGAAAACAAGCATCTTTTTAAACGATTACATACAGAAACAACAATCTATCAAATAAAGATGAATGTTTGATTTTCGCTAATGATCTTTAGGTTTCGTAATACAAAGGCCTTTAAGCTATTTGAGTACGCCCCATAGTTATTTTGTACACCAATTAGCCAATATGTAAGGAACAGAACCTTGCTTGGAAATAGTCACCCATGTTAAATTTCAACAAGAGTCCATGATTATCTGGCTGATGTTGGCATTTTCTGAATTTCTACATTGAAAGTTACTCTAATTTAAGTTGCTCTAATTAAAACCCATGTATTTCTTGCTAGAACTTGTCCATATTTAGTTTAAACTTATTCATTTTACGTCGATTGGGAAATAAGTTCTTACAACTTATACTAATCCCTCTCGACGGTTCCTGGGTTGGACCAATACTTTGCGCCTGGGAAGGTCGTAAAGAATTCTTGCATCCAACGGGGTTCGAACCCACAACCTTCGGATCCGTAATCGGATACGTTACCACTGGACCACGGCGCCCTTTTGCGGGCTCGATGTCAAATACTACAATAAGCGAACTGTTTTTCATAGCTTCCATGGTAGAAATTTGCAAATTTCTAAGTCACACATTAAATTTTTAGTGTTTATTGTCACAGTTGCAAATATAAATATAAAACAACATCAACGTCAACACGATAAACATGCTTATTTACCAGTGTCCTGCTTTAGTTGTAAATATTACTTCTTTATGGACACTCCATTGTGTTCAGTCAGTTGATTTGATTCCTATGGTAAGGTAAGTCTCCTTCGAGACCTAATCAGACTGGGTGTGACAGCTTCATGTCCAGCTCTATCAGTCGATCTTTATTCAAAGCTACTTAGATAAATGACCGGTCAATATATTGGCAAAAGAAGTAAACAATTTTGGCAAGTGGCACTTTTCATCAAGTAAGGAATGTCATCCTCATTGTAGCTTAAGAGAAAATAAAAAGCTGGTAGTCTGAGTCGCAAGATTAAATGAAATCTAGGAACGAGGATTATTCTCCGTTTTTTTTTCTAAGTGAATGTATTTACATGTTATGAATAACAAATTTGACATTTCTGTTTTGCTTTGCGTTGTTTAAAAACAATGGGTAAAAACTCTTAATTTACATAAATTCATACTTCCATAATAGAATTGTACCATGTAAAGTCGGTCGGTCATGAAGCCAAATTATAAAAAAGAAATTAATGAACGTAGGAAACTTTCCCGAGATTTCCATGTAATTCATTATATGTAACTGACTTAATTCTAAATCAAATAAGAGAAGAATAATAATGAAAATTTACATGAAAAGAAACTAAAACAACAAGCAGTTTGTGTAAAATACGAGAAAAAAATCGAGACTGGAATGGAATGAAGAGTGATTTAAAGTGCAGTTTTCCATAAAAGAACAAAAACAGCCATCTTATCATCTAAAATTTGAATGAAAAGTATGAATATGATTAAGTCTAAAGTTTGATTCATCTACGTGCTTTATATTTAAAACATTCAAGGTATTTTAAATTGCAAGCTGGTTGAATAGTACCTTACAGGATTGGTTTTATTCACACAGGACAAACGTATGGGAAACCAGTCAAGAAAAACAGATAAAGACAAGAACAGATAACATAATACACAGGGCAACAAGGAACGGGACATTCATAGGCGACTTGACAAAACTTGGTAGCTAATCAACACAGGACAGAATTAGAACACATGGCAGACCTAAGCAATAGGAAACAAGTAGAACACAGGGAATATTTAGGACCTATAACAACACACAACAAAGATTAATAGATAATAACAAAAGAGACAATAACACAGACCAATGACCTGAGATAGAACGAGGACGAGTAAGACATATAACACAGGACTTAGCATGAACACAGAGCATATTTAGGACAGGAAGACAGAAATTGGACAAAGGGATTTGGACATACGTTAGACCTAGGACAAGTAATGCATAATTTAACTAGGACAAAGGACATACTTATGCCACTGAATAGAACAAGAAAACCTATGACACAAGATAGACACTTGACATTGGGCAAACTTAAGATCCATAGCAGACTCAGGGCATAAAATGGACTAAGATACAAGCAAAAAATTGGGATAAACGGGATACATTACGACCCAAAGACGAAATAGCACTAGCACGAGGACACAGGACAAATCTATGACGTAGCAATGACATAGGGAAAACCTATGATAAATAATAGAAATTGCACACATAGGGACCTAGGACACGTGTCAGACCTAAGTCTTGATATGTGAAATAGATCATGGCAGACATTGTGCAGACTTAGGACACAAACAAACCAGGACAAAGAATAGATTTAGGTCACCGGCAGTCACAGAGCATAACTTGGACACAGTAAAGAATTATGACACAAATCAAAACTAGGACATTGGTAAGAAATGGGACATAGGACAGAACCATGACATAGGTCAGACCTGGGACATAGGACAGAACTAGGACATTTATGTAGGTCAGAGTCACTACATAGGAAAGAACTATGATATAGGTCAGAACTAGGACATAGGAATATATCACCTTACTACGGTTTTGTCTGTTAAAAGAAAAACAAACAAAAAATCGAGATATTTCAGGAATAACACACAGTTTACCCTATATTATACTGCGATTTGTCCATAGCTGCCTTATATGTAATCAAACTTGGTACATACAAATACCTTGGTTACAAATGATCTTGATACATATTTATTATCCTTGCAGTAAATTGTTATTTTCGAAACCGTAGAATGATTAATACATACATGCATACATACATACCTAGACTAACTTCTATAAAAATGTGGACACAGTGTTGCTATGGCAACATTGATATTGTATAATCTCTGTATGCCTTCCACCGTATAATCAAATATCGTTTCCGACATCTAATTATGTATCATTACATCTAACGACGACCGATAGATGAATACGTTCTATATGCATCACTCAAACCAGTATCAATGCGGATAATCAGTATATCAGGTTCAACTGACCTGAGATGTATTTATTGTGGACCTAAGTCCATGACAGTAGAAGGTAAGTCCTTGAGAAATCAAAGCGCTGAGAGACTGTCGGCAGGATTTACACGATGAAATAGCTACATGTATACATACCCGATAGAGGCAAAGGTCATATAACGCCAAAAGCAACAAAAAAGAAAGAAACAAAATCAACTCGTTTTCTCTAGTTAGTAGTGCTTTAGTAAGTGTCAACTTAACTCACTTTTGTTTCATGATAACCCCGTCGGCAGTCTCTCTGTGCCTGCAATGTTCCACAGTGAGGTTCAATTAATAAATTTTAAACCTCAGGAGGTCTTGACCTTACTTCAGCATTGGTGAAACGCATTTAAATAAGACGCTAATAAGCGCGGAGTGATACAGAGCGGCTGTGGTAATTATGCAATAAAATAATTCCTGCTTTGGGTCTACAACTTTATTGGTACGGAAGAATGGCTACCGTCAGTCTAAATAAAGCACCATCAGCACTCAGCACATCAGAGATTACAATTTTAAAACGTTGTTATTAAATATTTTTCCTCAAGGCTCAAAATACCCGTTAAATTCGAAAAGACAATCAGAATGTCTTGACTTGACTATTTGAGTTTACCGTCGCTTCGACAGTATTTCTGTCATATAGCGACGTCCAGCTAATTACAGGTGGAGGAAGACCCCGAATGCACGGAAGCATCCAGGTAGAACCACCGACCTACCGCAAGCCAGCTGGAAGGCTTCCTCACATGAAAATTCGAATGATCCTGCTGGGATTCGAACCCACGCGGTGAGGGGCTGAGTGAGTGTTAAAGTCAGCGCAATCAGAATGTATTGTGGTAGTATTGCATGTATTAAATATAATACATAGTTAAATCAATGTGTTTTTTTTAATACAAGTAAATAGTAGCCTCACCATTATCTCTATCTCACTCTCTGATATTGACTTTTTCCTGTTTCTCTCGTTTTCTATTAACAGTATTGAAGCAAAAACAACAACAACAACAATATGTGTCATCTCTTCCATTTTTCTACATGTAATGACTCATAACTTAAAACTTAAATAATAATCTAACCCTAAAAAAATGTTGCACTTATCGTCTTATGCCGATTGATATACAGCTATCAAAGAAAAAATAAATAAATACAGCTACAATAAAAACAACAAAATAAAAGAATATTAACATCGCTAAAAGCCGTATTTCAAAAGAATGCCTTCTTTCCCGCCAGGGAGAGCATGATCAAATAATACACAAACATCCAAAAAGAACAATAAGTAACAGTGTGTAAAATCGATGAAATATAGATGGTCTGATACAGAAAATGGAAATAATAGTTATTGTAGGTTGATAACCTTGTATGAATAACACAATCTATCTATCAGACGCGCTGTAGTTTTATGTAGTCCCTGGAGGCACGAAAGAGACTCTAATGTATGATATTAAGAGTCACGAACACAATATTATATTCCGAGAGTAAAATATATTTGACATGAGATTGTTAAGTTTAAATGATTTTTATCATCTGTAACTAGAGATATATTGTGGTGTGTGTGTCTTAATGTACAAAATAAATATTTTTATTCAGGAATGTGTAAATTATTCTACATAAAAAAAAAAAAAAAAAGGCAAAACTTCCCTGTATATTATACAGAAACAGGATTTTTCTCTTTTTTTCACATTCACATAGATTTAATTTGTGCTTTGTTTTTGAAAATGTTTACAAACATATTGAATCTTTAAAAGCATACTGTCTGTTTCATATAGTAAGAACAAATATGGGACTGGCTTTAAAATTACTAAATATTGTTGAAAAAAAACAACAACAAAAAAAAAAAAAAAAATAACAGTATGCACTTCTACCACGGCGTTTAGAAATAAATACTCAGTAACTGAAGCAAGCACCTAAAATCAAATTTTCTTTGGTACATTCACCTAAAATACTGCAGCACAAAAATTACATCGCCTTTTTTTTAAAAATACTTTATGAGTAATGCTGACATAAATATAAAAATAATCATGGATAATTATTATTTGTTTATTTCTGACATGTATCCGGTTTTGCGTCCGTCTGTTTACCATTAATGCCGACCCGAGGGTCGACATTTTTCCGTTACTGAGCTACCATTGCATAGCAGATATGGTGATGATATTTGAAAGGAATGTAGAACAGAGCTAGTAGATCAGTCACATTTAAGAATGGTACATATCACCCCACTACCTTTTTGACACATCTATGGC
Source organism: Solen grandis (assembly GCA_021229015.1). Classification (NCBI taxonomy): domain Eukaryota; kingdom Metazoa; phylum Mollusca; class Bivalvia; order Adapedonta; family Solenidae; genus Solen; species Solen grandis. Next base: position 42,650,756 of record CM037786.1, on the reverse strand, counting down.
CCTTTTCGACTTAAACAATTCCAAAAGGACATTGTCCTCTAGAAAGCTTAAACTGTATTTATATTACATCGATTACGAATCAAGTTCTCACAACTAATATTAATCACTCTTGGTGACTCTAATTGTGGTCATTATTGTGGGAGGAAACCGGAGAACCCGGAGAAAACCCACGTGTCTGGACGGGCGACCACTGTACCCTATCATGTACGTGACGAGGAATCGAACAATCGATAACTTATTATAAGCTCAACGGATTTGGATTATTTCAGGCATTCTTATTTCATTAATTAAAGGCAAGAATTAAATATGGGCAAATTTCGTATTTTTTGACACAGTTATAGGCCCCTTTTAGATTTATAATTTGCTATAACTACCTTGTTTCATCGGTTAAGCATCATATTCTGTGCGAAAGCGATGAGTGGGTGTTAATCGCATTCAGCGGTATTTTTGGACAGTATATTCTGTTGTAATCCTTTTCACATTATACGTTTGTACTTATCACAAGTTTCATTAAAATATCACAAGTAAATGGGTGGAGGGGAGGGTATATATCTTCTTCAATTGATACATCTACTTTTTTGTGATATTCAGTAGAATTGTTAATATGAAATATGAGATAGCAACTTTCTGATATCTTACTAGCAATGACATCTGAAAGTCACCTTTAACTTCCTACATTCCATATCAACTTTGTCCACTTTATAAGTCTAATATTGCTCCGCTTTCTGATATCGCTAGGATATTACATGTACATGTATTTGTTTTACATGATTATCATTATATTACTTTCAATTGTGATTTGTAATAAACAAGCAATATCTTGTTAGCTCAATCAACCACATCAATATTTTCGAGAGCATTTGGGACTTCGCGAAGTCCATTAACACTAATTGATCTCAACGTTTCCACATTTGACTAGGGGTGAGTATCGGCTTAAAAAATCGTATTGCGATATAACAGCTCCGTATTGCGATACATATCGATACATTTTCGAGATAACAAGAACTTATGTTTTTCTCTTCTTTTTTTTTTATGCGTTGACAAAGGGAGTGTACTCTAAATTGCACTGAAAAAAAAAATACTCATGCTGACACACCTATCTACCAAATTTAGGAAGTGCGTGTTTTTTTTTTTAATGACAGGTGCTACTCTAATGGGTAAGATCTTGTAAAATTAAGAACCATGTGTTTAAAAACAACAAAAGACATGTTCCATCATCAAGTCCTACATACACGATTTAAATATTCAACTATACGGGAAATACTGACATTAAAACTGTCAAGAAGTAATTTTTCTGGTGGCTAGAGCACCATGCCGGGCTTTGGCACTGATAGTAACAAAGGAGGCATAAGATGATATCATTAAAATTAGTCAATATGTATACCACTTACAATTTAAAACCCTTGATCAATAATACTTACCTTAGCAACAATATAAGGAATGTTCAAATGTGGCATATACAAAGCACGTCAGTTGGTATTCGCATTCGATCTGTAGCAGCATCTTTATACAATGAGTTGTTTGACCTAGAGCAATAATAGGAAACAAACTAATAGGAAACATGCTTTTTTTTTAAGATAATACGGCCTATTAAGGACAAGGGGACTTAAGTTCCGAGAGAGACAGCGTGCAAACTGATTTCTAAGGAGAAAAAGAAAACATTAAGAAGATATGAACCCTGTTCAGGGTGATGAGACTTGTATCACAGTGTGATTTGGGTGTGTTTTGAGCTTTAATTATTTCCAACTCAATTTAATTTTGGTAGAATAAAATCCCGTGTTAGGCCACGGTATTGTTTGTTGGGTTTTGGTTTCGTGCTGAAATCAATATTATTGACACCGAGAGCTCACTTTTTTCAGGAAAGTGATGCAATAAAAATGCGATATCCGGTTAATGGAAACCCATTCCGTATATTCACTAATTTTCGTGTGTGGATTAAATTTCGCGGATTTCCCGTATGATTTTATCAACGTAAATCAATCCCAACAAAAACCATTCATTTAGTAGACCAAGTCCACGAATATATGTGCCAACGGACTTACCTTTACTACGTAATGAATGAAATTTTATGTCAGCGAATATTTGTGGTTTTACGGTAGCGTTTATCGCAAATGTACAATTTCACAACAGAGGTATATAGATATGTTCCTGTAAATATTAAATTGCCAAAATCATATTAATTTATATTGTCATTTGAGGAAACTTAAACATAGTCATGCTTTTTTATAGTTATTTGGTTAGAATTGTACTGAAAATAATACCCCCCAAAAATTAATTTAATAGTTACCTTTCAATTCTGTACCTTTGGGGAGAAAAAATGGACATTGCATCACCACCGCTAATACATGTATTATTGGGCACATCTTAAATTATTTTGAAACTGATAATAAACATACGTTTAAAATATTCCGTTGACAGCATTCATCCAATCCATATCAGCATACGATTTTTCTGATAGCTTTTAAATCCATACTCAGCCAAAATCTTCAAAGCAGAAGATCTTTCACAGATTTCTGCCAACAATGAGTTGAAAGATATCGGAGTATCTGCTAAATCCACAAGTGATTTTTTACAGTATTTACAGTGGCGGTGATTGATGCGGAGCCATTCCACTGTGCTCGGGTTTTGCCTCGGCCTAATATACCGTGACATCCTTTGATATTTTTTATTATAATAGACATCTATACCCACTGATTTCTTGGGGGAATTTAATGCAGAAACATGCCAGATATAATGTTTTTTTTATTCAATTAAAAAAAAAAGAAAAAAAAAAGCGTGTGATTTTCAACTGCCGTATCATTCTTGAAAGCTTGTAGAGCGCAGTAAGATGCGTGCATTAGAAAGTTTGCTTGAAATATTTTTTTTTTTTCATTTATGTTTTATATTTTCAGATACACTCCATATCTCAGCGAAATTCAAAACCATAAACAACAACAACAACAACAACAACAACAACAACAACAACAACAACAACAAACTTGTAACATAGCTCATCTACTTCATTAAAGTATATTGAATTGTTTTGCATTTTTTATATTTTAATATTTTAACTTTAAAAAAGATCGCAAAAACATATCCCTACTCTCAACCCACGCATGTGAAAACGTGTCCAGTCCTGGTGGAACCCTAATGGTTTCAGAGACAACAGGTGGAACTAGTGCAAATTTATCACTTCCGTAAGCGTTGTTAACATCTTTTTGATCAGTTCATTTTAACCTTTACACCACTGTATCATCTTAAAAATGACAATAGTATAGTCATATATTCTACTTTATGGAAATATCTGACTTGTGCATGAGCTTGTTGTGTGAGTTACGACTGCAAGTAAAGGTTGTGGGATAGTGATCATGATCTAATCTTCAGATGTAAACACAAACTAACGGACACTGATTGTTATCACTTTAGACAGCTGTCAATGAACGTAAAGTGTGATGGACACAACAGAGGCCAACCTATTCGTGAACGATCAATAGTGTTTCCAATTATATGTTTCTCCAAATCAAGGATAAAAAAGGACTACTGCAATGTAACTTCCACTTACAAGCGCATGACATGTTAATTGCAGAACTAATACAGATCATCATAAATACTAGTCTATTATCGCGTTCGATATGCCTGAGCGGATAAAGTAGAGGTTTTAATGGGAAAAGTGGGATGTACACCATGTTCGAGACCAATAAGGGGTCAATACTGGGAAAACATGCCATTCAAAGTGATTGATAGATATTCCGAAGTAGTTTCCGCTAAAACTCATTGGCAGATCGAAATACGAAAAGCATTGCAACAGAATCTCACTCAGATGCGAAAAAATAAAAATAAAAACACTTTGTAAACTAAACTAGTTTTTTCCCGCAGCATATGCTAAACGGTCAAAGGTATTGTAATACTGGATGTGTGTTGCTCCAATTCCATATTCCTGTATCTAGTTCAAACTTTCATCATATCAAGAATAGATCAATAAAGCATTAATTTTAGTAACAATAGCAAAACAAATTCCAACAATTCCTTAAACTGCATCGTTTGTGCAAGATGTAATTGCACTGATTACAGGGTTCCCACAAAATTGAAAAATCAAAACTCCCTGACTTTTCCCTGACTAAACTCAAAATTCTCTGTCCAAATTAAGCGCAAATCCAGCAGCAAATACGGATCATCTATGAGCACAAAATGTACTTATGCTGTTGGCCTCCTCTCACCCCTTTTAGTTAACCCTAACCTCCATACTTATTATTTTTATATACATTACAATCTATATTCTTTAATTAGAACGTTTTTGAGGGTGCTGTATAAGGGATCTCCAAATTTCCTCCATATACATATATATGACAGTTTTTAAACTACTTAAAACAGTATACTTCAGGGAGAAATGTACATAAAGTATGATTATAATATTCTACTATAGTGTTCCTTACAAATATATTAATTGCTTTTAATTTCCAAGAATAAATCTGACAAAAGCAACAAAAATAATTTGTGTAAAATTGGAGAATCACAAAATACAAACCTAGCTCATAGATGACATTAGTAATGACATAGTCTAGTTAAGCAATCAAAGAGTATCATAAAGTGAAAAATTACTACACGTAATAGTATAACAACGTGCTGAAGAATCAAACAAGCTCTGGCTAAAATATTTAAGCAAAAAGCACACAGGAATGGCTAACAATATTGGAAGAGATTATATCTAGCTATATGAGTACACAAACAAAAAGGGTGATTATGATCTTGTTAAAGTTACTGTACAATAACAGTAATCACAGCAAAATGAAAAGAAGTACAGTGGAAAAATCCCAAAACACACAAGCTTTATATACTCTCCAACACCAACATAAATCTAAATCTTATTTCACACATATACCAAAATCTTTTTAGTTGAATTTAGGTTTAGCAAACTCAAGATATACAGTTCACTTAAAGTTTTCTGCATTTTCTCTATTTCTCTAGAGGTTTCTTCTATTTCTTTTTTCTTTTCTTTACATTTAGCCCTGAAAGCATTTGATTTAACTAGCAAGTCCATTTTCATCTTCTTTTAAGCTTGCTGAGCAAGATCATCTGTTTCCTTCATAAGGACATTATCATTTGCCTCCAGCTCCTTTTCTGGTTCTCATTGAGGTAATGTCATTCTGAAGCTGGTCCTTTTTAACTTGTGAAGCACTGGCTGCCTTACGTTTCTTTTCATCTTCAAGCTCAGGAGGCAAATGACGCTTAAACCCCTTTCACCTTCTTCCAAAGTTACTTCTAGATATTTTTTTTTATTTTCAAACATGAAATGATGGTGTGCCAGTTGGATGCTATTGGGAACTTATTTAATATTATGCCAATCTGACAATTTCAAACTGACTGAAAAAAGCCAAACGGAAGAAACTGCCTTGGCCATTCCTTATTAAAATCCTCCTGCTGTTTGGTCGACATTCCTTGATTGTAAAATTCCCTGACTTTTCCATGACCTTTTCTGAATTTCCTAATTTCCCTGACCAATTTCAAATTTCCCTGACTTTCCCTGACCTTGAAAAAAATTTTTTTTCCCTGACCGTGGGAACCCTGATAAAAAAAGCTTATTTTTTTCACTCAGGTCTCTCTTGCAACCGCAATCAAAATTTTCACTTGGGCTGTAGAGTCAAAGTATTCAAAGAACATGTGTAACAGGTTTTAAAAAAAATCTTATTAGTAATACGTATTTTTCTCTTCTTCGCAGGCCAACGACCGAGAATGGCGTGAAACAGAAAATGGGGAAGCAGCACTAAACAGGGACAAAGTCATCAATCTGCCTTTCTGGCAATGATATCTGTTGTTTATCTAATTTACTGAGACACGCTATGGCTTTGCTAACATTATTTGAGGGGAAAAAGTGGAGAATTGCGTACAGAAGTGCTTTGCACTCTGTAAATCGATCTGTGCGGCCATCGGCCATGAGTAGACCATAAACGTTGAAATTTGGTTGCTATTGTCCCAACACCCAAAGGAATACAGTTTACGGAGCCAAGAATTTCACTATGTCCTTCGAGAATGCCTGTTCAACTTTAGGTGAAAAGAATATCACTTAACATTACATTTCTTCTTTTTCATTAACCCCATAATTTCACGTATATAGAATACAAATAAATTGAACTATTTTGTTGTTTAACAACAATGAAACTATATAACTTATCCTTGAAGCCTGGTGTTCTGAAAGGTCTTGGAACAATAATCGAATAGGCCCTTTCATATTATTTGTTCAAATGTCTGACAGAAACTGTCTTGTCGATAGGCTGTTAATTAATAAGTTTCTGAACGTGAATAACGAGTCTGGACTTCACAATTGTTTTCCTCTACCCCGTCTATATCTCGCCAAGCCTCTCGTCAAGTGTACCACCAGAGAGCGGATCTATACGTTAAGTGTCTGGAATACGCTCCGTCAATCACGTATCGACATGTAGTCAGCAGTTATCGCACCTGGGTCAACTTTTAATTATTGACAGCTACATAAATACGCTCTCTGTTGCAGAAATCTTCTGTAAAAAGTACTTAAAATCATTTTAAGAAGTAGAAGTAATCAAAGAACGTCTGTTACAAGTTATCACTAGAACCGCAAGCGGTATCTCGGTTTTCGCTTTTAACCTTATCAACTTGAACACTTTATTTCAACTCAGCCACAATTTTCCATATGAAACAGAACGCAAAGGTTTTTTGAAGACCTACTCTCATATTTGCACAGTTTTTTTTGCAATGTTAGAACATTCAAACTCTTCTAGCGCAAATATTTTCCCATACCCTATACTTTGAAATCCATCACATTCTGTGGTGCTGTAAACAAGGAACAAAATGCTGAAAACCGCATTTCAATCAGACTTTAACGTTTTGAGTTATAAGCAAAAGAGTGATTTTAAGCAAACGCCCTCTAGCGGCAAAATGAGAAACAAAATTACAAAAACAGCAAATAGTTCAAATAAGTATATAAGTCGCACTAGTCGAACATTCTTTTTCTTATATATCACAATTTCAAGCATAAAAACTGATTAACAATTATTCCAAAAAAGGATAAAACTTTGGACTGCCGTAAAATGAACAAATCAAGTCCGATCTTCAAAAACTAAACATTATATGAAAGAACTATTTAGAACTAAAACTTTTGTTCATATACTCTCAATGAAATATTTTTAGATTTGGAGCACTTTGGGGCCGAATAAAAACACAATTATCGTAATATGGCCAAGACCTTTTCAAGTTTTTTTTTTTTTTTAACTTTTTAATTGTGAAGCCCTTTCAAACTTAACAAAGCATAACGTGAGAAAATTTCATGACGATTAACAAAAAATAAGGTCAGGAGCAACAAAAAACATGTTTTTGGAATTTTAATTTTTCCTAAATTTAAGTGAAGTTTGACCGTCTGTAGAGAACAAACCACAAATTTCTTAAATTCGCCACCCCATATATTTTGTGTGTATATGTCTTTCAAATCGTATGCAGGAGACGGACTTCTTCTATCTGATCTCTAACAAAAATGGATAGGTTTTTCGTAGACCTGCCCTCATTTGCACAGTTTTTTTTGCGAGGTTCGAACATTCAACCTTCCGTAGCTCAAAAGCTTTCAGCCACACGGACCCTCGAATCCTATCATATGTTATTATGCTATCAACAGGGAACAGAATGCAAAAAACCGCATTTGAATCGGACTTCAACTTTTTGAGTTATGAGCAAAAGAATGATTTCAAGAAAAGCGCCCCCTAGCGGCAAAATGAGAAAGAAAATTGGTTAAAATTTTACCATTAGGTACCTAGCAATGCAGTAAATAGTTCAATCAAGTATACTAGTCGCACAAGTCAAACTTTTTAAAGAGCTCTTTAAGAACTTGAACTTTTGTTCAAATACTCTCAATGAAATATTTTTAGTTTTGAAGCTATTTGTGGCCGAATAAAAACACAATAATCGTAATATGACCTTGACCTTTTCATTTTTTTAAACTTTTTAATTGTGAGGCCCTTTCAAACATAACAATACATAAGGTTTGAAAATTTCATGAAGAATGAGCAGAAAATAAAGTCAGGAGCGACAAAAAACATGTTTTTGAAATTTTATTTTTTCCTAAAATTTAGTGAAGTTTGACCGTTTCTAGAGGACAAACCACGCATTTCCTAAATTCGCCACCCCATATATTTTGTGCGTATATACAAATCATATGCAGCAAACAGAATTCTTCTATCTGACCTCTAACAAAAGTGGAGGGTTTTTAGCTCACCTGAGCATAGCTCAGGGTGAGCTTTTGGGATACTTGATTGTCCGTCGGCCGTCGTCCGTCAACAATTTGATGTTTACACACTAGAGGCCACAATTTTGATCCAATCTTCCTCAAACTTGGTCAGAATGTTAGTCTTGATGATATCTTGAACCCTTTGAAAATGGGCTGGGGCTGGACAGAAAAGTAGGTCAGTAGGTCAAATCTTAGAAAAATCTTGTTTACACACTAAAGGCCACAGTTTTGATGCAATCTTCCTCAAACTTGGTCAGATTGTTTGTCATGATGATATCAAGAACCAGTTTGAAAATGGGTGGGGCTGGATAGAAATGTAGGTCAGTAGGTCAAATCTTAGAAAAATCTTGTTTATACTCTGAGGGCAACATTTTTGGTCCAATCATCCTCAAACTTTGGCAGAATGTTTGTCATGATGATATCTTTTGTGGATGGGGTCAGAAAATTCCTGAACATTGTTTCACCTCATCATCTTAATTCTAAAGCAATCTGTTTTGTACAGGCAATGAATGATACTTTTCTCAGGTGAGCGATCTAGGGCCATCTTGGCCCTCTTGTTTCGTAGACCTACCCTCATTTGTCCACTTCTTTTTTACAAGGTTCGAACATTCAACCTCTCCTAGAACAATTTTTTTCCCCCAGTACCCGATGATGAGATTTCCATCATATTTAATTGGGCTGTCAACAAGGAACATTATGTAAAAAATACCATCCAAATCAGGTTTCAATTTTTTGAGTTATTAGCAAAAAAAGTGATTACATGCATTGCGCCCCTTAGTGGCTAAATAAGAAATAAAAATGAAAAGTTTGACCATTTAGGCACAAGTTCAGATATATATGACTCCATGCCCAAAATTTCATAGCTGTAGCTTTTCTCGTCTGGCCGCTAGGCTGGCTACAAAAATGGGTGGAATTAGAAAAATAATAATAATAATAATAATAAAAAAAAAAAAAAAAAAAAAAAAAAAAAATAAAAAGAAGAACAATAGGTTTTCGCCCTGCAGAGGCGAAAACCTAAAAAAACAACATCAAATCAACAGAAGAAGAACAATAGGTTTTCGCCCTGCAGAGGCGAAAACCTAATAATAACATTACACCGTGTATGTCAAGTAGGAATTTAACCGGAACATTACTTGCCTTAAACATATTTCTGTGAAGTGAATTATTGCACCAACAATTTCGAAACTAGGCATCATAATAATGTAGTCACATTGTCTTATATTATTGATTTTGAAGAAATGGTTTTCAACAATAACATACGATAGCTTGCAGAATTCTATCGGCAACGCATTTGCTATGTTTGTGGTGCCATTCGTCAATGCAGAATTAGATTTAGATAGCATGTTTAATGTTTTCAACAACACATTGCCTGCATCATTGGTGTTGCAATCCATTAATTACAGTTTTCTGGGTGAAACAGACACACTATCCCTGTGTTTCTACACATTTAATCTCGTTTAAACTGGCAGTAAATGATCTCTACATTCCGTCAAACAATGTCTGCCGAGCTGACAATGTGATAATACCCGAGATTATCCGATTGAATAGGAAAACGTGCTTTGCTTTAGTTACCGAATCTCAGATATCCATTTTACTCATGTGGCAGATTCGATGGGACCGCAGTTTGGTGAAAGTATGTCTGGTTTATCTCTAACATTAATGAACCCAGATTGTAACTGATTGGACAGAGTGGTACGTACGGTCACCTACATTGGAGGAAAGTTCGGAAACGGTGCAGTCGTTTGTTTGAAGCATTTTTCGGCAACACGGGGGAAAACATATCAGCATATATGAATAACTTTAAAAAAAAAAAAAAATGGCCTGTATACATTCCCTAACACACATTGAAAAAAAAAAGAAATCAAGATTATTAAAAATAAAAATAAAATAAATAAATATAAAAAACATACCCCCCCCCCCGAAAAAAACAACAACAAAAACAAAACACCCAGATCATTTTCATATGACATATTGATTATGATTTATACTGGTTTGAATATGTGTATGAATATCTTGTCATAACTAAAATTCAGTTACGTCATCAGAGGAACAAATGCGTTTTTTTCTTTCATTCGAGTTTTATCCATCTTTTCCACAAAAAAAAAGATGCGTATCCATATTTTTATATTAACTGTGTAAAAGCAGAGAGTTAAAAAGAAATTACAAATGAATGTAGTTTTTAAAACATATTCACGAACATAAATCATCATTCAAAAAGTGTATTCGAAATTCAGAATATTACTCAACAAAGTTGTAAAATTTTTAAGCGAATCAAATAAATAATTCTTACATGATCCTAGAAGTATGATGTATAAACATAGAAAGCTTGTGGTGTGCATTAGGAAAATTTTCCGATAAATGAACGGTTAAAAAATAACGTATGTTATATGACGTCATATTAGTTCTAAACTGAAAGGGTCTTGCACGAAAGGTGGATCATATATCACTATATATAATACATCTATATATATTATATACAGTGATAAATGACTCACCCCTTTGTTCCATACCCCTTTGTTCTAAACTAAATTGTTAAGAAAACAAGATACCTAGCTGCATTCTGACATGTTAATGTTACATTTTTTGCTAAGTAACGTTACGCAAATGTTAATTAATTGAGTATTCTTGACATAATTAAGTTTTATTGTTATCCGTTGATTTTAAAATAATTAAGTTTTGACATTTATTTGAATAATTACTCAGTCTTTTGTTCCTCTGAAATTTGCCTTTATTAACTTTGCTGATGCATTCTGTAGAGGACAATCATCGACAAATTACAATTATGTTACTTTTCATCTTAATTTAACATTTTTATATTTTAAACAATGTCATGCTTTTTTTGTGACATTCCAACTATCAATGTAAAATAGTATCTCTCATCGTTACCTTCATTTTTTTTTAATATTTAAAACAATGTCATGCTTTTTTGTGACATTCGAACTATAAATGTAAAACGTTATCTCCCATCTTTACATCCATTTTTATATTTTAAACGTGCACTTTTGGGACATTCCAACTACCATGTAACAAGTTTGTGGCGCTAAATGTTAAAATCCACACTTTCTTACTCATTTAATTTCTAATGGATACTTTTCTATAAAACTTGTTAAATCAATCGCATGTTCTTCTTCTTGCTGGTAACAGTCTGCTTGCAAAATGTAAGTTTCTTATTCGGTATATATATACTTTATCCATACGTTAAAAAATTGTGTCTTTTTAATAAAACAGAATACTGAATAACCAGTATTCAAGTTTATTTTGGTGACCTAAACATGTATATGGTTTTGGGATTTTTCCATTTTAAGCTATTTTTAGAATCATCAGCTGCCACCTTTAGGATCATGCAACTATCCATGTACACGGAGGAAGCTGATTGGTTTAGCTTGGAACCTTGTGTCTTCTAATTGGTTAGCAAGAAACTCGATAGACACAACTAAAAGACTCATGCAAATTCTATGCAATGATTGGTTGACAATGATAAATGGAATTCTATTGGTCCAAGAGTTTTAACCTTTAAAGCACATGGTTTGCACATCATCAGTCTTTCTAGAGAGCTCAAACAGATAACCATCATTTAAAGCACTACAATATTGAAAAACAAATCTAAATAGAATTTGATAAAATGCCTGGAAGAGGAAAGCCAAGGGCAGATGCCAGGGCCAAAAAGAGGAAGTTGGAGGAACAGAAAGAGGAAAAAAAAACAGAGAGAGGTCAGCCCAGGGATTGAAACAGTATCACTGTGTGCTGAAAATGCCCAGAGTAAAGGTAACCAGGATATAATTACTTTTGACTCTATCATTAAACCCATTAACTACCAACCAATTAATAGGGAGGAAAATCAATGTGAAATTGAACAGGTTAGGTGTGGTGGGGATGCTCTAGCATTACATGTACCCCAGCAAATTAAAGAAAAAATTTGGAAAAATGAATTTAAAAATTTGTCATTGCTTCTGAAGGGCAGCATTAAACTCAATGAATTCTGTGCAGGGGGCTTGATACATGTTAATGAATCTGGGGGTTTAGAGACCAAGCCAAAGCAATTGAAACAGTCTATTTCTTCAATTGAAGAATGGACTGACTCTTTTATAATTTTCTGTAGCATTTATTGGCTTAAATATCCTGAGATAGCACAGGATATGCTTAAATATATGTCAGTTATAAGGCTGCACATAGGTACTGCCTATCAGCCTGGATAGCCTATGATCAACAATTTAGACTGCGTCAAAGTAACCCACTTACCAGGCAATCATGGGGGTCCATAAATAGCGAATTGTGGGTTAGGCTAATGACGAATCAACCGTCATTTTTACAAAGTCGGAGTAATACCGCTACAATTACATCAGATAAATCCCTGGCAGTAAGAGGATTCACATGCAATGACTTCAACTATGTTTTTTGTAATAGAGCACAATGCAAATTTAAGCATGCATGTGCTGCATGCAATTCATTTATGCATGGGAAATCCAAATGTCCCAACTTAAAGCAGGGGAGTACCAGTAACCTGCAAGGGCATTATTTAAAGGGTGGACATTTTCGAGGCCAGCGTTTTGGTAGGGGGGTTTCAGGAACACCATACAGTAAGGGATACAAACAACCAGGGAACTGAAAATATGCCATGCTAACTTAAAAATAAGTTTGAATTAGCAAAATCTCCCAGTCAAACTGCATAGTTTGGAATTAGAACTTCAATATGTGGAGGAGTCAGAAAAGTTTTTTATCTTAAATGTTTTCAAGCTTGGGTTTTCAGTCAATTATTCTGGCCCGAAATTTCCAATCATATCAAAAAAAACTTGAAATCTGCGACAACAAACCCAGAAGTTGTCCGCGAGAAAATAAACAAAGAGATTGCAGAGGGTAGAATAGCAGGCCCCTTTGCTTATCCACCAATGCCGGCATTTAGTGTGTCTCCTCTAAGCCTTGTACCTAAAAAGGGTACTGATGAATTCAGATTAATACATCATCTTTCTTATCCTCCATGTGAATCTGTAAATGATTTCATAGATGCTAAGCTTTGTCATGTGAAGTGCACCCAATTTGATGAGGCTATTAGTATGGTGGAAGAGCTAGGAAAAGGATGTTTGCTAGGAAATTCTGACATAAAATCTGCCTTTCGGCTGTTACCTGTTTCTCCAGCAGACTGTGACCAATTGGGATTCTGTTTTGATGATCAATTCTATTTTGATAAATGTTTACCTTTCGGTTATTCCATAAGTTGTGCAATTTTTGAAAGATTTTCAACCTTCCTAAAGCAGGCAATTCAAAAGAGATCGCCAGTAGGTAAATTATTGCATTATTTAGATGAGTTTCTTTTCGGGGGCAAAAAGGGCACAAATCACTGCAAAATCATTAGGAGCCACTTTAAAGCTTGCATGGATGACCTAGGGGTTCCCATTGCAAATGACAAAACAGAAGGACCTAACAGTTATTTGTTTTCTAGGTTTACAGTTAGATTCTGAAAGAATGTTGGTATATGTTCCATTACAAAAAGTGCAGGAAATACGAAACAAAACTTTGCAAGTGCTGGCAAAAGATAAAGTGACACTAAGAGTAATGCAATCCTTGATTGGGTCTTTACAGTTTGCATGTAGAGCAATTGTACCAGGCCGGCCATTTTGTAGAAGATTAATTAATTTAACCTTTGGCCTCACACAGCCATATCACCATTTAAGAGTTACAAAAGCAGTTGAAGAGGATTTAAAAATGTGGCTTCTATTTTTTAAAGAGTACAATGGAGTGTCAGTCTTTCATGACAGGTTTTGGATATCCAATACGCAAGCCGAACTGTT
>CM037786.1:42586643-42636643 GCA_021229015.1 Solen grandis | reverse complement strand
GACCCCATCCTGGAAATAAAAGCCAGGAGTATCCTCTTTGATCTCCTCATGCGCAATGTAACAACCGTTAACCCGCCCCATAAATCTCCTGATTCGACTGTTGAGATGTTTCCTCTTTGTCTCTAATTTAGCCACAGGAATGTTGGTACGTGACCATACCAGCCGAGGCAACAAAGCAGAGAAATATATTTTGGCTTTTGGGAACATACTGTGCAATTCTTCTAGCTCATGTTTTATTGAATATTCCAGTCCACAACCATTTTCTGAACCAAGATCATTGGACCCTAGATGGATGAAAATAGCTCTGGGGGGCTGGTGATATAAAATAATATATTGTAGCCTGTGTTTATAGTCCCGCCACTTCATTCCCCGGTATCCGAACCATGCGAGCTGGATCCCCTTGACTCCTAAATTGTCACTTATGCCACGATGAGATGCCCTACGCTCCATCCAGTGGATATAGGAATCTCCAATGAACCAAACGTCTGAAATAAAAACTTAGTAAGGGTTAGTAAAAGCCCTATAAAAAACAGCCTCAGGGCTCTCCAGGATACATGTAATTATTTGCAAAAGGTGACAATTTCTTGACGAGCCTTTAGGGTGCAGTACTGATTCAGCCCAGAACAAAGCGGAGGGCAAACTGATCCCTTTTAACATAATCATAGCTTTCAAATTTAGCTGAAGACAAATGACCAAATACATAACTGTGTTAAATTCTGATATATTTTAGAAATGCATTTGATGACCATCTGCCCAATTGTCTGATTTTTTCATGACTTACACCTTTTGAGGCAAGCCAACTTGCAGCCCCGATCCTAAATGAATGAGTACGGTAACAGCTGTTCAAGACATGCAGACTGGCAAGAGTTTTGGACAAGACAGCCCCAAACTGGTAACGTGTTAATGGGGCGCCATTTATATGACAAAATAGGTACTCTGATTTGTTGGCCCTAACTTGAGTGTAACTATAAAGCAGGTGAACAGGGCAGACCCTTGTGTCTACTGTCTCAAGATGAACTTTCTGCACCTGCCCACTCGTGTTGTTCTTTGATTTGCGCAAGATAATAATTGCCCCCTTTGACAATTCTGTCATAATGGTGAGGTCAGAAATATAAACTGGTCTATCACTCATCTCTTTTGTCGAGAAAGTAAGTTCACCAACCCTAAATAAACCAAAGAAAGCTACAGCGAATGCCGTTTGGAATAAGATGGTTTCATATTCCGAATTACAGATAAAGGGGAGCTGATCATGGATCCTAACCAAAAGTTCAAACAATATTGGCTGGCGCCTATCAGCTGTCTGCTTTAATCTGCGGAATCCCTGAAGCCTATTAGTTATGGCGTAACAGTTTGTTGGGTCATTCAGGCTGTTTATTTTATGGAAGTAGCTGATTGCTGCAATGTAAGTTGTGGCTGTCCTAGAGGAATAGTCACTATCGTACAGATAAGCCAAGAACATCTCCAAGTGATCCCTAGGTGAAGGCCATTCATTATCCAGTTTATAGTTTTCACGAAATTTATTAAACAGTGATAGCGCATTGTTATAAACTTTATGAGTGTTTGATGATAAACCTGCATTTAAAAGTTGTGAGGATTTAGTGTAAAGATGTTCCAAAGATGGTTTGGCATCGGATCTGGGGTCTTTTCTGCTTCTGGTGCTAGCTGCCTGAATCTTTGAAATTGTAAGCGTGATAGACTATCAGCTATCTGATTATTTATTCCTGGAACATGCTCAGCTTTCAACACCAAGTTCAGCTGAAGGCATCTGAGAGTAAGTGCCCTTACCAAAACCATGATGCATTCTGATTTAGAAGTTTGTGAGTTGATAATGGCTACCACAGCTGCATTGTCACATTTGAAAAGCACTTTTTTATTACGGAGTTGTTCCCCCCAAATATACAGTGAAACCAAAATAGGGAAGTACTCTAGAAGTGTTATGTCCTTTGTGACTCCTTCTTTGTGCCAATGTGAAGGCCAAACCCCGTATGTCCATTTGCCCTTGAAGTACGCCCCAAAACCATTACCAAGTGCAGCTGAGCTGTCTGTAAATAGGCATATCTCAGTGTTCAGATACCAAAATTCATCATGGAATATTGAAATTCCATTAAAGGACTCCAGAAAAACTAGCCAGATTTTGAGGTCTTGTTTTAAAGCTTTAGTTACCCGGATATGATGGTAGGGCTTATCGACACCACATGTTGCATTGATAAAACGTCTACAGAAGGCCCTACCCGGAACAATAGCACGGCACATGAAATTTAGCAGCCCAATTAATGATTGCATGCCTTTCAAAGTGACACTCCTTTTTGAAATAATCTCACTTATAAGTAGCACAGTTTGTTCAATTTTTTCCAAAGGAATTTTTACCTGTAATAGCTCTGAATCAAGTAGCAAGCCAAGGAAAGTCAAGATTGTGGAAGGCCAAACCGTTTTCTCATCCGCAATGGGGACCCCAAGATGCTCACAGATTTGGAAAAACATATTCATTGTGTTCAAACACTGGTCTGTACCTGGAGCACCACCAAACATAAAATCGTCTAGATAATGCTCCATTTCGCCCCTACATTGGTATTTGGTAACCCATTCTAAGAAGGTGGAAAATTTTTCAAATATTGCACATGATATGCTACAGCCAAATGGTAGTGCTTTGTCAAAGTAATATTTCCCTTCTGATTTGAAACCTAACAAGCTAAAATCGTCTGGCGATATTGGAATTAGCCTGAATGCAGATTTTATATCTGCTTTACCAAGTAAAGCCCCCTTTCCCAAACCCTGAACCATTTTAACAGCTGCATCAAATTTTGTGTAATGGACTGAGCAAAATTCAGGGTCTATGTTATCATTAACCGACTCACCCGCTGGGTACGAGAGGTGGTGAATCAATCGAAATTGACCAGGTTCTTTTTTAGGAACTAATCCAAGAGGTGAGACCCTAAAATTGGGCAGCGGGGGGTTTTCAAATGGCCCGGCAACCCGTCCCTCCTGTAATTCTTTTTGTATTTTCTCCTCTACCAAAGCTGTGTTTGTCAAAGCAGACTTCAAATTCTGACAATCAAATGATTTCCTTTCCCCGTCGTATTTTATAGAAAAACCATTTTTGAATCCATGTGAAATTTCTAAAGCAATAGACTGATCGGGATATTCCTTCAGAAAGTGATTCAAAGCATCTAAGTTAATTGGGGACCTATACACTTCTGTAGTTACTTCGTGTAAATCAGTTTGACCATTGTTTGTAGCTACCTGATTGACTCTGTGCTCCTTTTGGTGCACGAAAAAGGCATCTGTGTTCAGGGTGGTCTTTGCCACATGAAAGGCATTTGTGTGTAAATTTGCAAACACGGAATGAACATCCTTTAGGATTGTTAAAATCTAAACATATACCCCGTGGTTTGAATGTATTTTGTTTTGGCACCCTTGTTACATCTGAGACATGTCCAGATGCCTGTGGCTGAAATGTCATGCATCTCAACCACAGATCTGTGTTTATTTTTCCCCAAGACTGAGGTGAGATTGCCTGGCGCATTCTGAAGTTTTCATCATAAGTTCGCCATGCTAGGGAGCTGCTGCGGCTTTCCGCTTCCCTGATGATGCTCATGTACATGAGCAGTTCTTGTGCTGTATTAGGCCTCTTTTTAATGTAAATGGACATGAAAACAAGAAAAGCATCGGTCCATTCCCTAATGTTCCGAATACCCCTTGTAACCTTTGATTTAGTAGTGATTTGGCCCAACTCATTTATGCACAGAGACTGTTCAGTGCCGCTTTCGCGCGTCTCGGTTTTTAACAGCGAGACTAAATTTACGTACTCTCCCAGCCAAATTTTCTTTACCGTTTCAACCGGTACATGCATTGTAAGGTCATCGTCGGCGCAAGCAATTGCAGTATTAGGCAAATTAAAAAGATTTGCTTCGCCGTCTACCTGTCCTGACGAGCCGCTTTGCTGAGGCGCATGCAAAATGCGCGAAAATACATTACCCGCGCCGAGCGCTTCATCCGTTGCGCTTGAAAGCTGTACCACTTCTGGTTCCGGCTCTGGCTCACGGCGTTGGTAAGGAGCTTTCCCCCTGCCAGTAGAGGTCCTGGACTTACCCTTTGGCATTTTTGACTAACAGCTCAGAATTCCGAGAAAATTTGCAATATCAATGATGTAGTTTGGCGCGCTTATATATATAAAAGAGGAAGTGGTAACTATTTTCACGGATATGTGGTTTTAACGGTGTCAATATAAAAAACCACTTCCTTACATATCAAAACACTGACGAAAATTTCAGCCCTGCGATAAATTTGGCTATTGGTGAGCAATAACCTTTATTAATTTTTGTACAGTTGACACAATTTGTTATTCCGGGCCGGCAGGAGCCGGCACGGTTCCTGATAGGTTTTAAATTGGTGAACACTGTTGTGCGTTTTTCCATTCCTGTCTTTACATGATGTAATTTTGTAAAGGAATGTATATATTTTGCTTCTCGTCTCTTGAGATTGTCATTAATAATGATTGACAGATGTCATTATGTTTTCTGATATTTAAAATCTAGTTTTACATTTTAGGTTTTATCTGCGGAGTGTTTTATTGTACTTACACAAAATCAAGTATACATGTACTTTCCTCTTTGTAATTAACCCATTCCTGCTAACAACAATAAAAACAAATGGGTATGGGAACACGAATTGTAAAACAGATTACATCTTGCTTGGACGAAAACCATAAGGTGCGAACGTCAGTTTTAGGAACCATCTCAAAATGTTACCATCTCAAAGGAACCATCTCAAAATGTTACATGCTGGTTCCCATATTTTTACTGCGTTAAGTGAAGAAGCAAGTGCCGTAGAGCAGCAAAACGGAGAATCTAGTCCTTCGCCCCTATTCTTTGACGCTTTCGTCAAAATGTTTCCTTGTTATTGTTTTTGTCAGAGTCAGCTCTTAAGTCTATTGATAACAATACATAAAATATGGCGACTGTACAGAATTTTATTATGTAGTGGCTCGAAAATCATTTTCCCCTCTTGGAAATATATTTTATATATTTATTTAATCAGTTAACTTGGAATCAGCATGGACATCAATCAAAGCGCACAATGCGCTGAGAGACGGCGACGGGATTAACATTATAAACCCAGAGTTTCTGAAGTTATTGATGCAGTCACATGACGACAAAAACTCCACCCGCTATTGCTACAGAATTTCTGTTTGTAACATAATAATCCGGAGTAAAGGTCATGAACCTTTCATTCATAAAGAGCTGCATACCAAAGTAGGTCATTCTCTTTCTCTAGTGCTGGCGAATTCTATCTGTTGTTTTGTATATGTAGAAATTGACCAGGTATTTGATTATTTAAGATACTAGTTTGTCTATCTATTTCAAAGTTAAGAAATGCCCTGGGAGGAACCTAACTCGCCATCATGCAAAATACTGTGTGGACTTCTTTAAGTCAATTACATACATACGGAGCACTACTTTTTCTTTTTACAGAAGTAGATCTTCATGTACGTAAGATGGGTTGCTGTTTTGGTTAAGAAATGTCACGGATATTTTTTTCACGCTTAAAATTGATGCTTCCAGTGCAAAATAATGGCAAAAAGAAAACATGTTAACAAACAATAACACACTAAAAGCGGTTACGGTTATGATTTAAACGTCTGTGTAACATATTCCACTCGTATTCGTTTGTGCAGAATCGCATTGCATGGATCCGCACTAAGCGCGGAGAGGTACAGTTAAAATTGTTGTGGAAAATATGCAAATTAGCAAGGCCTGATTTCGTTCTTCAGCATAAGACGGCTATCGCCGTCTAAAAATAAAACATAATCAAAGCGCTCAATGCGCTCAATGCGCTGAGAGACGGCAGCTGGGTTAACAGGAAAAGAACTAGGATTCTTAATTATTGATACAATAGAGGCAAAAGCCACATGACGCAAAATCTCCACACACTCTCCTGCAACTATAGTCGGTAGTAAGACAATCGAATTCGCACTCTGATCCAGAATTAGGGCCATGGACCTGACTGTATGAACTTCAGAAGTAGGTCATTCCCAAGGATCTGATTTATATACACTATCTACTGTTACTAAAGTGTAGAACTTGACAAGGAACTTGATTTGTTAAGATACTTGAATGTTTTTTTTTCTATTTCAAAGCTAAGAAATGCTCTGGGAGTAACCTTACTCGCTTTCACTGCAAAATTACGCGTGAACTACTTTAGGTGAATTACAGACATTCGCAGCGCTACTTTTTTTCTTTTACAGGAGTAGATCTTCCAAGAATGTAAAATGGGTTACTGTTCTGATTTATAAGTGTCATGGATATAATGTTCACACTTAAAATGGATGTTTACAGAGCAAAGTAACATATTTACAAACAACAGCATATGAATAGTGGTTACGGATATGAATAAAAGGTCTGCGTAACATATTCCATTCGTATTCGTAAGTGCAGAATCGCATTGCGTGGATCCGCACTAAGCGCGGAGAGGTACAGTTGTAACTTGTCATGGAAAATATGCAAATTAGCTAGGTCAGTGATGCCTGTTAAGCGTTTGCAGATACTGAAGACGGCAGCAAGCTGCCTTTTAGAAATAGCCTTATTTTTTCAAAATTATAGATGTGGTTTCGCTTGTTTGTTGTCAGTCATGTGTATATGGAGCAAAGTCCCTTTTAGACAATAGTTTAAGAGGTGACTCAGGCATACATTTACAAAAACAAATGCAAGGAAATTAAAACGACCGGTTTCGATAGATTCATGATACATATATATGATTATGATAATTACGGAAACTCAAGATGCATTGTTATGTTCAGCAGGAAATTAATTGAATAAAAACGAATTTAATAAATGACCGGAAATATTTTATTTGTCCATATATAGAACAATGAACAATTAACGAAGCCCTAAAACTTCTAGATATCAAACACAAAGCTGCATCAACTTACTAACAGCAGGTATCGTTTTTGGAATCTATGCTACTTGTTCGGAAGAACAGAAAACACAGAAAGAGGCTAAAATCCTTATAAAGCTCAAGGTGCAATGAACAATCAATTTGTCAGTATCCGTATAAAAACATGGATCATATACTTAATGCTTTTGCAAACAGTGAAGGGACTAATTAACAAAAGTGAGTAAAGTATTTTTAAAAAAAAAATCATTTATTTATTTGTACAATAAATCAATATTAATAGTCATCGAATATATTAATGTTGAAAGTTTAGACTGTTCAGCAAACATACCCGTAGAGTTTTTTTGTCTTGCCTCAATGTAGAATTTATGCTAGTTTTGTATTTTCCAACATGCTTTGAAGTATTTTCACATGTTACAATACATGTTGAATACATTATGCAGTAGTTGCCAATTGTGATAGATATTCTGTGAATATTTTGATAATTATGTTCTTAGAGTATTTAGATATGAACTATTAATTATAATGTTTTTTTTTTTGTTTTTTTTTTTCTAACAAATTTTAGTAAACACTTCACCATAAGCTAGATCTATAAACGAGCATGGTAACCCCTTCTTTTTAATTCATATATCTTTTTGTTACAGTCGAAAGTACTTATGTGCAAACTTTTTTTTAAATAATCTCTCCGCTAGGTAATATAAAACACTGAAACGCTTTAAATATCATTCTGCTATGGCACATTTTTTACGTTCTATACGTGATTATTAAAAGTCATAAAAATGATACTGGTATTGACACTTGCTTGTAAGGGTAATAATTCCAGGTCTGGTTGATCCGGAGTCAGGATAATGTGACTGGGTGTGGTATCATGCCACGTGTCTACGGCACAATACTGTTGTGTGGCAGCACTATATATGTGTCAAGTAGATATGTTCTCCAGATGACCGAAATACTGTTGGCGGGTGTTAAATCCAATAAAAAAACAACAACAACAACAACAACAAAAAAACAACAACAAACACACACACACACACACACAAAACCGTGTTATTACGTCATACCTTGAACATACCTTTCTGAAGGAGGAAGTCGTGGGGGGTTCGCTCCCCTGTCATAATATATCACATACATTATGTAAAATTGTATTTTATAAAAACCTTTGCTTGGCGCTGTGCATGTTAAGGTGCATACTTCTGAAACTGATTGACACAGTAAAAGGAGGCATGTGTCAATAAAGCCACTCAGCACTTATTCTGTATCTGACAATTCCAACTGACCAAAGAATATAGCGCCCGGACTGGGAGCATAGCGAGTTCGATCCCCGTCAGCGTATCACCAAAATGATAAAAATGAACCCAATGGGCCTCTGCTCTTCGTATTTCCTCGTAGAGATTTTTGATATTCAAGTCAAATCGTATTCCAAGAACGAATATTTTACACTTTTGAAAATGTACAAACTGGTTCTCACTTCTATTGCACAACACCTTACTGATTCGTACGGGTTCGTGACTGTTATATAATTGGTCAACGCAATGCCTGTGCGCATGCGCACACATCGGGTTAAGCCCAGCACATTGCATGTGCTCCGGCACTCGAGCCTAAATAAAGCTATAGGAAACACTACTCTGTGTTACGTTAGTTTGTAATCAAAACATGGTGTCAGAAGTGGGATTGTTTTAATACAATAAAGTGAAAATGGAATTAAACGGACTACCATATCCTAAAATGGACTGGAGTAATTCCAACCTACCTGACGCATGGGATAAGTTTGAAAGACACTGCAAACTTATGTTTGACGGACCCCTAAAGGGGAAAGGCGGCAAAGAGCGAGTCGCGTATATTCTCCTGTGGGCAGGGGACAGAGGACGAACAATCCATTCATCTTGGAAAACCACAGACGATGATAACAAAAATACAGAAATTATCTTTAAGAAGTTTAAAGATTTTGAAACTTAACCCTATATTTGCACGGTACAAATTCTACCACGAAATGCAAACGGATGAATCAATCGATGAATTTGTTTCAAGGCTCACAATTAGAGCAAATGACTGTGAATTTAAAGAAAAAACGGACGAAATGATTCGAGACAGAATAGTGTTCGGATGCTCATCTGAGAGAGTAAGAGAAAAGCTAATAGAAAAGGGGACAGAACTAACCCTAGAGATCGCCATACAAACGGCACAGTCTCACGAGTACAACAAAAAACAAATGGATGCTATGAACCCCACGGAAAAGGACGTGGACTTTATCAGGAGTCGTGGTGGGAAACCAAAAAAGGACCCGGCAAAACCCCCGAAACATGGACCTCTCGGACACAGAGCTAAATCACGTGGGACACGGCCCCAACGGAATCATCGACAGACGGATGCGAGAAGAATATGTTCAAGGTGTGGCAAATCAAAACATAAATCTGACTCTGACTGCCCAGCAATGGGACAAACGTGCAACAAGTGTTCAAAATTTAACCACTTTGCAAAAATGTGCAGAACAAACAACGACTACAAAAATGTTCACCTTGTCGAAGACGACAGTTGTTCAAGTGACTCGGAATTCTACGTTTACACTGTAAGTAGCTTTTCTTCTCGACCTGACGATGCTGTCGTTAATCTCTCATTTGGCCCTAAGAAAGTCAATATAACTACTAAGATTGATACAGGCAGCCAGGTTAATATTCTGCCCAAACATTTGTTCAGAAAACTTAACATACAAAATCCCACTTCTGACACCATGTTTTGATTACAAACTAACGTAACACAGAGTAGTGTTTACTATAGCTTTATTTAGGCTCGAGTGCCGGAGCACGAGCAAAACACTGCTTTTGACAGGTGATCAACTATCGGTGGAGGGCAAAATCGAAATACAATGTTCCTATGAGAATAGACACACGCATGCCGAATTTTACATCGTAAATCAGGCAAACGCCCCAGCGCTCGTAAATCTGAAAACAGCATGCGACCTCGGGTTAATACAGTTAACCTACGCTGTTGATAAAAGCATTTCCAAGGATGCATTAGTGTCCGAATATCGTGATGTATTTACGGGAATAGGTACCTTTGAAGGTAAATGCTCAATACAGTTACACGAAAATGCCAGTCCAGTAGTGTGCCCTGTTCGAAAAGTGCCCATTGCACTTCAGGACAAATTAAAATCTGAACTCCAATCAATGGAGGATCAAGGCATTATCTCCAAAACAACAGAACCCACCGATTGGGTAAACGCGTTAGTGTGCGTCGAAAAGCCCAATTCCGGAAAACTTCGCATTTGCATTGACCCGAAAGCTCTTAATGAATGCTTTAAGAGACCGTACTATCCAACACGGGATATTACAGATATAGCGTCGCAGCTCAATGGTGCAAAGTTCTTCAGCGTTTTAGACGCTACCAAAGGTTATTACTCTTGCAAGCTGTCAGACGAATCGTCACTGCTGACAACATTCGCCACACCGTTCGGTCGATATAAGTATAATAGGCTACCTATGGGTCTCAAATCATCACAGGACATTTTCAACCGTAAAATGGACGAAATCCTAGAAGGATTACCGGGCGTTGCGTCAATTGTTGATGACGTAATATGCTGGGGTAAAACAAAAACGGAGCATGACGGGAATCTGAAACGCTTACTCACTCGCGCTCGGGAAAAAGGTCTCAAATTCAACCCAGAAAAACTTGCCATAGGCCAAACTGAGGTTAATTACTTTGGTCACGTGATCAGCGACAAAGGCTTGTCGGCAGACAAGGACAAAATCGCCGCGATAGTGAATATGAAAACCCCAGAATCGCGCCAAGAACTGGAAACGTTCCTGGGCATGGTTACGTACCTCACAAAGTTCGCGCCAAATCTCGCAGACTTAACCGGCCCAATGCGAACATTGCTAAAGAAAGACATCCAGTATATCTGGGGGCACGAGCAAAACACTGCTTTTGACAAAGTCAAAAAGGTCATAACACAGGCACCAGTATTACGATTTTTCGACCCAGATAAATCGGTCACGCTGCAAGTAGACGCGTCGTCCAAGGGCATCGGTGCTGTGTGCATGCAGGAAGGGAAACCTGTAGCATACGCGTCAAAAGCATTAACGCCAAATCAAATGGCATGGGCGCAGATAGAGAAAGAGACAGCAGCCATTCTGTTTGGGTGCCAGAAATTCAAACAGTACATTTATGGCAAGCATACAATTGTCGAAAATGATTGCAAACCAGTCATAGCGATCATAAAGAAATCCCTCTGTGCCGCTCCACAAAGGCTGCAGAAATTACTATTGAAGTCATTCACAAAAAAGGCACAAACATACCCATTGGAGATGCTCTCTCCAGAAATTACATATCAGAAACGTACCCAGAAATCTTCAAAAACATGGACGCACATGTCCTCACGGTAAAATCACTACCAATCAGCGACCAGAAAATAGAGCAAATCCGCGCTGCAACGCGAAATGATGATCAATTACAGGTGGTTAGACAAGCTATCTTCTCCGGGTGGCCGGAGGAACGGAAATCATGTAATACATTAGCCGTGGATATCTGGAACCATAGAGACGAAATGGGTTACGAAGATGGTATATTAGTAAGAGGTTCAAAAATAGTGATTCCGAAATCACTCCAACTTGATATGGTCAAAGCTGTTCACATGAACCACCTAGGGTGCCAAAAGGCAATAAATCGAGCTCGCGATATCATGTTCTGGCCAGGCATGACTAAGCAAATAACCGAATATGTGCTGGCATGTCCAATTTGCGAAAAATACCGTCCCGCCAATGCAAAATAGCCACTGTTACCACATGATATCCCCGAGAGACCATGGCAAAATGTTTCCTGTGACATTTTCACGTTCGAAACCCAGCAATACATGGTACTGGTAGACGCGTTTATAGTCACCACATCGAAATCGACCATTTACCCGATATGACGAGTAAAACGATAGTTAGAAAGTTAAAAGTACACTTCAGCCGTTTAGGGAGTCCCGTGCAAATCAAAACAGACAACGCAAGACAATTTAAATCAGAAGAGTTCGCGAATTTCGCAAATGAAAGGAATTTTAAGCATGTCACATCAAGCCCCACAATGGCTAGTTCAAACGGCCATGCAGAGTCGGCTGTCAAAATAGCAAAACGTATCCTAGGCAAGGCCAAAGCCGCTAACACCGACCCGTACTTATCACTTCTGGAATTTCGGAACACGCCGCTCCCCTGTGGTTACTCGCCCGCTCAACTTCTAATGTCACGGCGACTTAGGTCAGTCCTGCCAACAACAAATAAACAATTAAACCCAGAATGCGTTGACATGCAAGCCGCACGATCAAGCATGCAAGCTTCGCGCGAAAAATCAAAAATGTATCATGACCTCAATGCTAAGCCACTGACACCGCTGAAACCAGGTGATAGTGTCAGGTTCCTGAAAGGAAAAACCTGGGCACGCGCGAAAGTTGTATCACTATATAACAACAGGTCGTATATCATTAAAGGTCAAGACGGCAACAAATACCACCGCAACAGAAAACTCATAAACAAATCCAGAGCTAACGAGTTAGTCCAAAACACCCCCTGTACAGCCCTTCTGCCTGCCTCAAATCTTAACCATGAATCTCAGACAAACCCCAGACAGCATTATGTAACAAGGAAGGGTCGAGAAGTAAGGTTACCAGCAGTGTATAGAAACAGTGAATGGGTTAGAGAATAAAGAACTTGGGCAATGACCATTAATTTAGCAATGAACAAAAATATAAAAAGATGCTGTTCGGATTAAGACCAGACAAATGAGCTATCCTAGCGACAATTTACTTAAATAAAAGGAAAATAACATGAACAAATGAATTTCAATATTTGTCTTTATGTTTACCACATTGACATGATATTTATTCATATATGCATTGGTGTTTTCTCTTTTCTTATAAAACAAAGGGAATGTTATATAATTGGTCAACGCAATGCCTGTGCGCATGCGCACACATCGGGTTAAGCCCAGCACATTGCATGTGCTCCGGCACTCGAGCCTAAATAAAGCTATAGTAAACACTACTCTGTGTTACGTTAGTTTGTTATCAAAACAGTGACGGTTCTTGCTGTATTGGTCTCCATAAATCAGAATAACCGATCGATTGTTTTACAAGAAATATCTTTTTAAAAAGATATGCGTCATTGATGGCGATTACAGTAATTGATAATGTAGATAGGATATATATATGATGTACGAATCATTATCTGCGAGGCATTCAATCCTAGGAAGTCAAAATAAGCACAGATAAAATTTAAAGTGTCTCCTACACCGCAACCGGCGGAGTAAAAGCGCACCGTCTACCAATGAAACGTAGACGGTGAAAAAACTATAGAATACTGCAGTTATCCATAAAGTTCAGCCCGAAACAAGTCTGAAAGTGCACCAAGGAGAAGTGTTTTCAAAAAATAATTTTATATTAATTAAGATACTAAAATTGATTCAGGTTACGTAATTAAAATTTCATCAGTACGAAATATATGTTTCAGCTAGTTATCATCTCAACAAACGATTGTGCGTAACTTTTTTTCTGTGAGTTTAGTAATATCTACCAAATTGAATGAAAATCGTTCAAATATTCATTCGGCACTGTCTTACGTCATCATCCCTTAGTAGGCCATAAGTGCGGTTAGACACTTTCGTCGAAAACAAAAGTAGTGGCGAATCGGGGAGTACCTATTCGTATCGATTTATAGTTTTTACTATCATAAAGAGAGAGATATAAACCAAGGCACGGAAAGCACGGGAGTTGTTTGTGTCTCATGTGAAAGAGGGTTTGATGGATTGCAGCTTAATTAATAAAACCATTAGAGATTTTATTAATCTACTGCGTAACTTAAATTTTATTGATGATTTTTAGGCCCTTATGTAATCTGTTGCATGACATAAATTTATTGATAAAATCATTTTTTGTGAGGCCCCTATTTATTATTATCCCCGTAATAGGTCAACAGGGGTCGGAGAACCATTCCCAGTTGACCTTACAACATACAGAATAATAGTGTTTCATATTCAATTCAAGATTATTTTATTATTTTTTTACTTTCTTTTTTAACACATCCAAGATTCATATAAAAATTTAACACAATTATCACCATTTTTAATTTTTTTTCTGTTTATACGAACTTGTAAATATTACATTAAAATAAAATTACTGTTCATATGAAGATTTATATCCAATAACTACATATTTCATTGAACGAAGATTGTCATTAATATTAATTATTTTTATAAAGGTTAAAAAATAATCCCAAACAGCATATGTAGCTGGACACTCGATGAAAATATGAGAGTAAGTTTCCCCGACATTACAAAGATAACAATTTTGAGATGAGATCACTTTCCATACAAATCTTAGTTCTTGGGACGAAATTATTGATTAATTCATATTTGAATGCTTTAAATCTATTATCATTCAGCTTTTGAAATCTTTATCTAACTCGTGATGTCCATTAAGCAATGAAAAGTTTTAAGGGTTGTAGTTTAATAAACCTTCGATCGGAAGCTTTATCAAATTGCTATAGAGTCTTTTCTAAGCAGCGCTGTTTATTGCATTTTCTTTTATCTTATGCATCCTTTTTTCATATTATGCAGCCTTTTTGTTCTGACTTTTTAAAACATTGATCCGAATCGACCTTGACCGTTGAACAGCTACGTTTAAACTGCGGATTCTCTATTCTCTCGAGCGTCTCGGTGACATCGCTGATATAGTTTTGTTTTCGATTAAGTCACGAAATCTTCTCAAAACAATGGCACAAGTATTCATTTTAGGTTTATTTATTTCTTTTTCTATTTGAAAAACGGAAACTCTTTTTAATAGGCATTGATTAAAAAAAACTAATGGAAACTGAGTGTTATGCATTTTTTAATATTTCAATGACTAATCTTGTATTTTCTTTCCTTCAAATATTACCTACTGCTATCACATGTGTTGTATGTTATAACATGTATTATGAATATGGGCCGGAGGCCTTTTGTACAATAAATCATTGAACTGAATTATCAGTATCTGCCCATACAATTCAACACGGATGTTGTGGCTTTAGTTTTTCTATAGTTTAACACGGAAGACATTGGCGAGATTCTGTCGGTCAGATCTATTCGGACAAAATGTAATTTTGAATTCGGGAAAATTTTTAGGGCGATCCCTGTATGTCTTTATTCATCCCTTCTACGCAAAATAAGACCAGTTGTCAATGATCAAAGAGTTACGTCAATTGAAACAGCATAATGTACGATTTCAATGGAAGAAGTTACCTATCTTCTTATTATATATTAGTTGCACAATCGTCTTACGGTGTTTGGTTATTATACGATGATAGCGCAGTTGTCAGTTAAAAAAAAACAAAACAACAAAAAAACAACAACAAAACAACAAACAATAAAAAAAAAAAGAAAAAAAAAGAAGAAAAAAAATGACACGGTGATCGTGTGATTGTACACCTAGCCTAAGATATTACTACGTGAGTGTAATTTTAACGCATGGTGTACCTAACAAAGTATATTTGTATAGTTCCACACCGTCTGTCACCGCCATTGCTTCAGTAATATTTTGACTTGCAAACTGTGGAAATGATAAAATAGTTTAAATAACAACAAAGGATTCACACTTTATTGTAATGTATTTCGATTTATCATTAGTTACAAAACTTTGAATTCTTAGTACATTCTGTATATGAAATAACAGTTTGCAAGTACATGTATTAATATTAACATCACTGATTAATCATTAATCTGTCAGAAAGATTGGTTAATTAATCGACGATCCTTTTTTCGGACTGATTCCCAATACTAGCAGAAATGATGTATAGATGAATATTATATATTTCGTTTCTTTTACAGAAAAAGACGGCAGTTTCAGTGTGGAGGCATTTGCGCATTCACCTAATTCAATCAGAATAACGATCAAGATACTCGACGGAAGCTTCACCTCTCTTGACTCGTGCCACGTACTGTACCATCCTGATTATTCCTTCAAACCACAACAGCAAACTATGAAGGCAATCTGAACGAATATATAACATTTTATATAGAGAACTTATTGCCTGATACAATATATGAACTTACACCTACATGTGTATGGAAAAATAAAAGAAATCATTTGACATAGAAGAACGGACATTAAAAGGTATATATTTTTTCTTCTCTTAAGGCAAATTAAAAGTAAAGTAAATCAAATTCACCATAAGGTACATATGCATGTAAAATATTTTATCTGTCTTTCGACATTTTCTTTAGTTCTAATATGAAATCTTGTGCATTTATATACATAAACAAAAAGACAAACTGATGTAAAACACATTTTACTTGAACATTTTTTTTTCAATAAACAAATTCAAATTTCATAAATTGTCGAGTGTTAACATTGCATTGATTGGTACTCCCAAAGTGCCGACCCATCTGTATACGCACAGGAATTTGAAGGTTTGTTTGTTTGTTGGGTAAAACCTCCCACCGACAGTATTTCAGTCATTTGGAGACTGTGTCTGGATATAGACCTTCAAATCCCACCATCCCCGGTGGCCGAGTGGTTAGAGCGTCCGCCTCGGGTGCGGGAGGTCGTGTGTTCGACCCCGGCCGCGACATACCAAATGGTACTGTTATAGCTCCCTTGCTTGGCGCACAGCATATAAGGGTAGTTGGCCCGGTGTTAGGATAATGTGCCTGGGTGTGGTATGCCACATGTCTACGGCGTGATACTGCAGTGTGGCACCACTATATCTGTCTCAAGTAGACATCGTCTCCAAATGACTGAATACTGTCGGCGGGACGTTAAACCCAACAAACAAACAAACAAACAATTAAAACTTGGGGAAAACACATCAGCGGACGTTACTCTTACTTACCCCAGAGCTGCAAACTATCTACTAAGGAAAATGAGTAAATACTGTTTAGTTATCTCTGTAGAATGGCGTTAAAATACCATCGGTTGTTTTGGGTGCATTTTAGTATTCTTTATCTACATGTAGTAGGCTCACTACATTGTTAACATTCATTATTCCGATCGTATAATTCAACCAAACGTGGGTTGGGTGGCGAAAAGGCGTTGTACTCTTTGTGCTTTTTTATATACGGGGCTTATCTTTTATCCTCTAGTATACGTATTTATTGATAGAAATTCAAACTCTTGTGGTATATTGTACCATCCACCCGCGCACCTGTTACAGTATTTATAAGAGTTTACTGAGAATGTCAGCCTAACCAATTTCACAGGTTGCCACACAGTTCAGTTGTACCGAGTGAACATTTATGGACTGAACTTATCTGGGCTGAATTCAAACAATTAGTGATATGGCTGCTTCTCTCTCTCTCTATATATATTTTTCATTTCAGTTTTCGATTCAGCAGGAATACACATTCTCTAATTTGAATTGATTAAGGACATTCCTTTGGTTAAAGTTAATTAAGGTGCGTAGGTAAAATACTAATGCCCACTTTGCTTAAATTTGTAGTGATTAAATTTTGTATAAATGTTTCGTACATTGTTTCTAACCAGTAGGAATGCGTTTATTGAATACGAACGATATCTCATTGGCACTAGAACCGCCTGATTTGACTGTATTCAGCCGAAAAACAAAGAATGCCTAGGTCACATAGTTATCAAGCAAGTCTAATAAAAACAGAATAAATAACATTTTCGCTCATAATACTAAGACTTGACTTGACTTGACTTGACTAATTGAGTTTACTGTCGCTTCGTCAGTATTTCAGTCATATAGCGACGTCCAGCTAACTACAGGTGGAGGAAAACCCCGAATGCACGGAGGCACCCGGGTAGAACCACCGTCCTACCGCAAGCTAGCTGGAAGGCTTCCTCACGTGAAAATCCGAATGATCCTGTCGAGATTCGAACCCACGCGGTGAGGGGCTGAGTGGTGAGGGGCTAAGTGAGTGTTAAAGTCAGCGACTTTACCCTCTCGGCCACGGAGACCGCCCCCCCCCCTTGATACTAAGGATATTGCAGACTTTTTGAGATGTACAAACTGTTGATCTTTCGCTTTATTTCTGCGTTAAAAGATGCTTTTTGGGTAAGGATTCGTTATATCATGTGTTAATTGGATATAAATTAGACCGTGCCAATTGTGCAGAGAAGTCAGTAGAAGCATATATTGTACAAAGTAACGTCCTTCGTCATCATGCTATTAATTAAAACATTAGAAGTCACCATAAATTTATAGCCAAATTTATCAGCGATTTATTTCGAAAGATCGTCTTTATATTTTCTATTATCAATCGATCTATTTGACAAAATCAAGTGTTTACCACAAATTTAGGGTTACTTCTACGTCGGAAAGAATCTATTTAGAAATTTCTCATGCCAGCGGAAGTCTCCTCTGTTGTCTGTAGAAACGTCTAACAGACTCTTTTCTATACTAAGTAAAGAAGATGGCGAAGGTGCAAAAATAAGTAAGCACACAATTTCTTTGACATTTTATACAACTTTATGGATTATGTATATTCTAATGAAGAACAGTCCTACACGGTCAAATATGGTTAGAACCACTGGCGCGTTTTTCAAACCTCATGCTTTACCCTTTACCTCATGAATGTACAAATTTATGAATTCATGAATACCCATTAACTGAGCTTGAAATGTTATAGGAAACAATGGATTTTTCTTTGCCATGCAGCCTCTGTAGAATCTAAGCCACTGTACGATGACAAGAGGAGACCATGATCTGGGTCTGCTCTTTTTGTCAATGCCTCAAAACGAAACAATGTAAGATAAATGGTGTAAGTTTGAACTTCGAAACTTATTCAGCTTCGGTCTGTTGCATAGCCAAAACGTTTCGAAGCATTTCAAATATTTTTTTCCCCAAATGCAATGATATGTAAGACCAAGCGCTTTGAAACGGTACGAGTAACATGTACGGTATTCGAATTAATGAAATGAATGTAATATTCTTACCATGATCTTAGTATTTCCATTTGATGTACGTCATGTAGTCACTTAACTGTATTTCTGAATTTAGTCCTCTTGAATAAATAAAATTATTGGTAATAAAGCTCTGTAAGGTCTAAAAAAAGCATTTATTTCACAGAAAATTGCTATTATTTTCATAGTATTACTTTTTTTCGAAATAATGGTGTGTAGATGAGGATATATCAGTTTCATACTCTGATAAATAGAAAGAAAATTACATTTTTTTTTAAAAGAAAATCTTTGTCGATTATATGTCTATCCTTTTCCGGTGATTTAACACATACCATGCTCAATCTCTTAATTGGACTTGTCCTAACTTCATGTTGCGCTGTATCAATAGTTGTATATTTATTGACTGAATAGCGAACAATGAGGATCGTGATCAAACTGCACGAATGTGATGGCTGATCTTGGTCTGCACTGTAAAGGTTAAACACCCCTAATTTTCGCGGTTCGCTACTAGAAGTTTGGATAATTCCTGCATTTTGGCGAAATTGCAGTCAAACCTGTCTTAAGCGGTCAGTCAAGGGAACAAGAGAAAGTGACCGCTTAAGAGAGGTGGCCGCTAAATAAGAACTGTGGCCGCTAAATAAAATAGTAAAAAACTATAGTTTGGTAATATCAAAATTGACCGCTAATTACAGATTGACCGCTTAATACAGGTGGCCACTAATACAGATTCAACTGTATATATGTATTGTTTTTTTTCCAGAAATTTCAATGGACTTTTTAATCTGGTTCTCCGTCGCCGGTGGATGTCTTTTCATACTGGCCATAATCTTTACCATCATTTTTTGTGCTTGCTGGTTAAAGCGAAGACATCGCCGAAAACAAAAGCAAAAGTTAGACGACAAAACTGAGTCAGGTAGTTGTGACACGATAATCGTTCATTCTTTAAACTAAACAAATAAAATATACTCTTAAGTACGTTTATCTAAAAACAGGTAGATCAGGTTTTTATATCATTTTCACTGATCAAAACAGTTGAGATGAAAGGTTATTTTTTATGAAATATAGTTATCATATACAACTTATTTTATTAGGTCAAAAATATTCATCAATACAGAAACAAAATATATCAATGTTGGTACAATGAATTTAAAATGATGCATTCTTTTAACTCGTTATGCCACCATAGAGGGTAGATCAGCAAACCTAATGTATATATACGTGTTTTATGTACGTGTTATGTTCTAAAATTAATAAAAAAAATTGATTCGATAGGATATACAGCTACTCGTTATAAATGTTTTTTCTTCCCCATAGAATTCCCGGATCCACCCTCTCTGTCTGAACTGTAAGTATTACCATTGTTTATATGTGATGAAACATTAAATGCATACGAAATTTACGATTTACATTTAAATGAATCTCTAAATATTGTCATTGTGCGGATTCTTGATACCATATAATTTTTAACTTATTAAGGAATACATGTATATACAGTCAAACCTGTCTTAAGCGGTCAGTCAAGGAAACAAGAGAAAGTGGCTTCAATTTGGTAATATTGAAATTGATCGCTAAATGCATGTTGACCGTTTAATACATGTGGCTGCTAATACAAGTTCAGTGTTAAATATATATATAACATGTATTAATAAAAATAATAATAAAATGAGGAATGCAAATCATCCCATATGTACTATACTTATATGTATAAAATATTTAACTGATTGGTATAATTGGAAAACACTTGGATAATCACGTTTGGTGACATACTTCATGTCTATGAATAAATGCTTTTTATGCCTAAATCCTATTCCTATCCGTGTTAATGAAGCGAGCCGAATGCAGACCCAGCCACAAATAATACTCTTGCAAGAAACCGATACCGTTATGACGAAATCAATGAGTTTCAAGGACTGACAACTACCGAAAATAGAAAGTATATTCCAGTCACTATTAACGAATATATTCACCCAACGGCCGAAGACAACGTTCCTGATGACACATACATGGACCTTATGGACTCTAACAAAGCTCTTGTTCCTTTCGACGCGGCATCGGCAATGCAATCATTTCCTTTACATGCAGCAATTTCAGGAATGTCCGGAAACGAATTTACGAT
Organism: Solen grandis; assembly: GCA_021229015.1. NCBI lineage: Eukaryota > Metazoa > Mollusca > Bivalvia > Adapedonta > Solenidae > Solen > Solen grandis. The sequence continues at coordinate 42,615,770 of CM037786.1, read as the reverse complement.
TACTGTTACATTGCAAAGAACAAAGAAATAAAAATCTAGCGGGTCTCATCATAATGCAATTACTCTACATAATACTGTAAAAGTGACTAGAAACTAATGAACTTCTCAAAGGTAATATCTTGATAGGAAATTATATGTTCTGTTGTTTTCTGTACACAGCAACTACAACAACAACAACATAAACAATAACAACAACTGTAAAATCATTAGTTTCGAAATTTCATTGATACAGTTATTCGTCGATTCATGTTCAAAAAGCGTTAGGCCTATGAAGTAATCGATTTTCGTAGGGTTTAATATTCGTGCATAAAACCCTCTGACAAAACAATGAAAAAAGTGTCACACGAACCATTCTCGATTTCACAGCAACTGATGTTTTTTTTATTGATTTTTTTTCCCACAGATGCAAACAGGTGCGCATATATCTTGCCCGCTAGAGGGCATTGAATATGGATATCCGGAAATGTCAGTTTCGCTGTCGATTCCAATATGTTGCATTGTAAAAAGCGCAACATATAAACAAAAAGAATGAAAAACAATTCATGCATCAAGATTATTTTTTCCAACATTAAATGTTGCTGGTCTGATATCGCCAATAATCTAAATTGGCTTATATATCAATGTTATTACGGTAGACAGAGAAATCTTATACTCATAATTTTATTTTATGATTACTATGCTCGGTGCTGTAAGTTAGTAAAATTTTATTACATCATGGACATTTATGCTGTAAGAAACTTGAAACTGATATGGTCTAAAGTGGCCATTCTTCTCAAAGAAATGAAGATGCTATAATGTTAACAAAGTAAAATCCTTAGCTCTCTTGCATTTGCTCGGTCACATCTTAGTCATACGTGTAAATAGCATGCTTTAGTTCGATCACGATTGTTAAGAATTGAAGATGCAAGTATGTATTGCTCTGCGGGTAGCTATATTCGAAATGTACATCTTCCCGCTAAGCTCTATTCGCCGAATGTCGCCCTTGTACTAAATAAGGACATTGTTGCCGTATCTCATTTTTCTAAAGCAGATTTAAAAAACCATTTAAATTCATTGTATATACAAACATGAGTTGACGACGTATGCATTCGGATCGCAGAATCCATGTACATGTAGTTGTATGTTTGGCTGTTCGTCTGTACATGGCCTAAGCCTTGAGGGGGTTACGGGGTTACATCTTGACATTATGAGATTGTTTTAGTTAATTTAGCTATTATAGGGTTAAACTTTGTATTATGGTGTTAAGTAGTGTGTTATCGGGATAAAATGATCAAAGAATTTACCTAAATATAAACCTCTTCATCAACAAGGGACACGAAAATCATTTGACCATATGACTAACAGCAAAGTACTTGGTTTTCGTATAACTTGTTATATAATCAGAATGATCGAAGTGCGTTCGACTTTGCATATGTTTTTTTTTTTAAACCCAGCTCGTTAAATCAAAAAGAGCTACACCGGGGAGCAAATTTCGAAGTTACTTTTCACTTGTCATCTTGAGTCCGCCTCGGGTGAGGGAGGTTGTGGGTTCGATCCCCGGCCGCGACATACCAAAGTCGTAAAAAATGGTACTGTTATAGTTCCTTTGCTTGGTGCTAAGCACATATGAGTAGTTGCAGGACTGGTTGGCTCGGTGTCAGGATAATGTGACCGGGTGTGGTATCATGCCACATGTCTACGGCGTGATACTGCACTGTGGCAGAACTATATCTGTCTTAAGTAGACATCGTATGTTATGGCCATATTCATTATGTTGAATTAATGTATTTACTCCTTCTATAGTTTTGAAAGGATTTTACTGATACTTCAGTGATATTGTACACATAAGTAAATAAGTAGAATATTGTAATGAAAGACAGGAGGCTTATTTTGTTATCATGGCATTTCTATAACTGGAAGTTTTGGTAAAAACCTCTTAGATTTAGACAAAAGAAGTATTAACACAGACAATGAAAATACATGTACATTGTAAATGTAAAGTTAAATTAACAGTCATTGAAACCGATGTGGAAGATATGGAATATTCTTACAAAAACTATAATGTATGTTGAAGTCGTTAGGAATAAAGACATGTTGATGCATCATTTGTCAAAACATACCACATACATTTTTTATAATTATCTAAATCAAAAGGTGTCATATACAGTTAAAACAATTTCACATATGTATGTAACCCCACCCATCTGCTCTTGGAAAAAGATTCGCTTTGAAGTCCTATTAAGATGTGGGTTATACATAGATAAAAGAGAAAATGGCTCACCATTTATAGTAAATTAGTGATTTAGATAATTAAATTGAATCATTTTTTTCTCTCTCTTAATTTGCCTAGATACATGTATTTTCACTGATAAGTATATGCATATCATTTCATTAGTCATGTTACACATTTTTCAAGCTGTATATAAGATTGCTTATGAGTTATATTACAAACATGTACTATTTATGTGTTGCTGTTACCAAATGTATGTATTTTATTAAAAGAATGTTGTATGTAGAAAAAAAGCAACTAAATTATGGAAGGATGGTCCCAATTCAAGGGATATGAAGATTTAGGTTTATTGGTGTTCAATTGTTTACAATACTATTTTGTTTGGCAGATATGCCCATGTTTCGTCTGTTTATATGTCTATGATTTTCAATATTTTTTATTGAATTGAACCCAGTGGAAAAATATGAATCTTATACATGTATATATACAGCGAATTTATTTTCATCAAATCCTTTAAGGTCCAAGAAGTAGGGATGAACATGAATACGATCGAGGTGAAGTATTTCAGTCTGGGTTTTAACTGTAGGTAAAACTAACATTTGGTGGTGTGATACTTTTTTAATACATGTATATCTCTAATTTAGGACTGAAATGTGTTTAAGAACTTTCGGGCTCATCTGTACATAGAAAAGTTATATTTATTTAGTTTACTATCTTCGATTTCTATTACAATTAAACGTTTATTACTTGTTCAAAGATCAATCATTTTTGAATCGGCTCGTATATATTCCACAGATTTATTTTCATTTCCATTCGTGCGGCTAAAAGTCATAAAGAAAATTTATTGTCATTAACTTCATATTTATATAAAGCTACCGTTGCTAAAATGTTAAAACAATAAATGGCGTATTTAAGTATTCTTTTCAAATTTCATGAAATAAAACATAATTCAACCACTCTGTTTCCATAAAAACAGTTTGATATCGTTTGGAGCATATTTTCGCAAATTTCAGTTGTCAGTTTTAACTACATTTTACTAAGGATGACACCTACATTGTACACCCCTGTGCGGTGCATCCTCTTTCTTTACTTTTTTTTTGCAAAGTAAAACTTTTTTTCCATGGGACAAAACTGTTATAAAATTTGAAATTCGGAATCATTGTGTATGTGTAAGTATCAACATTTGAGCATATAAAAATGCGCTGTATTTTGTGTACATTTACTGCTTTATCACATTGCATAAATAAAAATACTTGTGTTTCAGTAATTTGTCATAATTGTGTTCACTAAACATGTTACCTTGGACCAAAGGATTGAACATTTGGCCCTGTAGCTCTCTGTCAATTCAGGCCACCCTAGATGAAGATGACGAAGACCTTTGTAACTGAAACTAATTCCTATCAGTGGATCTAATTTGTCAGTACTTAAAGAAATCTTCAACGCAGAAGATCAAGATCTCGCAAAGATCTCTGCCACAGTCACTTGAAAAATGGCCGAGGTTCAGCTAAATTAAAGGTAATTTGGTACACACCATGGTAACCAAGTCTGGCGGTGATTGATGCGGAACCAATTCACCGCGCCAGATTTGTACTCAGAGAACGCCCCCATCATCTGTAATTCCCTTCATAGAAGAGAGAGCAAACACAAGTTGCATAACTCAGTAGATACAGTAACTATCATAGTGTTTTTATATTCTCCCCTGATATGACAGACATGGAATTTAACTCATGCATTTTTTTTTTGCAATAAGACACAATTTTAGCTAGTAAAATCACCTTTTCCTTTTGGTTGTTTTCTAGCCCTGGAGCCTTTGAGAAATATCGATTTTAGGTACCCGTATCGGAGCCTGTGTTCCGCCTTACATCTTGCATGCAAAAAAAAAAAAAATCTTAAGATTTCAAGTTTACAAGTTTACTCGATGACTTTGGAAAAATCTCGAATATATCAAAATTTTATTTCGTATTTTTCAAACGATTTTAGATAATTTAGAAATGTTATATGCACATATCAGCGGCAGTAGATTAATTTATAAATGTCTTTCATTTATGTTATCACCAACGTATGATTACAGATTTTCATGCGAAAAAGAAATGACATGAATTATCGTATACATTTACGTTTCTTAAGTCATCGAGTATATTTTACAAGCAAGTCAACAGAAGTAAACAGCGCTATTCATTTGCATTGTCTCACTCGTGAGTATTAGATGCGTCACTTATATAAGGAGATATAGTAGTTTTAGAAGTGGGCATCAGAGCGTGGGTTTTGAACTTGTTTTATTTTGTCGATGTTTTCCAATAAATCCTTCATCTGTTTAAAGTGAATTAGTAGGAGTTACCAATATCCATCGAAAAATGATGATGACTTTTTTTTATATACAAAGAAAGACAATTATACTTTACATTTTAGTGATATTGGAAGAGTATACTCCCTTGATGAAATTATTTAAATCTCCACTTTTAGTCTTACGTATGGTACACTAATTCATCGTCATTGGCAAACCAATCCAGTCATGTACAATGATAAAAATAAAGGATGAATGAATGACTAAAACAGGATGATTTCCAAAATGAGTTTAATAAAAGCCTAAATCTTGGGAATAAGAAAACGCCGATTTTTACCAGGATTCTAGAGGTACAGCCTGAAGAGAAACATATACATCTAAAGGAATGAAAATAATTTTTCAAATTAACACCAAATCTTTATTCACTGAAAAAGATAAACAAAAATATCCAATGCGCGCTTCACATTACACAAGAAATCGTTTACTAATTGAGGATCTTTCAATTAATATAATATTTTTAGAAGTAAGTTGTGGCTTGAAAGTAAATATAAATCATAAAAAAATGTCTTACCTGCAGAAGCACTCAAAATATTGCTCTTGGTCATTTTTATAACATATATCATCAAACCAACCGGATACGTAAAGTATTTTAAGCTTGTACATCCCAAACGTTTCTTTATTAAGTCTTTATTAAGTATTTCATTGTCATTGTTAACAAAATCAATTGGCATAAATAAACTTACCGCAAGTCCGTTGAATGCACAAAGTCATCAAGGTAGAACCATCAACTTACCGCAAGTCAGTTGAATGCACAAAGTCACCAAGGTAGAACCATCAACTTACCGCAAGTCAGTTGAATGCACAAAGTCATCAAGGTAGAACCATCAACTTACCGCAAGTCAGTTGAATGCACAAAGTCATCAAGGTAGAACCATCAACTTACCGCAAGTCAGTTGAATGCACAAAGTCATCCAGGTAGAACCATCAACTTACCGCAAGTCAGTTGAATGCACAAAGTCATCCAGGTAGAACCATCAACTTACCACAAGTCAGTTGAATGCACAAAGTCATCCAGGTAGAACCATCAACTTATCGCAAGTCAGTTGAATGCACAAAGTCATCCAGGTAGAACCATAAACTTATCGCAAGTCAGTTGAATGCACAAAGTCATCCAGGTAGAACCATCAACTTACCGCAAGTCAGTTGAATGCACAAAGTCATCCAGGTAGAACCATCAACTTACCGCAAGTCAGTTGAATGCACAAAGTCATCCAGGTAGAACCATCAACTTATCGCAAGTCAGTTGAATGCACAAAGTCATCCAGGTAGAACCATCAACTTATCGCAAGTCAATTGAATGCACAAAGTCATACAGGTAGAACAAAACTAACCGCAAGTCAGATTGAATCACAAGTCATCAGGTAGAACCATCAACTTACCGCAAGTCAGTGAATGACAAAGTCATCAGTAGAACCATCAGCTTACCGCAAGTCAATGAATGCACAAAGTCATCAAAGAGAACCATCACTACGCAAGTCAATTGAATGCACATCACAGTAAACAAAGACTAACGCAAGTCAGATGTATAAACAGAGTCACAGGTAGAACAATCAACTTAACACAAGTCAGGTGAATGCACAGAGTCACAGGTAGAACCTTCAACTTACCGCAAGTCAGGTGAATGCACAAAGAAACAGGTAGAACCTTCAATTTACCGCAAGTCAGTTGAATGTACAAAGTCACAGGTAGAACTTTCAACTTACCGCAAGTCAGTTGAATGCACAGAGTCCAGGTAGAACCTTCAACTTACCGCATGTCAGGTGAATGCACAAAGTCACAGGAAGAACCTTCAATTTACCGCAAGTCAAGTGAATGCACAGGGTCACAAGTAGAACCTTAAACTTACCGCAAGTCAGTTGAATGGACAAAGTCATCCAGGCAGAATTAAAGAACTTCCGCAAGTCAGTTGAATACACAGATTCACAGGCAGAACCATCAATTTACCGCAAGTCAGTTTAATGCACGGAGTCACAGGTAGAACCTTCAATTTACCGCAAGTCAGGTGAATGCACAGAGTCACAGGTAGAACCTTCAACTAACAGCAAGTCAGTTGAATGCACAGAGTCACAGGTAGAACCGTCAACTTACCGCAAGTCAGGTGAATGCACAGAGTCACAGGTAGAACCTTCAACTTACCGCAAGTCAGTTGAATGCACAGAGTAACAGGTAGAACCTTCAACTTACCGCAAGTCAGATGCATGCACAGAGTCATCCAGGTAAAACGAAAGACCTACCGCAAGTCAGTTGAATGCACAGAGTCACAGGTAAAACCTCCAACTTACCGCAAGTCCGTTGAATGCACAGAGCCACAGGTAGAACCTTCAACTTATCGCAAGTCAGGTGAATGCACAAAGTCATCCAGGTAGAACCATCAACTTACCGCAAGTCAGTTGAATGCACAAAGTCATCCAGGTAGAACCATCAACTTATCGCAAGTCAGTTGAATGCACAAAGTCATCCAGGTAGAACCATCAACTTACCGCAAGTCAATTGAATGCACAAAGTCATCCAGGTAGAACGAAAGAACTAACGCAAGTCAGATGTATAAACAGAGTCACAGGTAGAACCTTCAACTTACCGCAAGTCAGGTGAATGCACAAAGAAACAGGTAGAACCTTCAATTTACCGCAAGTCAGTTGAATGTACAAAGTCACAGGTAGAACTTTCAACTTACCGCAAGTCAGTTGAATGCACAGAGTCCAGGTAGAACCTTCAACTTACCGCATGTCAGGTGAATGCACAAAGTCACAGGAAGAACCTTAAATTTACCGCAAGTCAAGTGAATGCACAGAGTCACAAGTAGAACCTTAAACTTACCGCAAGTCAGTTGAATGGACAAAGTCATCCAGGCAGAATGAAAGAACTTCCGCAAGTCAGTTGAATACACAGAGTCACAGGCAGAACCATCAATTTACCGCAAGTCAGTTTAATGCACGGAGTCACAGGTAGAACCTTTAATTTACCGCAAGTCAGGTGAATGCACAGAGTCACAGGTAGAACCTTCAACTAACAGCAAGTCAGTTGAATGCACAGTGTCACAGGTAGAACCCAACTACCGAGTCAGTTGAATGCACAGAGTAACAGGTAGAACCTTCAACTTACCGCAAGTCAGGTGAATGCACAGCGTCACCCAGGTAGAACCATCACTTTACCGCAAGACAGATGAATACACAACGTCACCCAGGTAGAACCATCAACTTACCGCAAGACAGATGAATACAGAACGTCACCTAGGTAGAACCATCAACTTACCACAAGACAGATGAATACACAACGTCACCCAGGTAGAACTATCGACTTACCGCAAGTCAGATGAATACACAAAGTAACCTAGGTAGAACCATCAACTTACCACAAGACATATAAATGCACAACGTCACCCAGGTAGATCCATCAACTTACCGCAAGACAGATAAATACACAACGTCACCCAGGTAGAACCATCAACTTACCGCAAGACATATGAATGCACAACGTCACCTAGTAAGAACCATCAACTTACCGCAAGACATATGAATGCACAACGTCACCTAGTAAGAACCATCAACTTACCGCAAGAATGATGAATACACAACGTCAACCAGATAGAACCATCAACTTACCGCAAGACAGATGAATACACAACGTCAACCAGGTAGAACCATCAACTTACCGCAAGACAGATGACTGCACAACGTCAACAAGGTAGAATCATCAACTTACCGCAAGACAGATGACTGCTTAACGTCAACCGGGTAGAACCATCAACTTACCGCAAGACAGATGACTGCTTAACGTCAACCGGGTAGAACCATCAACTTACCGCAAGACAGATGACTGCTTAACGTCAACCAGGTAGAACCATCAACTAACCGCAAGACAGATGAATACACAAAGTCACCCCGGTAGAACCATCAACTTACCGCAAGACATATGAATACACAAAGTCACCCAGGTAGAACCATCAACTTACCGCAAGACAGATGAATACACAAAGTCACCCCGGTAGAACCATCAACTTACCGCAAGACAGATGAATGCACAACGTCACCCGGTTAGAACAACTAACTTACCGCAAGACAGATGAATACACAACGTCACCCAGTTAGAACCATCAACTTACCACAAGACAGATGAATACACAACGTTATCCAGGTAGAACCACCAACTTACCGCAAGTCAGATGAATGCACAACGTCACCCAAGTAGAACCATCAACTTACCGCAAGTTGGCTGGAATGTAGCCTTATATAAAACGTCCGAGAAACCCTGCCGGAAATTGAATCCAAGGCGGTGGGGATCTGAGTGATATATATTATATGTTTTAAAAATGATTTGTGAACACACGATTTCAAACATATTAATTTAAATAAATAAGTAGTTTGACTGTAAAAATAAATATTGAAGACGTTAAGGCGAAGCAATTGGAGGTATCAGACTATGTGATAATTTCAATAGATGTGTTCATATTTACATTAACCAGTGTTTTTTTCACAAACTCAGAGGCGGATAGAAGAATAAAAGTATATTTGTTTTATCTAGATTTCACTTCCCTTCAAAAAACGTGTTTTTATTGACTTTTCCTTTTCCTATCGTTTTTGCATCTAAGTTTTGCTATTTTTTAATAGAAAAACTTGTCATGCTTTTCATCAAACTGGTAATTAGATTTCAACATTACGATACAATCTAACACCCCCTACTTAACACAGTGCATGTTTCAGCCAGTTGTCAGTTTTGTTTCATGTACGTTTATACCTTATTCATGTCACACACATACGAACGATGCGGCATTAAACACGTTTTCTAAAACACTTACTCGAATAATTTATAAATATGCTACAGTCTTGCAGTTTACCGTTGCTGTAACACTGTGCCAGTCATACAGTGGTATCTAGCTTATTACTGTTCGAACCATAACCTTGCGAAAGACCAGTGGGTGACCTCAAATGAAAGAAAATACCAGGACGACATGAAAACCAACAGCCTAATAGTGACGAGGGACTTAATGATATCTTAAGTACATATGTACTTGACCACGGATGCCCGTCTATAAGAATGAGCTGTAGAATCAGGACTACCAGAATGCATGCATTAACTCATATTTATGTACACATATTGTTTTACTAGATGAAAAACTCTTCTCACGCATTAAGTCGCCTTAGAGGGTCCGGCAGTTGGTATCATCTTTGTAATTTCTGTTACGAGATATGTTACTGGATTAAAGTGGTTCTCGTACAATTCATCAAGTAAGTTTAACAGTGTGTCTCTGGTTCTTTTGATAAAGTTGAACACAAAAGTTATCATATACGGATTACCTCGACACTAATGATAAGACAGTGAACAGGGTTGTTTTCACATTAGCCTTCAAGTCATGGACTTAAACTGGAATTCTTTACCACACGTCGTTGCTGAGTTAAATATATCTATTGTTATTAGTCATATACAAACTGTAATTGAAGCTTTGATTTCCTGTATATTAAAAAGAAAATTTTGATTTTTACTGCACGAACTACATAATTCAAATAACACAGTGGAGTCATGGAGAGGTTGTTTACTTAGATTTGAGAGGAAATGAACAGTGATATTATGATTTAAAATATTTTAGGAAACGTATAGGTTCACGTTTAAGATTTAACTCAACGAATATGGACTCACAGAAATTAAGTATTGGAGACGGCAAGGTGAAGCAATTGGAGACATCAGACTACGCGCTAATTTTAACTGTTGTGTTGATTTCGGCATTAATTGGCGTTTATCACAAACTCAGAGACAGACATAAGAACAATGAGACCAACTTCTATTTTGGTGATAGAAAAATGAATGTTTTCACCGTTGGACTGTCAATAACTGCCTCTGTTCTGTCATCAATTACAATGATTGGAATACCGGCTGAAGTTTACACCTACGGCGCAATATATAGTTTAACACTAGTTGGTGCATTTGTCGGATTAGGATATGCAACGCAAATCACGCTGCCAATATTTTATAAGTTAGGTAACATAAGCTGTTTCAAGTATCTCGAATTGAGATTCTGCAAACCAATACGCATAATGTGTTCAGTCGCGTACCAAGTCCAAATGTTAATTTATTCAGCAGTCGTACTGTATGCACCATCTCTTGCAATCGCGGGTGTGACAGACTTCACATTTTGGACAAGTTTGGCTGTTGTGACATCCGTCTGTACGTTTTACACGTGTCTTGGTGGAATGAAAAGTGTACTTTGGACTGATAGTCTACAGTGTTCTGTTATGGTTGCATCTTTAATAGCCGTCATAATAACTGGATCAAACTTCATGGGCGGAATAAGTAAGGTATGGAACATCTCTCAAGCATACGGAAGAGTAGATTTTTCTGAAACATCTCTCGATCCAAGGATACGGCATTCTGTTGCATCCGTTATACTTGGGAATGCAATCATGTGGATGTATCTATTAGGCGTCAATCAAGTTCAGATTCAACGAGCATGTAGTGTTTCAACTCTTAGTAAAGCAAAAATTTCATTTTATCTTGGACTGATCGGAATCTGTTTTATAATATTACTTGCTTGTTTTGTTGGCCTAGTAATGTTCTCTGTGTATCATCTATGCAATCCCGTCAAGCTTGGAATTGTGAAACAAAATGACCAAATTGTGTTGCTGTTGATTTTGGACCTTTTCAGGACAACCCCTGGTTTATCTGGACTTTATATGGCCGGCGTTTTTAGTAGTGTCCTCAGCACAGTGTCATCGACATTGAATGCCCTATCCGCAGTCATTGTCGAAGATATCATAAAACCGTGCATACCAAAAGAATCGAAGCATTTAACGAACGCATTGATTGCCAAAATCGCAGTTGTATGTGTTGGTATTGTGCAGTTTGGATTAGCTGTCTTGATGTCGAACACTTCGTCAATCATAACACAAATTGCATTCCCCATGATTTCAATATTCTCGCCTCCTATTCTAGGTCTTTTTCTGTCGGCCATGATTTTCCCTTGGACAAATAAATACGGCGCCAGTGTTGGTTTCTTGACAACATTAGGATTCACGGCTTGGGTAACAATAGGTCGGGTCATTGAAAAGCCATCTCAAATATATTTACCTTTACCAATCGAAACAAGCGGTTGCAACTGGAATATTACAGGCGCAAACAGCCAGAATCAGATGACAACAAATATCACAATGTCAAATGAATCGAACGAAAAAGTTTTACATAATCTGTATCGCATTTCCTATCTTTGGATAAGCATATTTGCCCTCATTATAAGTTTATTCCTAAGTTCGATTGTGAGCTTTATGACAGGCCGAACTGACCCCCAAACTATAGATAGCAGACTAATGTGTCCAATTTTTGATGTTTTGATGGCGTATTTACCAGAAAAGATAAGATTACCTTTGAGGTTTGGTGTTGTTTATAATAGCAAAGAAGAGAAAGAAAATAATGATAAAAACCTAACACCCCCAGGGCATGTTACTGAAACAGCCGATACAGATAACTTTGAATGTTTAAGTCAGCACCTAGAACTTGATCGTAAAAATACATATATACAAATAAAAGTCTAAGAGAGTTGTTATGAACTGAAAAGAAATCAAAATTAGAAACTTTATATTTACTCTTTTATGAACTCTTCCTTGGGCCTTTATTTACCAAACTAGATGTGGGTGTTCCTCGGAACACTTGTGTCGCCTGCATTTAAGCATGTTTGATGAAAGAATTGACTAGAAAATCGATCTTTTGACAAATTATTGATAAAGCATAATCTATTTTGTGAGGTACAAAATAACACCAAATCACACACACACACACACACACACATATATATATATATTTTTTTTTTTGGGGGGGGGGGGGGAAATAAAATATTCAAACAGTGCAATATGTAATAATTTTCCCGAGCACTTTCAACTATACAGTCTTCATCAGAGGACGTCATTAAGCACTTATGACGTTAATTATATATATGTTGCAAGTTTGTAGTGAAAATAAAACAGAGTTATCATTCTTGTGCACTGCACTCCACCTCAATGTGATCTATCCATGTTTTAAGTTTCAAGGTGATACCTCAAATACTTTTTGAGTTATGGTCCGGACAAAAATAAAATCTCAGAATCAACAAAGGGTAATAACTCAGAAAATACGAAAGTCAGAGTTATCATTCTTGTGCACTGCACTCCACCTCAATGTGATCTATCCATGTTTTAAGTTTCAAGGTGATACCTCAAATACTTTTCGAGTTATGCTCCGGACAAGAAAGTGTGACGCCGACGACGCCGACGACACCGACGACGCCGACGACGACGACGGACAAAGTGATCCCTATGTGTCTGCCATGCTATGCAGGCGACACAATAAATCGTCTACCGGCCTGTCAAACATATTAGCCAGGGTTATTTTGTCGCAGATGTGTTGTCATTATACTGGAATAGTAGTTGTGTGTTTGTGTGTTAACATGAACTGTCACAATCCTAATTACAAAATTAATCATTTGCATAGATCCATTGGTATTTTTGATTCACATTCATTTATTGTCAAATGCTTTATCTCATCACTACGGTAGGTTTTGGAAGATGTTTTTCCTTGAAGACAAAGCAAATATCGTTCAGAACTGATAATCAAGCATTTGAGAAATGTCCATATACGAATTTACTTTTACCCAGTTCACTGGGTGTCTTTAAGGAACGGTAATCAAATCCTTTTCGCAAAGAAACTATATAGAAAGGAATTTTATGCCTTTCATTGCATTTCACATTCGAAATACCAGAAAGTTAATTTTAAAAATATCTATATTTTCTTTTAATTTTTGGTTTTTTAATGCAATTTGAAAAATAAATCAGATATTTAGATAACGGTGTTACAGTTTACATGAAGTTGCTCTTTCCTATACAGATGTATGTGTGTGTACGTGGTGAAGTGAGGATAAATAAATCTTGTGTGTTTGAACCAAAATGTTTCCTAAAATTTCCACGTAGTTAGAGTAATTAATAAGATATTTTTGTAACCTAATTTAGTTAGTTATTCTATCCGCTTTCATTGGGGGTAACAAACAAAAATGATAGCAATAGTTGGCATTAATTGTGCATGTGGATTTTATATTTTGTCCTGTTGTGGTGTATACGGTTGAATGTTTTACATTAGAATTTACTTCACTAAAATTTATTTATACTTTATTCATTAATTTTGTTTATATGTAAAGTTTTTAAATAGAGATTAGCATGTAAATCTGCAATCTTATTGTAAAATGTTTGTCAATAGTCTGTAATTTGAAAACTAAGAACACATACTATGTGCTTATGTTTAGCAAATAAAGAGTATAGTGTTTATTAAATTATTGAGTTGCTTAATAACATTAAATATAAATTGCATTTAAGGAAAAGTAACTATGAAAACCGGGAGTTTGAATTAAGCCAATAAAGGGCGTGGTCCAAACTATTGTAACTGCTTAATTATGTACATGTAGTTATAATAGTTTGGCACCCAGACCTCGAAATGCTTAGAGTGGAAATAGAATAAATGAAATTCAAAAGTTTGCGTGATAGTTTAGGCATCTTTGAAACGGTTATTGATATTCCAAATTATTTTCATATTCGCTGTCAGATTCCACGCAGTGATCTCCCTTGCACGCTGAACTGTAAGGGAATGTAACTAAGGGATTCGCTGTCTTTGCAAACGTAAAACACGGGTTCATGTTGAGGAAAACATATTTTGATTTATGAATGAATATACTTATGACAATGTACAAACAAAACGCCGGAATGCGTGTAAATTGTTGTCATAGAATTAAGAGCTATCAGACGCCCTTTTTTAAATCTTGGTTTAAACGTAAATAATGTAAGTAAAATCTATGCGACCCGTTATGTAATTCAAATGCTTACCCTTAGCGCTGTCATTTACGCTAAGACAGGACAAAATAACCCTTTCATGAGTATATCTAAATTGTCAACACAAAAAACTTTAAAGGCATATTATATTTATATAATATATATATTTATATATATTTACATGATAGAATTTTCAATAAAAAATAACATTGACATATTGTAGACTATCACAAACGGCACATAATGTGCAAATATATGTTGTAAAATAATATTTAAAACATTGAAATTGTTAATCAAATTACGCCATTTAGTATTTTGGATGGATGAAATAATTGTACGTTTAGGTAGTCGCGTGTGACGTAATAAATATGTTTATGCGCACTTAAGTTTTGTTTCTTTTAACCGTCGTTTATGAATTAAAAAGAGATATATCCAAATTAATAATGAGTTTTTATGCCTCTGCCATTCGACGAATGATTAAGCATTATACCTGTCTGTCAGTTAACTCTTGGTCAGACTAAACTTCTCAATTAACTTGGTATATGGGAGCATCGTATCCAAAACACGAGAAATAAGAATAAAGATATAATTTATATACTTGTAATTTTATATTTTCCAACGCTTGCTACGGTGGAGACTGTCGGCGATATTGTGGAATAAGAAAACCGGTAATTTTATTTCCACCGCCATCCTCGAAATAGGCCATCATGTAAGTAAAATATTTTCTAACATATTTTCTTTTCATTGGTTTGAAAAAGCTCTAACTACAAAATAATTCATATATTCTTTTCTGAACAGTATTAAATTTAAAATGAAACAGATTTGTGTAACTAGTCAAAAAGCTAAAAGACAATATACTAGTAATCCTTATAGTAAGGTGACCGGATAGTACCTAATGGGTTTTTACCTGGGCTCGATTCTAGAAAAAAGAGAGAATAATTAAAACAGTGCATGTAGTATGAAATAACTAACTATAAAGAGAAAGGGTTATAACGCGCCGTCCTACAGAGAACATCAGGACCAAATATTTAAACATGACCTTAGGTTAAAAGGCAATCATGAGAGTGCCTTCATGACAGTTGATTTTTTTTCGGTCAAGTATGTAGAGAATTTTTGCCTCACTAAAATGATGCTGAAAGACTACGCTACGGAATGCAAGTGATATTGGGGCTTATTTAAATACGAGGAAACCGATGAAAGGATGTGATGCCGAGACCCACTGCACAAGGTGTGAATAGTATCACATGCGGTGTAAAAGCTACAGATCCACAGACACACTCGAATAGGTAATGGTATTGTAGCGAGGAATACAAAACCAAAAAGAAAGTAAGCGATTCAAGGTATAGAAAAAGACAATCCTGGTGATGAAACAAAAGAAAATAAATTCGTGTACAGTTGTGGATTTATATGGTATGGCATGAACCTGCTTTGCCCGTAGGAGCTGACGCTCAAGCAAACTTGGGTTCTGGAAGTATATCAGGAACATTATGCTTTTCACTAATGTAAGAATCTTCTGCCAATAAATATTTGTAAAGATTAATTACACTTCCTTCAAGGCTTTTTGTCGAAAAAGTGACCTTCATTGTAAAAGCCAAAAAGGACCGCAACGCTTTAAAAGGTGGACAGTGCTTTTTAATGGATATGAATCTTCTTCAAATGTATATGCATACAGAAATGTTGCTGTACCTAAACTGCTTACTTAAATGTTTTAGAAACGGGTCGTGTGATTTATAAATAGTACATAAGGCCCAGATACCTTTGAGAAGCGAGGGTTAGAAATAAACTATGACCCAACTTTGCTCAAGCAAATAAAGGTGTAACTAGAAGTAGAATTTCTAGGATTCAGCCTTAACTTTTACGAACGCCTTGTCATTCCCATTACTTTTCACCAGTTGAAGTAAAGCAAGTTGATAAATTAATTTTAAATGGTTTAGATTGATAACATGCTTTGCTGTTATAGTCTTGGAAAGACATCATCTAATGACTGTAAGGAAACTGCCAGGCTTTCATCATGCTAATCCTTAAATGTTTTCTATGATATAAACAGCAGACCAGATTGTATATGGACTATAGGAGGGAACTGTTACTACTTTAAGATGAAATATATAATATATTGTTGCTTTTGGAAGTAATGCGATACTCTTTCATTGTGGTATTACGTTAAACTCTTTGTCAAGCTATGTTTAATTAACAATAATTTAGTCAATTAACACAAACTGTAAACGGCAGTCCCCAGTCCCGTGAAACATTTCGGTAATTAGCTTTCCAAATTGTCTCCAAATTATATTAAAAATCAATGGCTCGTCAGTGACATCGAGTAGTAGGTGTATGATTAAAAAAAATCTACTGGCACGGACATAATTTCGGATGAGGCCATGTATTCGAATGAAAATAGTTTGAATAACGCAGGGTTTTCTTATGGAAGAAAGAAATTACTTGAATCGAGACCTCAGAGGTATTTCGAATAAAGCAACACAGTATGTTCGTATATAGAATAAAGAAATGATTGAATCGAGACCTCAAAAGTATTTCGAAATAAGCAAAGCAGGATATTCTTATAAAGAAGCAAAAAAGGACTGGATCGAGACCACATACTTATTTCGAATAAAACAACACAGGATGTCCTTATACAGAAGAAAGAATTGACTGAATCGAGATCTCAGAAGTATTTGGAAATAAGAAATGCAGGATGTTCTTATAAAGAAACAAGAAAGGACTGGACCGGGACCACAGAAGTATTTCGAATAAAGCATCGCAGGATGTTTTTATATAGAAGCAAGAAAGAACCGGATTGGGTCGGGATCACAGACGTATTTCGAATAAAGCAACACAGGATGGTCTTATATAGAAGCAAGAAATGACTGGATCGGGACCACAGAAGTATTTCGAATAAAGAAACGCAGGGTACGGCAACTTTAAAGACCATAATTGTGTCAGCATTTTCGATCCCCTAAAAATTGAGGACTCCAAATGACTGACTTACCTAAGGATTCTTTTGAAAAATAAAAACGACACCAGTCTTCATGTCTGCAAAGAAACTAAACTGCTGCCATACATGTATTTTCAAAAGACCATGCCATCTGCAAGAAGGCAACAACACAGAAATAATTTACTTTATAAACACACAAGTTGACTGCGAGACCGTCGTAATTTGCAAAACCTTTGGATGAATCGTCAATTGAGAGTGATTCGGACAAATATTCCTATTTCCCAACGGTATTAAGTATCTCACTCAAAAACATCAATCTTCATAATATCCGTTGCGAAATGTTTACTCTATTCCCGGCGCTGCTTGCTGTCATCCAGTAACGTCAAATTCTTCTTAATTCCTCCCACACACCCCTCCCCATCAAAAAAAAAACCCCCCCCAAAAAACAACAACAACAAAAAAAACAACAAAAAAAAGCAAAAAAAAAAAAAAGCAAAAAAAAAATAAATAAATGGAGAATTTCTTGATATTATAATGAAGAGTTACATTTTCGGCCTTCTGCTCTTATGGTTATAGTTAAACTTGCATTTTGCATAATCGACCATCCCATGGTTTTGTAGAATAAATATTTAAGTACATTCAATTTTTTCCGTTTTCCAGTATGGCGATCTATGTCCATTTCATTTAATGTAGTCTTTTTGGACGCTTGGTTTTGTAACGATGCTATCAACCCGAAAACACCCAAATTGACAATAAACACAAAACTTTAGCATAAAATCTAATGCTTCATTGACCTTCCCGGTTCTAGCCTAGTACTTCACTACCATAAATATTCGAACCATAAAAAAAAAAGACCTTCTGATAAGGCATGCATTTTCTTGGGCATATATTTAAAAAAAAATGTATATGAGCAAAAAATATTGTCGCGTCGCCAACATTCCGAAATTTACTCAGTTTCAATAAATTCTCATTTTGTTGCGTTAAGGTGATGTAGCGGGGGTATTCCTTACCCTTAGCTGTAATTTAAGCGTTTTCAATTGCGTTGTAGCAACGTTAAATGTCGCACCAACGCTAAATGTCGCACTTGACATTATATGTCAAGGCTGACGCTAAATTTCGCAACCAACGCTAAATGTCGCAAAACCTCCGACGTTATATGTCGCACCTGTAACGCAAATAACACAAAAAAATGCACTGTCGCTATTTGTGGCAGCATCAATGCTATATGTCGCACTCCTTTATAAGTGGAAATTAATAATCCCACAAAACAACAGCAGTTAGGGCAAGTTCAAACGGAACAGTTTGGGCAAGTGCACGTGAAACAGTTTGGGCAAGTTCACCTGGAACAGATTGGGCAAGTTCACCTGGAACAAATTGAAGTTTTTTATACTCTGTCTTCACTTGTTTTACTTCCCCCTGGAACAACTTTGAGTGAAGAAATGGGTCTTTTTTATGCACGTTTTAGAAGTTAAAAATGATTATGCACTCAGTGGATAAAAAAAGGTCCTTTTCAAAATATAAAAAATTAACGATTAAAATAAAATAATAATATTTCAAAGTAAATAATTAAGTTAAATAGCCAATAAAATAAATAGTCAGATAATTTTGATTTTCACCTCAGGGCTTCGAACCCACGTGGAATGATACGTTGTACGGTTTAGGTCTCAATTCAAGCGTGATTCTGGTCGTGGGCCCTCATGCAAAGGGTTCATCTTTCTCTTTCTTTGTCTCTAGTCTTAATTCATTTTTCTTGCTACATTGACTCTTTTATAATTTTTTTTTGTCTCAAAATCTTTTTACTCCATCTTCACTTCATTTGTTTCTTCTTCTCCCTGGAAATCTGTCATCTTTAAGTAATGCAACAGTCACTCCTCATATAATTGCTGTTCATTCTTTAAAAGTCTTTTATTCACTAGCAGCATTTTTTCTACGTTTTTCTTTAAATTTCCATCTCTCCTGCAATGTCCCTTTCCTGAAAATAAGTCATACACTCATCTCTTCACACGCATTCTCCTTCAAAGTCTTTCACTTTCCCCCATAATGTCCCTCATTTGATTCTGTATCTTATCAGGAACACTGGTGAATATAAGAAATTTAGTGAAATACCGGTAGAGGATTTGAAAGAGGGAATAGTTGGAATGACTGTGTTATTTGAAGAAAGATGGATTGCCAGAGGGAAGAACTTGCTCTAACCGACATTATATATCGTCATATATTTGTTTTTAATCCTAAGACATTCACTTTCAATTTAAAATTAAACCTAACGGACAGTATTACGGATAGATTACGGACACATGAAAAAAGTCCATAACGGCCAATGTTTTTGTATAAGGGTATATATTATATACAGGAACAAAATCTAAATAAAAAAAATGAAATTGTGATTTTATTCTGCCCCTTTTCCCAGCCGCTTTTCGAGATAGCAGAACGTCCTTGATATTGAGTATACAAATTATTCACATTATTCCAAATCATCCTTTTGTTCACAAAAAAAAAATGTAGAATAAAATCTAAACATGTTTAAACTGATAAAAATACTCTGGCTTTAGACGGTAAGTGTCTAGGAAAAAGAAAGTCAGCAATAAACAATAAAGGCTCATTATGCTTCCAAAAGCAGTATATAATATAATATTCTTCGGACAGAAAAGCAAAGTGTGTGCAACAGATTTGTTACGAGATGCAATCTGTACATACTCGTTGACGACAACGGTACTACGATGCAGAAATAAGAAAGAACCTTTTACTAAAGTTCATTCAATTGTTTACAAAATGCATGTCAAAAAAGGTAATCGTTCTTGGTGGCTCGATACTTAAAATCGTTTCCGGGATACATGAACTTATTTCATGCAAATCAATGAAATACTTTCATATCGTCACCGCACGTGCAGTGAGTGATATATTCATATCACCTTTGTCACCGGTCTGCTGTGGTGAAAGAAAATATTTCCCCAATGTTAAGAGAAATCACATTATACATATTTGTATACATTTTTTTTGGTTGAAATAAGATCGTTGACTTGGTATCGCTTATTTTTTCGAAATGGCTAAAATTGTTATCGTACTCCATTATCAGTGAGAAGCAAAAAATGCAGAAAAGAAAACTTCAAACCAGTATGACTTTTATGTTTGTGAGAGTAACATAGCCTTGGGTGTATTCATTTTCTAAGAACAAAATCTAAAAGTCTGTCTTTTATTGTGTTTTATTGTGCAAAACGATTTATTCCATCACCACCGTTGTTGTTTCCACGATGTATATATAATGTGCTTGTTTTTCGTAGATATAGAATGTATCTAACCTTAAAGTGATATAATTTCAAACTGATATTTTTCTCGGTGAGATATACTCCATATCTACTCAAAGCAAACAATTTCTATATCTCAAACTAGCACAGTATAGAATGGGCCTTTACGGTCGTGCCCGGTTCATCCCGGCAACCCCTAGCTCACTGTTACGGGATACGTAGGGAGCTTAAACCAGGTCAGTAATACAGTTATACTACAAAAGAGTGCTCATAAAGGGGTGAGTACATTTAGCGGTGATGTTGCGACATCTAGCGGCGGTGCAATCTTTTTTGCGACATTTAGCGTCACAGATGCGACATATAACGTCCGGAGGTTTTGCGACATTTAGCGTTGGTTGCGACATTTAGCGTCAGCCCTGCGACATATAACGTCAAGTGCGACATTTAGCGTTGGTACGACATTTGAAGTTGCTACATGCGTTTTGACTGGTTGAATTGAGCGTAGCATAAATCAAGTGGAACAACCACTACTTATACGTTCAGTGCTTACTAAGTGATTATTTCCCTTGAATATATTTTGCACATTGTACATCTTTTAAGTTTACAGATAGACTAAGTATATTAATCGTCTTTTAAGAGATATCAAGGTAATAAAATATAAGGGGGGGCCTCCGTGGCCGAGAGGGTAAAGTCGCTGACTTTAGAACTCACTCAGCCCCTCACCGCGTGGGTTCGAAACCCGGCAGGGTCATTTTGGATTTTCATGTGAGGAAGCCTTCCAGCTGGCTTGCGGTAGGTCGGTGGTTCTACCCGGATACCTCCTTGTATTCGGGGTCTTCCTCCACCTGTAATTAGCTGGACGTCGCTATGTGACTGAAATACTGTCGCTCAAATAGTCAAGTCAAGTTAAAATATAAGGCCACACAATGAAAACAAAATATCGGCCGCCGAGCGGTTACAGTCGTGGACTTCAAATCTCTCAGCCCCTCACCGCTGTGGGTTCGAATCCCGGTAGGGACTTCAGATTTTTCATGTGAGGAAGCCTTTCAGCTGGCTTGCGGTAGGTCGGTGGTTCTACCCGTGTAGCTCTGTGTACTCGGTGTCACCTTCCACTTGTAATTAGCTGGACGTCGCTATATGATTGAAATACTATCACAGCGACGGTAAACCCCAATACAACAACAACAATATAAAGAATGAACAGAATATAAAGGTATTTTATATTTAAGATTTAATTAATCTAGAAATAAGTTCAAAATTTTAATTAATTTTAATAAAATTAATTCTAAACATCCTTAAAAAAAACTTAGATATATTTCGTAGACCCAGATAGCAATAACTAATATTCTATAGTAAATTAATTATTCATATTTTAATTTGTTCCAAGAATGATGAATGGGTCAAGTAAAATAAGGATTTCATGCTTAAAAAAGTCTGGTCTTAACTTTTTGCATTAGATTTATATATACGTAAATACTTTACCTATTACTTTTTTTTAAGAAAAAACAAACAATTTTTTCAGTTTAGATACGTGTATAACTTTATGGACTGAAGCACATATAATATAAGAGAATAGAGGATGCTTTCTTATGAAATAATTAAAGGTTCATATTGTGTATTTCTTCTTTAGAGAAAACAGTAATTATAGAGTTGAAACGCCTTAAATATTTGTTTAAACATGTATTTCTTTTGTGCAAAAAAAAAACAACAACATAAAAACAAAAAAACAAACAAAAAACAAACAACAAAAAACGAAAAGATAATTGGATTAAAACATGTGTTGAGATTAACGAATTTAGAGGTAACCCTGTATCTCTGGTTAATCAAAAGGTCTGAAAATTCAAATTTATCAGCGATTTATTTTTAGCATATACAAAAGATCGATCTATTTGACAAAAACAAGGTATCAAATTAAGTTTGACTTCTAAGCTTGATAGAATCTATTAAGACATTTCTTCAGACAATAGAAGCCTACGCTCGCTTTGGTCTTCTATTGTCTGTAGAAATGTTTTCGTAGACTATATCCTATATATATTAGTACATGTTAAATTGTAAGAGAAAAAAAAACATCCATAACCTACGGCTAAATAAGATTTGTTTGCTTTAATACTAGGAAAATCATATCAAGAATGTACACTGGAAATTCAGCTGGAAGAAGCAAGGAGTCTCCAATGGATTTAAAATGAAATATTAGCGGACCAAAGAACCGACAGAAATGATGAAAAATGTATGTCACGTCACTTTGCATGGAAAAGAAACTCCAATAAACCGTCTGAGGACTTGGGGGAGTTCACAGCATCGAGAAGTTTATGTCTTGTAATGTATAGTGCCTATGTCTCATGGCTATAGTTACGAGTTACTGGAGAAATTTGGTAAATATACACTTTGAACTAAAAGCTACACGTTTTATTTCCTTTATGTCTCGCATCACGCTTTTAGATTTGACATGTTCATGTATATTTAGATTTATTGGATTATTGATTTTAATTATTATATATGGTATATGTTTTGACTTGACTTGACAATTTTTAATTGTTTTATAGTTTATTCCAGTAATGTGAAAAGTAAACTGAGAATTGTCCAAATACAAGGTCATATTGTAGCATATATAAATATATTTTTGCTAGTTATAATATTATTTGACGATAAAATTTCGAATTTTTTGTTTCCTGTTTAAAATGTGCAAAAAATAATATTTATGCTTCCTCAGAATTTTGTATCAGAATATATCGTTCTTTGATACAAGTTACCCAAAAATTGCATCTTAACCATGAATGTCGTCGTTCAAAATAAGGCCATGCGAAAAGAGAGCTATGTCAAATAATAAATATTTTATCAATTTATCTATGTGCATATGAGTCGAAAATTCAGCACAAATGATAAAAGCAAAAACAAAATCAAATACACGGTAAATACATGTGCATTTGCAGCTAAAATAACTTACGAAGTCATTCTGAATTTAAGGTAATCTGTCTATCATTAAATTATAATCATGGCTCTTAAAACTTTGCGTTATAGCCTCTTTGCACAAATTCAGTTTGCATTTACTGTAAAATTCCAACGATCACTTGATAAACCATGATTACAATTTAATGATGGGTAGATTACCTTAATAGACTTCATTCATTTCTAAAAATCAAAATGTTTCACATAGAGGTTTTTCATGCTTTGATAGATTTGGGGTAAATAATTCATATTTAACATTGGTACTTATGAGAAAAAATTCTTTGAATCTTGAGAAAGTAATGATTCTGTTTCAAACTTAATAGGGAAATCCAAACTTCACAAATGAGATTATCACTATTAAATTTTAGTTTTCATGCGAGATAATTAACAAATTCAGGGAGATAACTCATAGAAACAAACATATAGGGGGATGTAATAATAATTTCAGTCACTTTATATCTTGTCATATAAATATATCCCTTTGCTTTACATAGATCGACATATTCAAGCTATACTTATGTGTATGGGGGGGGGGGGGGGAGGGGGTGTGTGGAATTAAACGATTTTCAGGTGAAAAAAACACACTTAACTGTAGTTTCTGTATACCTAATGGAGATAACAATTTCACTATTATCATTTATGTAAAGTAACTGCTTCTACTAAAATATTTTCGATTTTTACCGATGAGTTCGGGGTTAACACACCAGCCAAGAAACTTAGCGGGACAACTATCGCCCGTCTAGACTCGCTTTGTCTTAGTATTCCTGTTTTGCCTTTACTAAAGTGACAATATACGCCCCACTCGTGGCATCCAGAGAGATTTATTTCCGTTGCAGAACTTGTTTGGAAATCGGAACTAAATCAAGCTGCATCTTTCTTCCCATCATTTATCAGAATCTGCTGTAATTATTCACTCAAGAGAGACAAGGAAAAAAGAATCCCATGTCAGAACTTGCATTCATTTACATAAAGAGGCAATAATCGAATTCAATATTTATGAAGAATCAATAACTTAAGGATCTGGACGATGCTGACTTTAAAAATGATACCGGTATTGAACAAAACATTTGTTCCAGAGTGGTTTTAACGTCCACTCAATTACGGAACGTCGTGGGTCCGATCCTCTTCAGTGACACACCAAAAGCGATTCTAAAGGCATCGATGTATCTACCCGGTGTCCCGATGTCAAGTGACCCCCAAATGCAAATCCCCCCACCCCGGGAACATGAAAACGTTTTTAAATTCACCACCCTGGAATATGGAACGTTCTCAAAGTCCCGGTGGAAACTTGAAACGAAAGGAACCTGGTATATTGCAACTAATCTCGATTCAAAACGTTACACCATGGCTTGGCCCTTGGCACATTTGGGAAGTCCCTGGACTGTTTGGCCCAATTCAGGATGCGGTATCATGCCCTTTATATACAGCGAGATATCGCCTGGGCGAATCGCAACATATGTCTCACGCAGACAAAAGTGACTGAAATAACATCAAACATAGGGAATCAAAAAAAAAAAAAGATAAAAAAAAATAAAAAAATAAATAAAAAAATAATAATAAAAAAATGCGGGAGCGACCTGATTTGAAATCAACAGTGCAATAGAGAACACAATACATTATGTCAAATAAACATTTTCTTTCTCTAAGATCTACAAGAAACTCTACTTGCAGCTCAGAATTTAAAATGTTTTCATCAATATATACCTGCATTCTTTTTAACTTGAAAATGCTCGTTCTGTTACTGCTCGGTGTATGTCTTTAAATGTTTACCGTTCGGTCACATCAAACATGAAATTGCATCCCTAGACGAATGAAAGTCACATAGAAATGTTTCTAGTTCTAGATTTTGGTTTATAAACGTGATGCGAACTTGATTGTCTCGGGGATCTTCCAAAACCAAATAGATGATTAAATTGAATAGCACGAAAAAGTATGCACGAGGTTTTCACATTAAAAATATTCGTGTTTTACCAAAAATATTATTTTGTACTGAAAGGATTAATAGCGCTCGAATGGCGTAGAAAATGTATGAACGGCTTATTCTTAAATCAATTCACTGGTAAGTAATGTTAAATGCTCAGTTAGATCTCGGAAAAATTAAAAATTAAGTATCTGCACAGCCTGGCTTGGCTTGCTATTGATTTCTCCCTATCTTACATTCATCGTTTAAAGCACCTTAATTGCTAATACGGTGACAAGATAGTCCTATAAATTCTCAATTAATTTTGTTTATTGGGTACATCGTGATCAACTTCAATTAGAGATAAATGCAGGTTACGCAGATCTTAACTCTCAGTAAATAATAAAAAAAATACAGAGAAGGAAAACGATTTGAAAGACCAATAACAGTAAATCTTAAACCTAAACATCACTCTGTCTTAATCTAAGAAAACACTTTACTGCTTTGACATTATACTTTATTTGGTTGGGTTGTGTTAATTTCAAAGCAAATGTAAGTTTATTTTAATGAAAAACATAAATTGCCATTTCCAAATTTAGGCTGAGAAATGCTGACGTCGTTTTCATTTAGATGAGATAATCAGATGCGAGAAGTGCATTCTGAATGACAAGCTTGTTCGGACATAATCGACACCCCCATACAGCGCCCCACCTAAAATCGACACCCCCTATACAGCGCCCCACCTAAAAAGGGGAAAATAGTATTGTATTGTCATGAATGCAACAGTAATCAAATTCGTGTCGCCAAACGGATGAATAAATTCCGACTTCCTAACCACTTTGTCTCTTTCACCTAAACACAACTTTCAAATAATTTACATCTGTTTTTGTTTTGGTAAAATAGAAATGCCGGTTTATGCACTGACTTTATTGATTTTG
Organism: Solen grandis; assembly: GCA_021229015.1. Lineage (NCBI taxonomy): Eukaryota > Metazoa > Mollusca > Bivalvia > Adapedonta > Solenidae > Solen > Solen grandis. The sequence goes on along the minus strand of CM037786.1, from coordinate 42,589,486 downwards.
CTGTCGGCATTTGGCTAAATAGTGAACAACTAAATCACTTCCTCAAGACGTTTTATTTGAGATCATCGCCCTAAACAAAATTCCAGTAGGGCCAATGTCTAAATATACGTTATACAGAGCGACTGTAAAACCTTCAAAGTAGGATGAGGATGCTTAACATGTGAAATTTACACAACCGTGAAGTAAAAACCAAAGTCGTGTTTATCACAAGTTATATAAATAAAAAAATGTCTGTTTCTAGAATGAGTATCAGTTTAAAACTAGGTCAAAACCTTTTTTATGTCATATGATATAGGTGAGACAAAAATACTATATGAACTTCAGTGAAAAAGAATAATGATGGCAGCTATTTATAACACTTAAAACTCCATTATCATGTTTCTAGTATTGCCTTGAAGGAACATGAAACAAACAAAAAATCAGGTGTGTGAAGTTAGCGCGTAGATCGTAGATCGTAAATCAACACTATAACTAATTTTCTTTGTCGACCTGGGTCGTAGATCGTAGCTCAACCACTCAAATAAACCAAAATAAATGGTTGAGCTGGGTCGTAGATCGTAGCTCAACCATTCAAAAAACCAAATAATGGTTGAGCTGGGTCGTAGATCGTAGCTCATCCATTCAAATAAACCAAAATAAATGGTTGAGCTGGATCGTAGATCGTAGCTCAACCATTGAAAAAGTTCGCGGAATGGTTGAGCTGGGTCGTAGATCGTAGCTCGACCATTCTAAAAAAACATTATATATGGTTGAGCTGGATCGTAGATCGTAGCTCAACCATTGAAAAAGTTCACGGAATGGTTGAGCTGGGTTGTAGATCGTAGCTTGCCATTGAAATAAACCAAAATAAATGGTTGAGCTGGGTCGTAGATCGTAGCTCAACCATTCAAATAAACCAAGGAATGGTTGAGCTGGGCCGTAGATCGTAGCTCGTCCATTGAAATAAACCAAAATAAATGGTTGAGCTGGGTCGTAGATCGTAGCTCAGCCATTCAAAAAAAACATTATATATGGTTGAGCTGGATCGTAGATCGTAGCTCAACCATTGAAAAAGTTCACGGAATGGTTGAGCTGGGTCGTAGATCGTAGCTTGACCATTGAAAACTTCATAAATGGTTGAGCTGGGTCGTAGATCGTAGCTCAACCATTGAAATAAACCAAAATAAATGGTTGAGCTGGGTCGTAGATCGTAGCTCAGCCATTCAAATAAACCAAAATAAATGGTTGAGCTGGGTCGTAGATCGTAGCTCAGCCATTCAAATAAACCAAAATAAATGGTTGAGCTGGATCGTAGATCGTAGCTCGACCATTGAAATAAACCAAAATAAATGGTTGAGCTGGGTCGTAGATCGTAGCTCAGCCATTGAAAAAGTTCACGGAATTCATTTGTCGGAAAAAAAAAATGCTTTCGTCGGGAAAAGAGTTTCCGTCCAAAATCTTTGTACTTGTCGGGAATATCTCTTCGTCGGAAAAGTTTTCTGTTCGTCGGGAAAAATTATATGTAGCTCAACCATTGAAAAAGTTCCCGATGGAAAATTTTCCGACGAATGAGATATTCCCGACAAGTACAAAGATTTTCGAAAGAAACTCTTTTCCCGACGAAAGCATTTTTTTCCGACAAATGCAATTTTCCCGACGAGTACAATAATCCCGACGAAGATTAAATATTAACAAAATGCAATTTTCACAACTAATACTAAATTCCCGACATACAATATTCCCGACGAACAGAAAATTTCCCCGACGGAAACTTTTCCGACGAATGAGATATTACCGACAAGTACAAAGATTTTGGACAGAAACTCTTTTCCCGACGAAAGCATTTTTTTTTCCGACAAATGAATTCCGTGAACTTTTTCAATGGTTGAGCTACGATCTACGACCCAGCTCAACCATTTATTTTGGTTTATTTGAATGGTCGAGCTACGATCTACGACCCAGCTCAACCATTCCATGAACATTTTCAATGGTTGAGCTACGATCTACGACCCAGCTCGACCATTCTATGAACATTTTCAATGGTCGAGCTACGATCTACGACCCAGCTCAACCATTTATTTTGGTTTATTTGAATGGTCGAGCTACGATCTACGACCCAGCTCAACCATTCCATGAACATTTTCAATGGTTGAGCTACGATCTACGATCCAGCTCAACCATTTATTTTGGTTTATTTGAATGGCTGAGCTACGATTTACGACCCAGCTCAACCATTTATTTTGGTTTATTCCAATGGTCGAGCTACGATCTACGATCCAGCTCAACCATTCCATCAACATTTTCAATGGTTGAGCTACGATCTACGATCCAGCTCAACCATTTATAATGGTTTATTTGAATGGTTGAGCTACGATCTACGACCCAGCTCAACCATTCTATGAAAGTTTTCAATGGTCGAGCTACGATCTACGACTACGACCCAGCTCAACCATTCCGCGAACTTTTTCAATGGTTGAGCTACGATCTACGATCCAGCTCAACCATTTATTTTGGTTTATTAGAATGGTTGAGCTACGATCTACGACCCAGCTCAACCATTTATTTTGGTTTATTTGAATGGTTGAGCTACGATCTACGACCCAGGTCGACAAAGAAAATTAGTTATAGTGTTGATTTACGATCTACGATCTACGCGCTAACTTCACACACCTCAAAAAATCTAGTAATGCAGATGAGACAAATATTTCATCCGATTTGTTCTTAATAATCGTGACGCTTTATTTTTTTTTGTATCCTACAGATGAATATTGATCATAGGTCAATACATGCTCGGGTCGCTCTTAGATGGCACAGTTATATATCTGACACAATCACATGTACATATCTTTTAATGGCATGATTAT